>CM059433.1:36924092-37327647 GCA_030390025.1 Squalus acanthias
GGAGAAATTACAGAGAGAGAGAGGGGAGAGAATACAGAGAGAGAGAGAGATACAGAGAGAATACAGAGAGAGAGAGAGAGAATACAGAGAGAGAGGAGAGGATACAGAGAGAGAAAGAGAATACAGAGAGAGAGAGAGATGAGAGAATACAGAGAGAGAGGAGAATACAGAGAGAGAGCGGAGAGAATACCGAGAGAGAGAGAGGAGAGAATAGAGAGAGAGAGCGGGGAGAGAATACAGAGAGACGAGAGAGGAGATAGAATACAGAGAGAGAGAGAGAGGTGAGAGAATACAGAGAGAGAGAGGGGAGAAAACAGAGAGAGAGAGAGAGAGAGGAGAGAAAACAGAGAGAGAGGGAGAGGAGAGAATACAGAGAGAGAGAGAGAGAGAATACAGAGATAGCGAGAGGAAGGAATACAGAGAGAGAGAGAGAGGGGAGAGAATACAGAGAGAGAGAGAGAGAGAGAATACAGAGAGATAGAGGAGAGAGAATACAGAGAGAGAGAATACAGAGAGAGAGAGAGAGGGGAGAGAATACAGAGAGGAGAATAGAGTGAGAGAGAGAGAGAGGGGAGAATACAGAGAGAGAGAGAGAGAATACAAAGAGAGAGAGATGGGAGAAAATACAGAAAGAGAGAGAGAGACAGAGAGAATACGGAGAGAGAGAGGGGAGAGAATACAGAGAGAGAAAGAGAATACAGAGAGAGAGAGAGAGGAGAGAATACAGAGAGAGAGGAGAATACAAAGAGAGAGAGGGGAGAGAATAGAGAGAGAGATAGAGAGAGAATACAGAGGGAGAGAGAGATGGAGAGTATACAGAGAGAGAGAGAGAGGAGAGAATACAGAGAGAGAGAGGAGAGAGAGAATACAGAGAGAGAGGAGAATACAGAGAGAGAGAGGGGAAAGAATAGAGAGAGAGGGAGAGAGAGAATACAGAGGGAGAGAGAGAGAGAGAGAGAGAGATGGAGAGAATACAGAGAGAGAGAGAGAGGAGAGAATACAGAGAGAGAGAGGAGAGAGAGAATACAGAGAGAGAGAGACAGAGGTGAGAGAATACAGAGAGAGAGGGGAGAGAATACAGAGGGAGAGAGCGAGAGAGATGGAGAGAATACAGAGAGAGAGAGAGATACAGGGAGAGAGAGAGAGAGGGGAGAGAATGCACAGAGAGAGAGGGGAGAGAATACACAGGAGAGAGAGAGAGAGAGAGATGGAGAGAATACAGAGACAGAGAGATAGAGAGAGAGAGGAGAGAATACGGAGAGAGAGAGAGAGGAGAGAATACAGAGAGAGAGAGAGGGGAGAGGATAGAATACAGAGAGAGAGGGAGAGAATACAGAGAGAGCGAGAGGAGGGAATAGAGAGAGAGAGGGGGAGAGAATACAGAGAGAGAGAGAGGAGAGAGAATACAGAGAGAGAAGTGAGGTGAGAGAATACAGAGAGAGATAGCGGGGAGAAAACAGAGAGAGAGAGAGAGAGAGAGAGGGAGGAGAGAAAACAGAGAGAGAGGGAGGAGAGAATACAGAGAGAGAGAGAGAATGCAGAGAGAGAGAGAGAGAGAGAGGAGACAATAGAGAGAGAGAGCGGAGAGAATACAGAGAGGAGAGCATAGAGAGAGAGAGGGGGAGAGAATACAGAGAGAGAGAGGGGGAGAGAATACAGAGAGAGAGGGGATACAGAGTGAGAGATTGAGGAGAGAATACAGAGAGAGGGGAGAGAATACAGAGAGAGAGGAGAATACAGAGAGAGAGAGCGGAGAGAATACAGAGAGAGAGAGGAGAGAGAATACAGAGAGAGAGAGAGAGAGAGAAAGAGCTGAGAGAATACAGAGAGAGACAGAGGGGAGACAACAGAGAGAGAAAGAGCGAGGAGAGAATACAGATAGAGAGAGAGAGAATACAGAGAGAGAGAGAGATCAGAGAGAATACAGAGAGAGAGAGGAGAGAATAGAGAGAGAGAGAGAGAGAGGGGAGAGAATAGAGAGAGAGAGAGAGAGGGGAGAGAATACTGAGAGAGAGAGAGAGGACAGAGAGAGAGAGAGAGAGAAGTGATAGAATACAGAGGGAGAGAGAGAGAGAGATGGAGAGAATACAGAGAGAGAGAGAGGAGAGAATACAGAGAGAGAGGGAGAGAATACAGAGAGAGCCAATGGAGGGAATAGAGAGAGAGAGAGAGAGGGGAGAGAATACAGAGAGAGAGAGAGAGAGAATACAGAGAGATAGAGAGAGAGAGGTGAGAGAATACAGAGAGAGATAGAGGGGAGAAAACAGAGAGAGAAATAGAGAGAGGAGAGAAAACAGAGAGAGAGGGAGATGAGAGAAAACAGAGAGAGAGAGAGAATGCAGAGAGAGAGAGAGGAGACAATACAGAGAGAGACAGAGGAGACAATACAGAGAGATAGAGGGGAAAGAATACAGAGAGAGAGGTGAATACAGAGAGAGAGAGAGAGAGCGGAGAGAAAACAGACAGGAGAGAATAAGAGAGAGAGAGAGAGAGAGGGGAGAGAATAGAGAGAGAGAGAGAGAGAGAATACAAAGAGTGCAAGAGCGGAGAAAATACAGAGAGAGAGAGAGGAGAGAATACAGAGAGAGAGAGAGGGGAGAGAATACAGAGAGAGAGGGAATACGGAGAGAGAGAGAGAGGAGAGAATACAGAGAGAGGGGAGAGAATACAGAGAGAGAGGAGAATACAGAGAGAGAGAGAGAGAGGAGAGAATTTTGAGAGAGAGAATACGGAGACAGAGAGTGTGGGGAGAGAATACAGAGACAGTGGCAGAGAGAGAGAGAGAGGAGAGAATAGAGAGCGTGAGAGAGAGGAGCGAATACAGAGAGAGATAGAGAGGAGAGAATACAGAGAGAGAGAGAGGAGAGAATACAGAGAGAGAGGGAGAGAATACAGAGAGAGAGAGAGGGGAGAGAATACAGAGAGAGAGGGAATACGGAGAGAGAGAGAGAGGAGAGAATACAGAGAGAGGGGAGAGAATACAGAGAGAGAGGAGAATACAGAGAGAGAGAGAGAGGAGAGAATTTTGAGAGAGAGAATACAGAGACAGAGAGTGTGGGGAGAGAATACAGAGACAGTGGCAGAGAGAGAGAGAGAGGAGAGAATAGAGAGCGTGAGAGAGAGGAGCGAATACAGAGAGAGATAGAGAGGAGAGAATACAGAGAGAGAGAGAGGAGAGAATACAGAGAGAGAGGGAGAGAATACAGAGAGAGCCAATGGAGGGAATAGAGAGAGAGAGAGAGGGGAGAGAATAGAGAGAGAGAGAGAGAGAGTACAGAGAGAGAGAGAGAAGTGAGAGAATACAGAGGGAGAGAGAGAGAGAGATGGAGAGAATACAGAGAGAGAGAGAGGAGAGAATACAGAGAGAGAGGGAGAGAATACAGAGAGAGCCAATGGAGGGAATAGAGAGAGAGAGAGAGAGGGGAGAGAATACAGAGAGAGAGAGGAGAGAGAATACAGAGAGATAGAGAGAGAGAGGTGAGAGAATACAGAGAGAGATAGAGGGGAGAAAACAGAGAGAGAAATAGAGAGAGGAGAGAAAACAGAGAGAGAGGGAGATGAGAGAAAACAGAGAGAGAGAGAGAGAATGCAGAGCGAGAGAGAGGAGACAATACAGAGAGAGAGAGGAGACAATACAGAGAGATAGAGGGGAAAGAATACAGAGAGAGAGGTGAATACAGAGAGAGAGAGAGAGAGCGGAGAGAAAACAGACAGGAGAGAATAGAGAGAGAGAGAGAGGGGAGAGAATAGAGAGAGAGAGAGAGAATACAAAGAGTGCAAGAGCGGAGAAAATACAGAAAGAGAGAGAGGAGAGAATACAGAGAGAGAGAGAGGGGAGAGAATACAGAGAGAGAGGGAATATGGAGAGAGAGAGAGAGAGGAGAGAATACAGAGAGAGGGGAGAGAATACAGAGAGAGAGGAGAATACAGAGAGAGAGAGAGAGAGGAGAGAATTTTGAGAGAGAGAATACGGAGAAAGAGAGTGTGGGGAGAGAATACAGAGACAGTGGCAGAGAGAGAGAGAGAGGAGAGAATAGAGAGCGTGAGAGAGAGGAGCGAATACAGAGAGAGATAGAGAGGAGAGAATACAGAGAGAGAGAGGAGAGAGAATACAGAGAGAGAGAGAATGTGGAGAGAATATGAGAGAGAGAGGAGAGGGCATACAGAGAGAGAGAGAATACAGAGAGAGAAAGAGAGAGTGGGGAGAGAAAACAGATACAGAGAGAGGAGAGAATACAGAGTGAGCGAGAGGGAATACAGCGAGAGACAGAGAGGAGAGAATACAGAGAGACGAGAGTGAGGAGAGAATACAGAGACAGAGAGTGTGGGGAGAGAATGCAGAGACAGAGAGAGTAGAGAATACGGAGAGAGAGAGAGAGAGGAGGGAATAGAAAGAGAAAGATAGATAGAGAGGAGATAGAATACAGAGAGAGAGAGGGGAGAGAATACAGAGAGAGAGAGAGAGAGAGGAGAGAATGCAGAGAGAAGAGAGAGAATAGAGAGAGAGAGAGAGGGGAGAAATACAGAGAGAGAGAGAGAGGAGAGAGAATACACAGAGAGAGAGGAGAGAATACAGAGAGAGAGAGGGGGAGGAATACAGAAAGAGAGAGAAGAGAATACGGAGAGAGAGAGGGGAGTGAATACAGAGAGAGAGAGGAGAGAAAACAAAGAGAGAGAGAGAGCGAGAGAGGAGAGAATACAGAGGGGGGGAGAGAGAGAGAATAGAGAGAGTGAGAGAGGGGAGAGAATACAGAGAGAGAGAGAGAGTAGAGAACACAGAAGAGAGAGGGGGAGAGAATAAAGAGAGAGAGAGGAGAGAAAACAGAGAGAGAGGGAGAGGAGAGCATACAGAGAGAGAGAGAGAGAATACACAGAGAGAGGATGGAATACAGAGAGAGAGAGAGGGGATAGAATACAGAGAGAGTGAGATAGAGGAGAGGATACAGAAAGGGAGAGAGAGGGGAGAAAATACAGAGAGAGAGCGTGAGAGAGGAGAGAATACCTAGAGAGAGTGAGGAGAGAGAATAGAGAGAGAGAGAGTGGGGAGAATATAAAGAGAGAGAGAGGGAAGAGATATCAGAGAGAGAGTGCGGAGAGAATACAGAGAGAGAGCAAGAGAGGAGAATGCAGAGGAAGAGAGAGAGAGAGTGGAGTGAATACAGAGAGAGAGAGAGAGGAGAGAATACGGAGAGAGAGAGTGGAGAGAATACAGAGAGAGAGAGAGGAGAGAATACAGAGAGAGAGGGAGCGGAGAGAATACAGAGAGAGAGAGAGGAGAGAATACAGAGAGAGAGAGAGAGGAAAGAATTCAGAGAGACAGAGAGGAGAGAATACAGAGCGAGAGAGAGGAGAGAGCATACAGAGAGAGAATACAGAGAGAGAGAGAGAGGGAATACAGAGAGAGAGGAGAGAATACAGTGAGAGAGAGAGTGAGGAGAGAATACAGAGACAGAGAGTGTGGGGAGAGAATGCAGAGACAGAGAGAGTAGAGAATACGGAGAGAGAGAGAGAGGAGAGCATACAGAGACAGAGAGAGGGGTGAGAATACAGAGAGAGAGAGAGAGAATACAGAGAGAGAGAGAGAGGGGAGAGAATACAGAGAGAGAGAGAGAGAGAGAGAGAGAGAGGAGAGAATACAGAGAGAGAGAGAGAGAGGAGAGAATAGAGAGAGAGAGAGAAAACAAAGAGAGAGAGAGAGAGGAGAGAATACAGAGAGAGAGAGGGGAGAGAATACACAGAGAGAGAGAGTAGAGAATACAGAGAGATAGAGGGGAGAGAATAAAGAGAGAGAGAGAGAGAGGAGAGAAAACAGAGAGAGAGGGAGAGGAGAGAATACAGAGAGAGAGAGAGGGAGAGAATACAGAGAGAGAGAGAGAGTGGAGAGGATACAGAGAGAGAGAGGGGAGAGAATACAGAGAGAGAGAGAGAGAGGAGAGAATACCTAGAGAGAGTGAGGGGAGAGAATAGAGAGAGAGAAACTGAGGAGAATATAAAGAGAGAGAGAGGGGAGAGATAAAAGAGAGAGAGAGCGGAGAGAATACAGAGAGAGAGAGAGAGAGAGAGAGGAGAATACAGAGAGAGAGAGATGAGAATACAGGGAGAGAGAGAGAGGAGAGAATACAGAGAGAGAGAGGAGAGTAATAGAGAGAGAGGAGAGAATACAGAGAGAGAGAGGAGAGAATACAGAGAGAGAGAGGAGAGTAATAGAGAGAGGAGAGAATACAGAGAGAGAGAGAATACGGAGACAGAGAGTGTGGGGAGAGAATACAGAGACAGAGACAGAGAGATGAGAGAGGAGAGAATAGAGAGAGAGAGAGAGAGGAGCGAATACAGAGAGAGATAGAGAGGAGAGAATACAGAGAGAGATAGAGAGAGAGAATACAGAGTGAGCGAGAGGGAATACAGCGAGAGACAGAGAGGAGAGAATACAGAGAGATGAGAGTGAGGAGAGAATACAGAGAGAGAGAGAGGAGAGAGAATACAGAGAGAGAGAATGGGGAGAAAATACAGAGAGAGAGAGGAGAGAATACAGAGAGAGAGTGAGGAGAGAGAATAGAATACAGAGAGAGAGGGGAGAGTATACAGCGAGAGAGAGAGAGAGGAGAGAGAATACAGAGAGAGTGGGGCGAATATATATATAGAGACAGGGGAGAGATAACAGAGAGAGAGAGCGGAGAGAATACAGAGTGAGAGAGAGAGGAGAATACAGAGAGAGAGAGAGAGAGTGGTGAGAGAATACAGAGACAGAGAGAGGAGAGAATACAGAGTGAGCGAGAGGGAATACAGCGAGAGACAGAGAGGAGAGAATACAGAGAGATGAGAGTGAGGAGAGAATACAGAGAGAGAGAGAGGAGAGAGAATACAGAGAGAGAGAATGGGGAGAAAATACAGAGAGAGAGAGGAGAGAATACAGAGAGAGAGTGAGGAGAGAGAATACAGAGAGAGTGGGGCGAATATATATATAGAGACAGGGGAGAGATAACAGAGAGAGAGAGCGGAGAGAATACAGAGTGAGAGAGAGAGGAGAATACAGAGAGAGAGAGAGAGCGGAGAGAATACAGAGAGTGAGAGAGAGAGTGGGGAGAGAATACAGAGACAGAGAGAGGAGAGAATACAGAGTGAGCGAGAGGGAATACAGTGAGAGACAGAGAGGAGAGAATACAGAGAGATGAGAGTGAGGAGAGAATACAGAGACAGAGAGTGTGGGGAGAGAATGCAGAGACAGAGAGAGTAGAGAATACGGAGAGAGAGAGAGAGAGAGAGAGAGAGGAGAGAATAGAAAGAGAGAGAGAGGAGATAGTATACAGAGAGAGAGAGGGGAGAAAATACAGAGAGAGAGAGGAGAGAGATTACAGAGAGAGAGAGAGAGGAAAGAATAGAGAGAGAGAGAGAGAGGAGAGAGAATACACAGAGAGAGGGGAGAGAATACAGAGAGAGAGAGGGGGAGGAATACAGAAAGATAGAGGAGAGAATACAGAGAGAGAGAGGGGAGTGAATACAGAGAGAGAGAGGAGAGAAAACAAAGAGAGAGAGAGCGAGAGAGGAGAGAATACAGAGGGGGGAGAGAGAGAGAGAATAGAGAGAGTGAGAGAGGGGAGAGAATACAGAGAGAGAGAGAGAGAGTAGAGAACACAGAAGAGAGAGAGGGGAGAGAATAAAGTGAGAGAGAGGAGAGAAAACAGAGAGAGAGGGAGAGGAGAGAATACAGAGAGAGAGAGAGAGAATACAGAGAGAGAGAGAGGATGGAATACAGAGAGAGAGAGGGGAGAGAATTCAGAGAGAATGAGATAGAGGAGAGGATACAGAAAGAGAGAGAGAGGGGAGAAAATACAGAGAGAGAGTGAGAGAGAGGAGAGAATACTTAGAGAGAGTGAGGAGAGAGAATACAGAGAGAGAGAGTGGGGAGAATATAAAGAGAGAGAGAGGGAAGAGATATCAGAGAGAGAGAGTACGGAGAGAATACAGAGAGAGAGCGAGAGAGGAGAATGCAGAGGAAGAGAGAGAGAGAGTGGAGAGAATACAGAGAGAGAGAGAGAGAGAGGAGAGAATACGGAGAGAGAGAGTGGAGAGAATACAGAGAGAGAGAGGGGAGAGAATACAGAGAGAGAGAGGGGAGAAAATACAGAGAGAGGGAGAGGAGAGCAAACAGAGAGAGAGAGCGGAAAGAATACAGAGAGAGAGAGAGAGAGAGGAGAGAATACAGAG
The DNA here is from genome assembly GCA_030390025.1 of Squalus acanthias. Taxonomy (NCBI): domain Eukaryota; kingdom Metazoa; phylum Chordata; class Chondrichthyes; order Squaliformes; family Squalidae; genus Squalus; species Squalus acanthias. The sequence goes on from CM059433.1 coordinate 36,932,298, forward strand.
AGACTAAGAGGAGAGAATACATAGAGAGAGAGGAGAGGATAGAGAGCGAGAGAGAACGAAGAGAATACAGAGAGATAGAGAGAGGAGAGAATAAAGAGAGAGAGAGGAGGAGAATACAGAGAGAGAGACGGGAGAGAATACAGAGACAGAGAGAGAGGTGAGAGAATACAGAGAGAGAGAGGGGAGAGATTACAGAGAGAGATAGGAGAGAATACAGAGAGAGAGAGAGAAAGAGGAGAGAATACAAAGAGAGAGAGAGGGGGAGAGAATACAGAGAGAGAGAGAGAGGAGAGAATATAGAGAGAGAGACAGAGAAAGTACAGAGAGAGAGAGAGAGGAGAGAATACAGAGAGAGAGAGGATATAATACAAAGATAGAGAGAGAGAAGGGAGAGAATACAGAGTGAGAGAGAGAGAGAGAAGAGAATACAGAGAGAGACGAGAGAATACAGAGAAAGAGAGAGAGATGAGCGAATACAGAGAGAGGGAGGAAGGAAAGAATACAGAGAGAGAGAGGGAAGAGAATACAGAGAGAGGGAGAGAGCAAAGAATACAGAGAGAGAGAAAGAGAGAGAGGAGAGAATACAAAGAGAGAGAGGAGTGAATACAGAGAGAGCGAGAGGGAGGAGAGAATACAGAGAGAGAGAGAGAGAGAGAGGAGAGAATACAGAGAGAGAGAGAAGGGAGAGAGAGAATACACAGAGAGAGAGGAGAGAATACAGAGAGAGAGAGGGGAGAGAATACAGAGAGAGAGAGGCGAGAGAATAGAGAGAGAGGGGAGAGAATACAGAGAGAGAGAGGAGAGAAACCAGAGAGAGAGGGAGAGGAGAGACAGAGAGAGAGAGAGAGAGAGAGAGGGAGAGATGGAGAGAATACAGAGAGAGAGAGAGAAGAGAATACAGAGAGAGAGGAGAGAGAGAATACAGAGAGAGAGAGAGAGACGGAGAGAATACCGAGAGAGAGACAGGGGAGTGAATACAGAGAGAGAGAGAGAGGGGAGAGAATACAGAGAGAGAGAGGAGGTGAGAGAATACAGAGAGAGAGAGGGGAGAGAATACAGAGAGAGAGGGAGAGAATACAGAGAGAGCGAGAGGAGGGAATAGAGAGAGAGAGAGAGAGAGGGGAGAGAATACAGAGAGAGAGAGGAGAGAGAGTACAGAGAGAGAGAGAGAGAGAGAGAGAGAAAACAGAGAGAGAGGGAGAGGAGAGAATACAGAGAGAGAGAGAGAGAGAAATACAGAGAGAGAGAGAGAGAGGAATACAAAGAGAGAGAGAGAGAGGAATACAAAGAGAGAGAGAGAGGAATACAAAGAGAGAGAGAGAGAGAATACAAAGAGAGAGAGAGAGGAATACAAAGAGAGAGAGAGAGGAATACAAAGAGAGAGAGAGAGAGAGGAATACAAAGAGAGAGAGAGAGGAATACAAAGAGAGAGAGAGAGGAATACAAAGAGAGAGAGAGAGGAATACAAAGAGAGAGAGAGAGGAATACAAAGAGAGAGAGAGAGAGGAATACAAAGAGAGAGAGAGAGGAATACAAAGAGAGAGAGAGAGGAATACAAAGAGAGAGAGAGAGGAATACAAAGAGAGAGAGAGAGGAATACAAGAGAGAGAGAGAGAGGAATACAAAGAGAGAGAGAGAGAGGAATACAAAGAGAGAGAGAGAGAGGAATACAAAGAGAGAGAGAGAGAGGAATACAAAGAGAGAGAGAGGAATACAAGAGAGAGAGAGGAATACAAAGAGAGAGAGAGAGGAATACAAAGAGAGAGAGAGAGAGAGGAATACAAAGAGAGAGAGAGAGAGAGGAATACAAAGAGAGAGAGAGAGAGAGGAATACAAGAGAGAGAGGAGAGGAATACAAAGAGAGAGAGAGAGAGAGGAATACAAAGGAGAGAGGAGAGGAATACAAAGAGAGAGAGGAGAGGAATACAAAGAGAGAGAGAGAGAGGAATACAAGAGAGAGAGAGAGAATACAAGAGAGAGAGAGAGAGAGAGAGAGGAATACAAAGAGAGAGAGAGAGGAATACAAAGAGAGAGAGAGAGGAATACAAAGAGAGAGAGAGAGAGGAAATACAAGAGAGAGAGAGAGTGAATACAAAGAGAGAGAGAGAGAGGAATACAAAGAGAGAGAGGAGAGGAATACAAAGAGAGAGAGAGAGGAATACAAAGAGAGAGAGAGAGGAATACAAAGAGAGCGAGAGGAGGGAATAGAGAGAGAGAGAGAGAGAGGGGAGAGAATACAGAGAGAGAGAGGAGAGAGAGTACAGAGAGAGAGAGAGAGAGAGAGAAAAACAGAGAGAGAGGGAGAGGAGAGAATACAGAGAGAGAGAGAGAGAGAGAATACAGAGAGAGAGAGAGAGAGAGAGGAGACAATACAGAGAGAGAGAGAGGAGAGAATACAGAGAGATAGAGGGGAAAGAATACAGAGAGAGTGGAGAATACAGAGAGAGAGAGGGAGTGGACAGAATACAGAGAGGAGAGAATAGAGAGAGAGAGAGGGAGGGAGGGAGAAGACAGAGAGAGAGAGAGAGAGGGAGAGAATAGAGAGAGAGAGAGAGAGAGAGAGAGAATACAAGAGTGCGCGGGCGGAGAAATTACAGAGAGAGAGAGGGGAGAGAATACAGAGAGAGAGAGATACAGAGAGAATACAGAGAGAGAGAGAGAGAATACAGAGAGAGAGGAGAGGATACAGAGAGAGAAAGAGAATACAGAGAGAGAGAGAGAGGAGAGAATACAGAGAGAGAGGAGAATACAGAGAGAGAGCGGAGAGAATACCGAGAGAGAGAGAGGAGAGAATAGAGAGAGAGAGCAGGGAGACAATACAGAGAGACGAGAGAGGAGAGAGAATACACAGAGAGAGAGAGAGGTGAGAGAATACAGAGAGAGAGAGGGGAGAAAACAGAGAGAGAGAGAGAGAGAGGAGAGAAAACAGAGAGAGAGGGAGAGGAGAGAATACAGAGAGAGAGAGAGAGAGAATGCAGAGATAGCAAGAGGAAGGAATACAGAGAGAGAGAGAGGGGAGAGAATACAGAGAGAGAGAGAGGAGAGAATACAGAGAGATAGAGGAGAGAGAATACAGAGAGAGAGAATACAGAGAGAGAGAAAGAGGGGAGAGAATACAGAGAGGAGAATAGAGTGAGAGAGAGAGAGAGAGGGGGAGAATACAGAGAGAGAGAGAGAGAATACAAAGAGAGAGAGATGGGAGAAAATACAGAAAGAGAGAGAGAGACAGAGAGAATACGGAGAGAGAGAGGGAGAGAATACAGAGAGAGAAAGAGAATACAGAGAGAGAGAGAGAGGAGAGAATACAGAGAGAGAGGAGAATACAGAGAGAGAGGGGAGAGAATAGAGAGAGAGATAGAGAGAGAATACAGAGGGAGAGAGAGAGAGAGATGGAGAGTATACAGAGAGAGAGAGAGAGGAGAGAATACAGAGAGAGAGAGGAGAGAGAGAATACAGAGAGAGAGGAGAATACAGAGAGAGAGAGGGGAAAGAATAGAGAGAGAGGGAGAGAGAGAAGACAGAGAGAGAGAGAGAGAGAGAGAGAGAGATGGAGAGAATACAGAGAGAGAGAGAGGAGAGAATACAGAGAGAGAGAGGAGAGAGAGAATACAGAGAGAGAGAGATAGAGGTGAGAGAATACAGAGAGAGAGGGGAGAGAATACAGAGGGAGAGAGCGAGAGAGATGGAGAGAATACAGAGAGAGAGATAGAGAGAGAGAGGTGAGAGAATACAGAGAGAGAGCAAGAGAGAGGAGAGAATACAGAGAGAGAGAGAGGAGAGAATACACAGGGAGAGAGAGAGAGAGAGATGGAGAGAATACAGAGACAGAGAGATAGAGAGAGAGAGGTGAGAGAATACAGAGCGAGAGCAAGAGAGAGGAGAGAATACAGAGAGAGAGAGAGGAGAGAATACAGAGAGAGAGAGAGAGAGAGAGAATACGAGAGAGAGAGAGAGGGGAGAGGATAGAATACAGAGAGAGAGGGAGAGAATACAGAGAGAGCGAGAGGAGGGAATAGAGAGAGAGAGGGGGGAGAGAATACAGAGAGAGAGAGAGAGAGGAGAGAGAATACAGAGAGAGAGAAGAGAGGTGAGAGAATACAGAGAGAGATAGCGGGGAGAAAACAGAGAGAGAGAGAGAGAGAGAGAGGGAGGAGAGAAAACAGAGAGAGAGGGAGGAGAGAATACAGAGAGAGAGAGAGAATGCAGAGAGGGAGAGAGAGAGAGGAGACAATAGAGAGAGAGAGAGCGGAGAGAATACAGAGAGGAGAGAATAGAGAGAGAGAGGGGGAGAGAATACAAAGAGAGAGAGGGGGATAGAATACAGAGAGAGAGGGGATACAGAGTGAGAGATTGAGGAGAGAATACAGAGAGAGGGGAGAAAATACAGAGAGAGAGGAGAATACAGAGAGAGAGAGAGAGCGGAGAGAATACAGAGAGAGAGAGGAGAGAGAATACAGAGAGAGAGAGAGAGAAAGAGCTGAGAGAATACAGAGAGAGACAGAGGGGAGACAACAGAGAGAGAGAGAGCGAGTAGAGAATAGAGAGAGAGAGAGAGAGAATACAGAGAGAGAGAGAGATCAGAGAGAATACAGAGAGAGAGAGGAGAGAATATATATAGAGAGAGAGAGAGGGGAGAGAATAGAGAGAGAGAGAGAGAGGGGAGAGAATACTGAGAGAGAGAGAGTACAGAGAGAGAGAGAGAGAGAAGTGAGAGAATACAGAGGGAGAGAGAGAGAGAGATGGAGAGAATACAGAGAGAGAGAGGAGAGAATACAGAGAGAGAGGGAGAGAATACAGAGAGAGCCAATGGAGGGAATAGAGAGAGAGAGGGGAGAGGGGAGAGAATACAGAGAGAGAGAGGAGAGAGAATACAAAGAGATAGAGAGAGAGAGGTGAGAGAATACAGAGAGAGATAGAGGGGAGAAAACAGAGAGAGAAATAGAGAGAGGAGAGAAAACAGAGAGAGAGGGAGATGAGAGAAAACAGAGAGAGAGAGAGAATGCAGAGAGAGAGAGAGGAGACAATACAGAGAGAGAGAGAGGAGACAATACAGAGAGATAGAGGGGAAAGAATACAGAGAGAGAGGTGAATACAGAGAGAGAGAGAGAGAGCGGAGAGAAAACAGACAGGAGAGATAGAGAGAGAGAGAGAGAGAGGGGAGAGAATAGAGAGAGAGAGAGAGAGAGAATACAAAGAGTGCAAGAGGGGAGAAAATACTGAGAGAGAGAGGAGAGAATACAGAGAGAGAGAGAGGGGAGAGAATACAGAGAGAGAGGGAATACGGAGAGAGAGAGAGAGAGGAGAGAATACAGAGAGAGAGAGAGGGGAGAGAATACAGAGAGAGAGGAGAATACAGAGAGAGAGAGAGAGGAGAGAATTTTGAGAGAGAGAATACGGAGACAGAGAGTGTGGGGAGAGAATACAGAGACAGTGGCAGAGAGAGAGAGAGAGGAGAGAATAGAGAGAGTGAGAGAGAGGAGCGAATACAGAGAGAGATAGAGAGGAGAGAATACAGAGAGAGAGAGGAGAGAGAATACAGAGAGAGAGAATGGGGAGAGAATACAGAGAGAGAGAGGAGAGGGCATACAGAGAGAGAGAATACAGAGAGAGAAAGAGAGAGTGGTGAGAGAATACAGAAACAGAGAGAGGAGAGAATACAGAGTGAGCGAGAGGGAATACAGCGAGAGACAGAGAGGAGAGAATACAGAGAGACGAGAGTGAGGAGAGAATACAGAGACAGAGAGTGTGGGGAGAGAATGCAGAGACAGAGAGAGTAGAGAATACGGAGAGAGAGAGAGAGAGGAGAGAATGCAGAGAGAGAGAGAAGAGAGAGAATAGAGAGAGAGAGAGAGGGGAGAAAATACAGAGAGAGAGAGGAGAGAGAATACACAGAGAGAGAGGAGAGAATACAGAGAGAGAGAGGGGGAGGAATACAGAAAGAGAGAGAAGAGAATACGGAGAGAGAGAGGGGAGTGAATACAGAGAGAGAGAGGAGAGAAAACAAAGAGAGAGATAGAGCTAGAGAGGAGAGAATACAGAGGGGGGGAGAGAGAGAGAATAGAGAGAGTGAGAGAGGGGAGAGAATACAGAGAGAGAGAGAGAGAGAGAGTAGAGAACACAGAAGAGAGAGAGAGGAGAGAATAAAGAGAGAGAGAGGAGAGAAAACAGAGAGAGAGGGAGAGGAGAGAATACAGAGAGAGAGAGAGAGAGAGAATACACAGAGAGAGGATGGAATACAGAGAGAGAGAGGGGAGAGAATACAGAGAGAGTGAGATAGAGGAGAGGATACAGAAAGAGAGAGAGAGGGGCGAAAATACAGAGAGAGAGAGAGAGAGAGGAGAGAATACCTAGAGAGAGTGAGGAGAGAGAATAGAGAGAGAGAGAGTGGGGAGAATATAAAGAGAGAGAGAGGGAAGAGATATCAGAGAGAGAGTGCGGAGAGAATACAGAGAGAGAGCAAGAGAGGAGAATGCAGAGGAAGAGAGAGAGAGAGAGTGGAGTGAATACAGAGAGAGAGAGAGAGGAGAGAATACGGAGAGAGAGAGTGGAGAGAATACAGAGAGAGAGAGAGGAGAGAATACAGAGAGAGAGGGAGCGGAGAGAATACAGAGAGAGAGAGAGGAGAGAATACAGAGAGAGAGAGAGAGGAAAGAATTCAGAGAGGAGAGAATACAGAGCGAGAGAGAGGAGAGAGCATACAGAGAGAGAATACAGAGAGAGAGAGAGAGGGAATACAGAGAGAGAGGAGAGAATACAGTGAGAGAGAGTGTGAGGAGAGAATACAGAGACAGAGAGTGTGGGGAGAGAATGCAGAGACAGTGAGAGTAGAGAATACGGAGTGAGAGAGAGAGGAGAGCATACAGAGACAGAGAGAGGGGTGAGAATACAGAGAGAGAGAGAGAGAGAGAGAATACAGAGAGAGAGAGAGAGAGAGAGATAGGAGAGAATACAGAGAGAGAGAGAGAGAGAGAGGAGAGAATAGAGAGAGAGAGAGAGAAAACAAAGAGAGAGAGAGAGAGGAGAGAATACAGAGAGAGAGAGGGGAGAGAATACACAGAGAGAGAGAGTAGAGAATACAGAGAGATAGAGGGGAGAGAATAAAGAGAGAGAGAGAGAGGAGAGAAAACAGAGAGAGAGGGAGAGGAGAGAATACAGAGAGAGAGAGAGGGGAGAGAATACAGAGAGAGAGAGAGAGTGGAGAGGATACAGAGAGAGAGAGGGGAGAGAATACAGAGAGAGAGAGAGAGAGGAGAGAATACCTAGAGAGAGTGAGGGGAGAGAATAGAGAGAGAGAAACTGAGGAGAATATAAAGAGAGAGAGGGGAGAGATAAAAGAGAGAGAGAGCGGAGAGAATACAGAGAGAGAGAGAGAGAGAGAGAGGAGAATACAGAGAGAGAGAGAGAAGAGAATACAGGGAGAGAGAGTGGAAAGAATACAGAGAGAGAGAGAGAGGAGCGAATACAGAGAGAGAGAGAGGAGAGAATAGAGAGAGAGGAGAGAATACAGAGAGAGAGAATACGGAGACAGAGAGTGTGGGGAGAGAATACAGAGACAGAGACAGACATAGAGAGAGAGGAGCGAATACAGAGACAGATAGAGAGGAGAGAATACAGAGAGAGAGAGAGGAGAGAGAATACAGAGAGAGAGAATGGGGAGAGAATACAGAGAGAGAGAGGAGAGAATACCTAGCGAGAGTGAGGAGAGAGAATACAGAGAGAGTGGGGCGAATATATATATAGAGACAGGGGAGAGATAACAGAGAGAGAGAGAGCGGAGAGAATACAGAGAGAGAGAGAGAGGAGAATACAGAGAGAGAGAGAGAGTAGAGAATACAGAGAGAGAGAGAGAGCGGAGAGAATACAGAGAGTGAGAGATAGAGAGGTGAAAATACAAAGAGACAGAGAGGAGAGAATACAGAGAGAGAGAGAGAGAGTGGGGAGAGAATACAGAGACAGAGAGAGGAGAGAATACAGAGTGAGCGAGAGGGAATACAGCGAGAGACAGAGAGGAGAGAATACAGAGAGATGAGAGTGAGGAGAGAATACAGAGACAGAGAGTGTGGGGAGAGAATGCAGAGACAGAGAGAGTAGAGAATACGGAGAGAGAGAGAGAGAGAGGAGAGAATAGAGAGAGAGAGAAGGAGATAGTATACAGAGAGAGAGAGGGGAGAGAATACAGAGAGAGAGAGAGAGAAGAGAGAGAATAGAGAGAGAGAGAGGGGAGAAAATACAGAGAGAGAGAGAGAGAGAGATTACAGAGAGAGAGAGAGAGGAAAGAATAGAGAGAGAGAGAGAGAGAGGAGAGAGAATACACAGAGAGAGGGGAGAGAATACAGAGAGAGAGAGGGGGAGGAATACAGAAAGATAGAGGAGAGAATACAGAGAGAGAGAGGGGAGTGAATACAGAGAGAGAGAGGAGAGAAAACAAAGAGAGAGAGAGCGAGAGAGGAGAGAATACAGAGGGGGGAGAGAGAGAGAGAATAGAGAGAGTGAGAGAGGGGAGAGAATACAGAGAGAGAGAGAGAGAGTAGAGAACACAGAAGAGAGAGAGGGGAGAGAATAAAGTGAGAGAGAGGAGAGAAAACAGAGAGAGAGGGAGAGGAGAGAATACAGAGAGAGAGAGAGAGAGAATACAGAGAGAGAGAGGATGGAATACAGAGAGAGAGAGGGGAGAGAATTCAGAGAGAATGAGATAGAGGAGAGGATACAGAAAGAGAGAGAGAGGGGAGAAAATACAGAGAGAGAGAGTGAGAGAGAGGAGATAATACTTAGAGAGAGTGAGGAGAGAGAATACAGAGAGAGAGAGTGGGGAGAATATAAAGAGAGAGAGAGGGAAGAGATATCAGAGAGAGAGAGTACGGAGAGAATACAGAGAGAGAGCGAGAGAGGAGAATGCAGAGGAAGAGAGAGAGAGAGTGGAGAGAATACAGAGAGAGAGAGAGAGAGAGGAGAGAATACGGAGAGAGAGAGAGTGGAGAGAATACAGAGAGAGAGAGGGGAGAGAGTAAAGAGAGAGAGAGGGGAGAAAATACAGAGAGAGGGAGAGGAGAGCAAACAGAGAGAGAGAGAGCGGAAAGAATACAGAGAGAGAGAGAGAGAGAGGAGAGAATACAGAGAGACTAAGAGGAGAGAATACATAGAGAGAGAGGAGAGGATAGAGAGCGAGAGAGAACGAAGAGAATACAGAGAGATAGAGAGAGGAGAGAATAAAGAGAGAGAGAGGAGGAGAATACAGAGAGAGAGAGAGAAAGAGGAGAGAATACAAAGAGAGAGAGAGAGGGGAGAGAATACAGAGAGAGAGAGGGATGAGAGAATACAGAGAGAGAGAGAGAGGAGAGAATATAGAGAGAGAGACAGAGAAAGTACAGAGAGAGAGAGAGAGGAGAGAATACAGAGAGAGAGAGGTTATAATACAAAGATAGAGAGAGAGAAGGGAGAGAATACAGAGTGAGAGAGAGAGAGAAGAGAATACAGAGAGAGACGAGAGAATACAGAGAGAGAGAGAGAGATGAGCGAATACAGAAAGAGGGAGGAAGGAAAGAATACAGAGAGAGAGAGAGGGAAGAGAATACAGAGAGAGGGAGAGAGCAAAGAATACAGAGAGAGAGAAAGAGAGAGAGGAGAGAATACAAAGAGAGAGAGGAGTGAATACAGAGAGAGAGAGAGGGAGGAGAGAATACAGAGAGAGAGAGAGAGAGAGGAGAGAATACAGAGAGAGAGAGAAGGGAGAGAGAGAATACACAGAGAGAGAGGAGAGAATACAGAGAGAGAGAGGGGAGAGAATACAGAGAGAGAGAGGGGAGAGAATACAGAGAGAGAGGGGGAGAGAATACAGAGAGAGAGGGGATACAGAGAGAGAGGGAGCGGAGAGAATACAGAGAGAGAGGAGAGAGAATACAGAGAGAGAGAGAGAGAGAGAAAGAGCTGAGAGAATACAGAGAGAGACAGAGGGGAGACAACACAGAGAGAGAGAGAGCGAGGAGAGAATACAGAGAGAGAGAGAGAGAGAATACAGAGAGAGAGAGAGATCAGAGAGAATACAGAGAGAGAGAGAGGAGAGAATATATATATATAGAGAGAGAGGGGAGAGAATAGAGAGAGAGAGAGAGGGAGAGAATAGAGAGAGAGAGAGAGAGAGTACAGAGAGAGAGAGAGAAGTGAGAGAATACAGAGGGAGAGAGAGAGAGAGAGATGGAGAGAATACAGAGAGAGAGAGAGGAGAGAATACAGAGAGAGAGGGAGAGAATACAGAGAGAGCAATGGAGGGAATAGAGAGAGAGAGAGAGAGGGGAGAGAATACAGAGAGAGAGAGGAGAGAGAATACAGAGAGATAGAGAGAGAGAGGTGAGAGAATACAGAGAGAGATAGAGGGGAGAAAACAGAGAGAGAAATAGAGAGAGGAGAGAAAACAGGGAGAGAGAGAGAATGCAGAGAGAGAGAGAGGAGACAATACAGAGAGAGAGAGAGGAGACAATACAGAGAGATAGAGGGGAAAGAATACAGAGAGAGAGGTGAATACAGAGAGAGAGAGAGAGAGCGGAGAGAAAACAGACAGGAGAGAATAGAGAGAGAGAGAGAGAGGGGAGAGAATAGAGAGAGAGAGAGAGAGAGAGAATACAAAGAGTGCAAGAGCGGAGAAAATACAGAGAGAGAGAGAGGAGAGAATACAGAGAGAGAGAGAGGGGAGAGAATACAGAGAGAGAGGGAATACGGAGAGAGAGAGAGGAGAGAATACAGAGAGAGGGGAGAGAATACAGAGAGAGAGGAGAATACAGAGAGAGAGTGAGAGAGGAGAGAATACAGAGAGAGAGAATACGGAGACAGAGAGTGTGGGGAGAGAATACAGAGACAGTGGCAGAGAGAGAGAGAGAGAGGAGAGAATAGAGAGAGCGAGAGAGAGGAGCTAATACAGAGAGAGATAGAGAGGAGAGAATACAGAGAGAGAGAGGAGAGAGAATACAGAGAGAGAGAATGGGGAGAGAATACAGAGAGAGAGAGAGGAGAGGGCATACAGAGAGAGAGAGAATACAGAGAGAGAAAGAGAGAATGGGGAGAGAATACAGAGAGAGAGGAGAGGATACAGAGAGAGAAAGAGAATACAGAGCGAGAGAGAGGAGAGAATAGAGAGAGAGAGCGGGGAGAGAATACAGAGACACGAGAGAGGAGAGAGAATACAGAGAGAGAGAGAGAGGTGAGAGAATACAGAGAGCGAGAGGGGAGAAAACAGAGAGAGAGAGAGAGAGGAGAGAAAACAAAGAGAGAGGGAGAGGAGAGAATAAAGAGAGAGAGAGAGAGAGAATACAGAGATAGCGAGAGGAAGGAATACAGAGAGAGAGAGATGGAGAGAATACAGAGAGAGAGAGAGAGGAGAGAATACAGAGAGAGAGAGGAGAGAGAGAATACAGAGAGAGAGAGACAGAGGTGAGAGAATACAGAGAGAGAGGGGAGAGAATACAGAGGGAGAGAGCGAGAGAGATGGAGAGAATACAGAGAGAGAGAGAGAGAATACAGAGAGAGAGAGAGAGAGGGGAGAGAATGCACAGAGAGAGAGGGGAGAGAATACACAGGGAGAGAGAGAGAGAGAGATGGAGAGAATACAGCGACAGAGAGAGAGAGAGAGAGAGGAGAGAATACAGAGAGAGAGAGAGAGAGAGGGGAGAGGATAGAATACAGAGAGAGAGGGAGAGAATACAGAGTGAGCGAGAGGAGGGAATAGAGAGAGAGAGGGGGGAGAGAATACAGAGAGAGAGAGAGAGGAGAGAGAATACAGAGAGAGAGAAGAGATGTGAGAGAATACAGAGAGAGATAGCGGGGAGAAAACAGAGAGAGAGAGAGAGGAGAGAAAACAGAGAGAGAGGGAGGAGAGAATACAGAGAGAGAGAGAGAATGCAGAGAGAGAGAGAGAGAGAGAGGAGACAATAGAGAGAGAGAGCGGAGAGAATACAGAGAGGAGAGAATAGAGAGAGAGAGGGGGGAGAGAATACAGAGAGAGAGAGGGGGAGAGAATACAGAGAGAGAGGGGATACAGAGAGAGAGAGAGAGCGGAGAGAATACAGAGAGAGAGGAGAGAGAATACAGAGAGAGAGAGAGAGAGAAAGAGCTGAGAGAATACAGAGAGAGACAGAGGGGAGACAACAGAGAGAGAGAGAGCGAGGAGAGAATACAGAGAGAGAGAGAGAGAGAGAATACAGAGAGAGAGATCAGAGAGAATACAGAGAGAGAGAGGAGAGAATATATATATAGAGAGAGAGAGGGGAGAGAATAGAGAGAGAGAGAGAGAGAGAGGGAGAGAATAGAGAGAGAGAGAGAGAGAGTACAGAGAGAGAGAAGTGAGAGAATACAGAGGGAGAGAGAGAGAGAGATGGAGAGAATACAGAGAGAGAGAGAGAGGAGAGAATACAGAGAGAGAGGGAGAGAATACAGAGAGAGCCAATGGAGGGAATAGAGAGAGAGAGAGAGAGAGGGGAGAGAATACAGAGAGAGAGAGGAGAGAGAATACAGAGAGATAGAGAGAGAGAGGTGAGAGAATACAGAGAGAGATAGAGGGGAGAAAACAGAGAGAAAAATAGAGAGAGGAGAGAAAACAGAGAGAGAGAGAGAATGCAGAGAGAGAGAGAGGAGACAATACAGAGAGAGAGAGAGGAGACAATACAGAGAGATAGAGGGGAAAGAATACAGAGAGACAGGTGAATACAGAGAGAGAGAGAGAGAGCGGAGAGAAAACAGACAGGAGAGAATAGGGAGAGAGAGAGAGAGGGGAGAGAATAGAGAGAGAGAGAGAGAGAGAGAGAATACAAAGAGTGCAAGAGCGGAGAAAATACAGAGAGAGAGAGAGGAGAGAATACAGAAAGAGAGAGAGGGGAGAGAATACAGAGAGAGAGGGAATACGGAGAGAGAGAGGAGAGAATACAGAGAGAGGGGAGAGAATACAGAGAGAGAGGAGAATACAGAGAGAGAGGAGAATACGGAGACAGAGAGTGTGGGGAGAGAATACAGAGACAGTGGCAGAGAGAGAGAGAGAGGAGAGAATAGAGAGAGCGAGAGAGAGGAGCGAATACAGAGAGAGATAGAGAGGAGAGAATACAGAGAGAGAGAGGAGAGAGAATACAGAGAGAGAGAATGGGGAGAGAATACAGAGAGAGAGAGGAGAGGGCATACAGAGAGAGAGAGAATACAGAGAGAGAAAGAGAGTGGGGAGAGAATACAGAAACAGAGAGAGGAGAGAATACAGAGTGAGCGAGAGGGAATACAGCGAGAGACAGAGAGGAGAGAATACAGAGAGACGAGAGTGAGGAGAGAATACAGAGACAGAGAGTGTGGGGAGAGAATGCAGAGACAGAGAGAGTAGAGAATACGGAGAGAGAGAGAGAGAGAGGAGGGAATAGAAAGAGAAAGATAGATAGAGAGGAGATAGAATACAGAGAGAGAGAGGGGAGAGAATACAGAGAGAGAGAGAGAGAGAGGAGAGAATGCAGAGAGAGAGAAGAGAGAGAATAGAGAGAGAGAGAGAGGGGAGAGAATACAGAGAGAGAGAGGGGGAGGAATACAGAAAGAGAGAGGAGAATACGGAGAGAGAGAGGGGAGTGAATACAGAGAGAGAGAGGAGAGAAAACAAAGAGAGAGAGAGAGCGAGAGAGGAGAGAATACAGAGGGGGGGGAGAGAGAGAGAATAGAGAGAGTGAGAGAGGGGAGAGAATACAGAGAGAGAGAGAGAGAGAGAGAGAGAGAGAGTAGAGAACACAGAAGAGAGAGAGGGGAGAGAATAAAGAGAGAGAGAGGAGAGAAAACAGAGAGAGAGGGAGAGGAGAGAATACAGAGAGAGAGAGAGAGGGGAGAGAATACAGAGAGAGTGAGATAGAGGAGAGGATACAGAAAGAGAGAGAGAGGGGAGAAAATACAGAGAGAGAGAGAGAGAGAGAGAGGAGAGAATACCTAGAGAGAGTGAGGAGAGAGAATACAGAGAGAGAGAGTGGGGAGAATATAAAGAGAGAGAGAGGGAAGAGATATCAGAGAGAGAGTGCGGAGAGAATACAGAGAGAGAGCAAGAGAGGAGAATGCAGAGGAAGAGAGAGAGAGAGAGTGGAGTGAATACAGAGAGAGAGAGAGGAGAGAATACGGAGAGAGAGAGTGGAGAGAATACAGAGAGAGAGAGAGGAGAGAATACAGGGAGAGAGGGAGCGGAGAGAATACAGAGAGAGAGAGAGGAGAGAATACAGAGAGAGAGAGAGAGGAAAGAATTCAGAGAGACAGAGAGGAGAGAATACAGAGCGAGAGAGAGGAGAGAGCATTCAGAGAGAGAATACAGAGAGAGAGAGAGAGGGAATACAGAGAGAGAGGAGAGAATACAGTGAGAGAGAGTGAGGAGAGAATACAGAGACAGAGAGTGTGGGGAGAGAATGCAGAGACAGAGAGAGTAGAGAATACGGAGAGAGAGAGAGAGGAGAGCATACAGAGACAGAGAGAGGGGTGAGAATACAGAGAGAGAGAGAGAGAGAGAATACAGAGAGAGAGAGAGAGGGGAGAGAATACAGAGAGAGAGAGAGAGAGAGAGAGGAGAGAATACAGAGAGAGAGAGAGAGAGGAGAGAATAGAGAGAGAGAGAGAAAACAAAGAGAGAGAGAGAGAGGAGAGAATACAGAGAGAGAGAGGGGAGAGAATACACAGAGAGAGAGAGTAGAGAATACAGAGAGAGAGAGAGAGAGAATACAGAGAGAGAGAGAGGGGAGAGAATACAGAGAGAGAGAGAGAGGAGAGAATACAGAGAGAGAGAGAGAGAGAGAGGAGAGAATAGAGAGAGAGAGAGAGAAAACAAAGAGAGAGAGAGAGAGGAGAGGATACAGAGAGAGAGAGGGGAGAGAATACACAGAGAGAGAGAGTAGAGAATACAGAGAGATAGAGGGGAGAGAATAAAGAGAGAGAGAGGAGAGAAAACAGAGAGAGAGGGAGAGGAGAGAATACAGAGAGAGAGAGAGGGGAGAGAATACAGAGAGAGAGAGAGTGGAGAGGATACAGAGAGAGAGAGGGGAGAGAATACAGAGAGAGAGAGAGAGGAGAGAATACCTAGAGAGAGTGAGGGGAGAGAATAGAGAGAGAGAGACTGAGGAGAATATAAAGAGAGAGAGAGGGGAGAGATAAAAGAGAGTGAGAGCGGAGAGAATACAGGGAGAGAGAGTGGAAAGAATACAGAGAGAGAGAGAGGAGAGAATACAGAGAGAGAGAGAGAGGAGAGAATAGAGAGAGAGGAGAGAATACAGAGAGAGAGAATACGGAGACAGAGAGTGTGGGGAGAGAATACAGAGACAGAGACAGAGAGAGAGAGAGAGCAGAGAATAGAGAGAGCGAGAGAGAGGAGCGAATACAGAGAGAGATAGAGAGGAGAGAATACAGAGAGAGAGAGAGGAGAGAGAATACAGAGAGAGAGAATGGGGAGAGAATACAGAGAGAGAGAGGAGAGAATACAGAGAGAGAGGGGAGAGTATACAGCGAGAGAGAGAGAGAGGAGAGAATACCTAGCGAGAGTGAGGAGAGAGAATACAGAGAGAGTGGGGCGAATATATATATAGAGAGAGGGGAGAGATAACAGAGAGAGAGAGAGCGGAGAGAATACAGAGAGAGAGAGAGAGGAGAATACAGAGAGAGAGAGAGAGTAGAGAATACAGAGAGAGAGAGAGAGCGGAGAGAATACAGAGAGAGAGAGAGAGGTGAAAATACAGAGAGACAGAGAGGAGAGAATACAGAGAGAGAGAGAGGAGAGAATACAGAGTGAGCGAGAGGGAATACAGCGAGAGACGGAGAGGAGAGAATACAGAGACAGAGAGTGTGGGGAGAGAATGCAGAGACAGAGAGAGTAGAGAATACGGAGAGAGAGAGAGAGAGGAGAGAATAGATAGAGAGAGAGAGGAGATAGTATACAGAGAGAGAGAGGGGAGAGAATACAGAGAGAGAGAGAGAGAAGAGAGAGAATAGAGAGAGAGAGAGAGGGGAGAAAATACAGAGAGAGAGAGGAGAGAGATTACAGAGAGAGAGAGAGAGGAAAGAATAGAGAGAGAGAGAGAGAGGAGAGAGAATACACAGAGAGAGGGGAGAGAATACAGAGAGAGAGAGGGGGAGGAATACAGAAAGATAGAGGAGAGAATACAGAGAGAGAGAGGGGAGTTAATGCAGAGAGAGAGAGGAGAGAAAACAAAGAGAGAGAGAGCGAGAGAGGAGAGAATACAGAGGGGGGAGAGAGAGAGAGAATAGAGAGAGTGAGAGAGGGGAGAGAATACAGAGAGAGAGAGAGAGAGAGAGTAGAGAACACAGAAGAGAGAGAGGGGAGAGAATAAAGTGAGAGAGAGGAGAGAAAACAGAGAGAGAGGGAGAGGAGAGAATACAGAGAGAGAGAGAGAGAGAGAATACAGAGAGAGAGAGAGGATGGAATACAGAGAGAGAGAGGGGAGAGAATTCAGAGAGAATGAGATAGAGGAGAGGATACAGTAAGAGAGAGGGGAGAAAATACAGAGAGAGAGAGTGAGAGAGAGGAGAGAATACCTAGAGAGAGTGAGGAGAGAGAATACAGAGAGAGAGAGAGTGGGGAGAATATAAAAAGAGAGAGAGGGAAGAGATATCAGAGAGAGAGAGTGCGGAGAGAATACAGAGAGAGAGCGAGAGAGGAGAATGCAGAGGAAGAGAGAGAGAGAGTGGAGAGAATACAGAGAGAGAGAGAGAGAGAGAGAGGAGAGAATACGGAGAGAGAGAGTGGAGAGAATACAGAGAGAGAGAGAGGAGAGAATACAGAGAGAGAGAGAGAATACTGAGAGAGAGAGTGAGGAGAGAATATAGAGACAGAGTGTGGGGAGAGAATGCAGAGACAGAGAGAGGAGAGAATACAGAGAGAGAGAGAGAGAGAATACAGAGAGAGAGAGAGGGGTGAGAATACAGAGAGAGAGAGAGAGAGAATACAGAGAGAGAGAGAGGGGAGAGAATACAGAGAGAGAGGAAGAGGAGCGAATACAGAGAGAAAGAGGGGAGAGAATAGAGAGAGAGAGAGAGAGAGAGAGAGAGAGAGAGAGTGAGAATACCGAGAGAGAGAGAGAGAGAGAGAGGGGGGGATGAATACAGAGAGAGAGGGGAGAGAATACAGAGAGAGAGAGAGAGGAGAGAATAGAGAGAAAGAGAGAGAGAGAGAGAGGAGAGGATACAGAGAGAGAGAGGGGACAGAATACAGAGAGGGAGAGAGGAGAGAATACAGAGGGAGGGGAGAGAATAGAGAGAGAGAGAGCAGAGAGCATACAGAGAGAGAGAGAGAGAGAGGAGAGAATAGCGAGAGAGAGGGAAGAGAATACAGAGAGAGTGGGGAGAGAATACCGAGAGAGAGAGAGAGAGGGGAATGAATACAGAGAGAGAGGGGAGAGAATACAGAGAAAGAGAGAGAGGAGAGAATAGAGAGAAAGACAGAGAGAGAGAATACCGAGAGAGAGAGGAGAGAAAACAGAGAGAGACAGAGCGGGGAGAGAATACAGAGAGAGAGACAGTGAAAGAGAGAATACAGAGAGAGAGAGAGGGGAGAGAATACAGAGAGAGAGAGAGAGAGAGGAGGGAATAGAGAGAGAGAGGAGAGAATACAGAGAGAGAGATGTGAGAGAATACAGAGAGAGAGAGAGAGAATACAGAGAGAGAGAGAGGGGGAGAATACAAAGGGAGAGAGAGAATACAGAGAGAGAGAGAGAGGGCGGAAAGAATAGAGAGAGAGAGAGGAGAGAATACAGAGAGAGAGAGAGGAGAGAATACAGAGAGGGAGAGAGGAGAGAATACAGAGAGAGAGAGAGGAGAGAATACAGAGAGAGGGGAGAGAATACAGAGAGAGAGAGAGAGGAGAGAATACAGAGAGAGACGGAGAGAATACCGAGAGGGAGAGAGAGGGGCGTGAATACAGAGAGAGAGGGGAGAGAATACAGAGAGAGAGAGGGGAGAATACAGAGAGAGAGAGAGAGGGGAGAGATTACATTGAGAGAGAGCGGAGAGAATACAGAGAGAGAGAGAGAGGGGAATGAATACAGAGAGAGAGGGGAGAGAATACAGAGAAAGAGAGAGAGGAGAGAATAGAGAGAAAGAGAGAGAGAGAGAGAATACCCAGAGAAAGAGGAGAGAAAACAGAGAAAGAGATAGAGAGAGAGAGAATACAGAGAGAGAGAGGGGGTGGAATACAGAAAGATAGAGGAGAGAATACAGAGAGAGAGAGGGGAGTTAATACAGAGAGAGAGAGGAGAGAAAACAAAGAGAGAGAGAGCGAGAGAGGAGAGAATACAGAGGGGGGAGAGAGAGAATAGAGAGAGTGAGAGAGGGGAGAGAATACAGAGAGAGAGAGAGAGAGAGTAGAGAACACAGAAGAGAGAGAGGGGAGAGAATAAAGTGAGAGAGAGGAGAGAAAAAAGAGAGAGAGGGAGAGGAGAGAATACAGAGAGAGAGAGAGAGAGAGAGAATACAGAGAGAGAGAGAGGATGGAATACAGAGAGAGAGAGGGGAGAGAATTCAGAGAGAATGAGATAGAGGAGAGGATACAGAAAGAGAGAGAGAGGGGAGAAAATACAGAGAGAGAGAGTGAGAGAGAGGAGAGAATACCTAGAGAGAGTGAGGAGAGAGAATACAGAGAGAGAGAGTGGGGAGAATATAAAGAGAGAGAGAGGGAAGAGATATCAGAGAGAGAGAGTGCGGAGAGAATACAGAGAGAGAGCGAGAGAGGAGAATGCAGAGGAAGAGAGAGAGAGAGAGTGGAGAGAATACAGAGAGAGAGAGAGGAGAGAATACGGAGAGAGAGAGTGGAGAGAATACAGAGAGAGAGAGAGGAGAGAATACAGAGAGAGAGAGAGAATATGGAGAGAGAGAGTGAGGAGAGAATACAGAGACAGAGTGTGGGGAGAGAATGCAGAGACAGAGAGAGGAGAGAATACAGAGAGAGAGAGAGAGGAGAGAAAACAGAGAGAGAGAGAGGGGTGAGAATACAGAGAGAGAGAGAGAGAGAGAGAGATACAGAGAGAGAGAGAGTGGAGAGAATACAGAGAGAGAGGAAGAGGAGCGAATACAGAGAGAAAGAGGGGAGAGAATAGAGAGAGAGAGATAGGGGAGAAAAGACAGAGAGAGAGTAAGAGGGGAGAGAATAGCGAGAGAGAGAGAGAGAGAGAGAGAGTGAGAATACCGAGAGAGAGAGAGAGAGAGAGGGGGGGATGAATACAGAGAGAGAGGAGAGAATACAGAGAGAGAGAGAGAGGAGAGAATAGAGAGAAAGAGAGAGAGAGAGAGAGGAGAGGATACAGAGAGAGAGGGGGGACAGAATACAGAGAGGGAGAGAGGAGAGAATACAGAGAGAGGGGAGAGAATAGAGAGAGAGAGCAGAGAGGATACAGAGAGAGAGAGAGAGAGGAGAGAATAGCGAGAGAGAGGGGAGAGAATACAGAGAGAGTGGGGAGAGAATACCGAGAGAGAGAGAGAGAGGGGAATGAATACAGAGAGAGAGGGGAGAGAATACAGAGAAAGAGAGAGAGGAGAGAATAGAGAGAAAGAGAGAGAGAGAGAATACCGAGAGAGAGAGGAGAGAAAACAGAGAGAGAGAGAGCGGGGAGAGAATACAGAGAGAGAGACAGTGAAAGAGAGAATACAGAGAGAGAGAGAGGGGAGAGAATACAGAGAGAGAGAGAGAGAGAGAGGAGGGAATAGAGAAAGAGAGGAGAGAATACAGAGAGAGAGATGTGAGAGAATACAGAGAGAGAGAGAGAGAGAGAGAATACAGAGAGAGAGAGAGGGGGAGAATACAAAGGGAGAGAGAGAATACAGAGAGAGAGAGAGAGGGAGGAAAGAATAGAGAGAGAGAGAGAGGAGAGAATACAGAGAGAGAGAGAGGAGAGAATACAGAGAGGGAGAGAGGAGAGAATACAGAGAGAGAGAGGGGAGAGAATACAGAGAGAGAGAGGAGAGAAAACAGAGAGAGAGGGAGAGGAGAGAATACAGAGAGAGAGAGAGAGAGAGAGAGAATACAGAGAGAGAGAGAGAGGATGGAATACAGAGAGAGAGAGGGGAGAGAATTCAGAGAGAATGAGATAGAGGAGAGGATACAGAAAGAGAGAGAGAGGGGAGAAAATACAGAGAGAGAGAGTGAGAGAGAGGAGAGAATACCTAGAGAGAGTGAGGAGAGAGAATACAGAGAGAGAGAGTGGAGAGAATATAAAGAGAGAGAGAGGGAAGAGATATCAGAGAGAGAGAGTGCGGAGAGAATACAGAGAGAGAGTGAGAGAGGAGAATGCAGAGGAAGAGAGAGAGAGAGTGGAGAGAATACAGAGAGAGAGAGAGGAGAGAATACGGAGAGAGAGATTGGAGAGAATACAGAGAGAGAGGAGAGAATACAGGGAGAGAGAGAGAATACAGAGAGAGAGAGTGAGGAGAGAATACAGAGACAGAGTGTGGGGAGAGAATGCAGAGACAGAGAGAGGAGAGAATACAGAGAGAGAGAGAGAGGAGAGAAAACAGAGAGAGAGAGAGGGGTGAGAATACAGAGAGAGAGAGAGAGAATACAGAGAGAGAGAGAGGGGAGAGAATACAGAGAGAGAGGAAGAGGAGCGAATACAGAGAGAAAGAGGGGAGAGAATAGAGAGAGAGATAGGGGAGAAAAGACAGAGAGAGAGAGGGAGAGAATAGCGAGAGAGAGAGAGAGAGAGAGAGTGAGAATACCGAGAGAGAGAGAGAGAGAGAGAGAGGGGGGGATGAATACAGAGAGAGAGGGGAGAGAATACAGAGAGAGAGAGAGGAGAGAATAGAGAGAAAGAGTGAGAGAGAGAGAGGAGAGAATACAGAGAGGGAGAGTGGAGAGAATACAGAGAGAGGGGAGAGAATAGAGAGAGAGAGAGAGCAGAGAGGATACAGAGAGAGAGAGAGAGAGAGAGGAGAGAATAGCGAGAGAGAGGGGAGAGAATACAGAGAGAGTGGGGAGAGAATACCGAGAGAGAGAGAGAGAGGGGAATGAATACAGAGAGAGGGGAGAGAATACAGAGAAAGAGAGAGAGGAGAGAATAGAGAGAAAGAGAGAGAGAGAGAATACCGAGAGAGAGAGGAGAGAAAACAGAGAGAGAGAGAGCGGGGAGAGAATACAGAGAGAGAGACAGTGAAAGAGAGAATACAGAGAGAGAGAGAGGGGAGAGAGTACAGAGAGAGAGAGAGATGGAGAGGAGGGAATAGAGAGAGAGAGGAGAGAATACAGAGAGAGAGATGTGAGAGAATACAGAGAGAGAGAGAGAGAGAATAAAGAGAGAGAGAGAGGGGGAGAATACAAAGGGAGAGAGAGAATACAGAGAGAGAGAGAGAGAGAGAGGGAGGAAAGAATAGAGAGAGAGAGAGGAGAGAATACAGAGAGAGAGAGAGGAGAGAATACAGAGAGGGAGAGAGGAGAGAATACAGAGAGAGAGATAGGAGAGAATACAGAGAGAGGGGAGAGAATACAGAGAGAGAGAGAGAGGAGAGAATACAGAGAGAGACGGAGAGAATACCGAGAGGGAGAGAGAGGGGCGTGAATACAGAGAGAGAGGGGAGAGAATACAGAGAGAGAGAGGGGAGAATACAGAGAGAGAGAGAGAGGGGAGAGATTACAGTGAGAGAGAGCGGAGAGAATACAGAGAGAGAGAGAGAGAGGGGAATGAATACAGAGAGAGGGGAGAGAATACAGAGAAAGAGAGAGAGGAGTGAATAGAGAGAAAGAGAGAGAGAGAGAATACCCAGAGAAAGAGGAGAGAAAACAGAGAAAGAGAGAGAGAGAGAGTATACAGAGAGAGAGAGAGGGTAGAGAATACAGAGAGAGAGAGAGAGAGAATACACAGACAGAGAGGGGGAGAGAATACAGAGGGAGAGAGAGAACACAGAGAGGGAGAGAGAGAGAGGGAGGAAAGAATAGAGAGAGAGAGAGAGGAGAGAATACAGAGAGAGACGGAGAGAATACCGAGAGGGAGAGAGAGGGGAGTGAATACAGAGAGAGAGAGAGAGGGGAGAGAATACAGAGAGAGAGAGGAGAGAATACAGAGAGAGAGAGGGGGGAGAGAATACAGAGAGAGAGGGGAGAGAATACAGAGAGAGAGAGGAGAGAATACAGTGAGAGAGAGTGGAGAGAATACAGAGCGAGAGAGAGGAGAATACAGAGAGAGAGAGAGAGAGAGAGGAGAGAATACAGAGAGAGAGAGAGGGGGGAGAGAATACAGAGAGAGAGCGGAGAGAATACAGAGAGAGAGAGAGGAGAATACAGAGAGAGAGAGAGAGAGAGGAGAGAATACAGAGAGAGAGAGGAGAGAATACAGAGAGAGAGAGGGGGGAGAATACAGAGAGCAAGAGAGAGGAGAATACAGAGAGAGAGAGAGGAGAGAATACAGAGAGAGAGAGAGAGAGAGGAGAGAATAGAGAGAGAGAGAGGGGAGAGGATAGAATACAGAGAGAGGAGAGAATACAGAAAGAGAGAGAGAGGGGAGAATGCAGAGAGAGAGAGGGGGGAGATAATACAGAGAGAGAGAGAGAGAGGAGAGGATACAGAGAGAGAGAGAGAGGAATGGATACAGAGAGAGAGAGAGAGGGGAGAGGAGAGCATACACACAGAGAGAGGGGAGAGGATACAGAGAGAGGGAGTTGAGTGCTGGCGAGTGTATTGACTCTAAACCCACTCCTTACCTCCTGGAACAGTTCGAGACTGTAAGTGTTGTCATCATCCGCGAAGAAGACGACGCCGGAGTTGCGGGAGGACCTGTTCCTGCGGACCCAGCGCAGCCCCTCGTTCCTCTGCTCGGTGGCCCGGGGTAGCCCTGCCCGCTTGTACCTCCGCGGGGTCTGGACGTGCAGCTGAGTGTAGGAAGGGATCCCCGAGCGGGCTAACAGCTCGGTAACCAGGCGGCTCCTGAAAGCCGAGTCTTCCACCAAGACCCAGTGGAAGTGGTCCAGCTGGCGGAAGGTGTTGGCCAGCCGGGTCAGCTCGGCCTTTTGGACCGGTCGGCTGTAAGTCGGCGTTATGGCATAGATGGTGGGGACGGAGTGGTTGGAGGTGGGCTTCACCCGAGCCAGCCCGGGATTCCTGGAGTTCTGCGATGGCGGGAGAGGGCTCCGCACAGAAGGTCTACCCGTGTCAATATCCACCACGATGATAACGATCAGGACCCAGGGCAGGATGAGGAAGAAACGAGCGAAGAGAGCAGATTTCATAATGTGCCGAGTAAGTGAGGGGAAGTCAGGCTGCTTTGACACTTCATCTTTCTTTCCAGCAAAGGCACAGTTGTTCACAGTGAAGAATCCAGCCTTGGCGTTACTTTAACTTCCAACTATCCATTGTGACACGGTTACAAAACACAGACACGCACACACACAGACAAGCCTATTTTAACCCGCCTTGTGTCTAAGTCGGGAGAGTTTCGCAGGAGCTGGTGTTTTTGCTGAGCAGATGAGATGGAGAGAGAGAGATGGCAGGAGTGGGAGACTCGTCTCCAGCGCCCTGATTCACGTCAGTGTCATTAGGGACAAAATAAAGAGAACTCCGCGTGTTTATCACTTTTCAACGCCAGGGGCATATTGCAAAGACAGATTGGAGCCCCATCTACTCCACATGAACTACAGACAGCGACCAGACTGTCAGAGAAATGTATCACCGTCTAAGGGCTTTAGCTTTTATTGCTCTTCCAGCAGACACGATTCTTGAGTATTTAGAAAGATTTTATTATGGGGCAGTTTGGTGGTACCGAATCTTGAACCACAGAATCGGGGGATGCAAATTTATCCAGGCAATTCTTGCATGGGGTGGGGGTTCCTGATCTTAACCACCGTCTAAATGATGCGGTGAGTGAGGGTAAGGCATTTCACCCAGAGACTTGACGGGCAAGTACACCTGCAGTCACTCGCATCGATCTAATTGTAAGAGCATTAAGCAATAACCTTAGGAACAGGTACAGGAAAGTTGGCTTGGTGTGTGTGTGTGTGTGTGTTGGGGCGGGGGCGGGGGTGGGTGAATGGGGGGACAGACATAAAGGTGGTAATGTTCTAAATTAGCAAGAATTTGCATTTTTTCTCTTTGTGTTTTTTACTGTCTCTCTCGTTCGTTTTCTTTCTCCATTTGCCAGTCTCTCTGCTTTACCTTGCTGTCACTCTTTGCCTCTCTCTCCTATTGTCTCTCACTGTCAAACGAACCTGTTTGAGATTCCGAAGACAAACAATAATCACAGACTACATTTGATCTGCGACGTTGTGCTATTGTCGGCAGCGCTGCAAAACACTACACAAAAGACAGAATAAAAGTGCTGTGTCTTTATACAATCTTTTTGCTTCCCGTACAAGTGCTATTAAAGTGGTGAAACATTTTACAATGGTAGGATCAGCTTCTAGATGTGCTCAATCAGTACAGTTTGCCTGCAACGTTTACCGTGGGACAGACGGATCTGGATTGTAATGGTGTACAGGGCTTAATAATACAGGTTCCTCATTTCCAGTTGAGTTATTGCTTGTGTCCTGGTTTTTCTGGTGGTTCACACAGCGTATCTAAGTTGACCTCATTTTTCCATTGTTAATGTGGTTATGGTTTGCTGTCTAACATCCTACTATAGTCATTATTTTGCCCATCCTTGGTTTTACACCGCCCCCCCCCCCCTTATTTTCCTGTTTCTATTTGCTTTTGGCTTTGGCTCATTGTGGTTCCCTTGGACCCTCAGCCCAGCATTCCCTATAGTTTGTCTCACCCGCCCCTCCCCATCCTTCTGATGTGTGCGTGTGAGGGGGGCGGGTGTTCCAGGACATGCCTGAGCAGTAGGACACCTGCATACTGCAAACAGAAGCAACGCCACATTCCGCTCGGGTACCGGTGGTAATCATTTGGGGGGAGAGTGAATAGCCGGTGCTTGGGATCTAGCTCCACTTTATTCAGCATAATTTTTTTTCAATCAACGAATCTTTCCCAATATTATCATATACGTTGGCAGGCACAATATAGGAACAATATTGTCAAATAGCTATTGTTTAAAAATAAATTGTCGATTTATTTATATTTTCTTTCTGAATCTGTGTGTCCACCGTAGATTTTACAAATTTCCTGGATGGAAAGAAAAATGGCAATGCGAAGTATTGCAGAACAGCAGAACTTGTCATTTCCTTTCTTAGGAGAGTGGCAACCAGATTTTCCTGTTAGATGTCCCATCATTTTTTCTAAGAAGAACAATTTAATTTATCTTCCATTAAAAAAGCAAAGCATTGGGGATCATTTCTAAAGGGATAGAATTAAAAAGCAGAGCTGTTATGTTAAACTTGTATAGGACCTTGGTTAGACCACACTCTGAGTACAGTGCACAGTTCTGGTCTCCATATTATAAAAAGGATATAGAGGCACTGGAGAAGGTGCAAAAAAGATTCACAAGGATGATAACAGAACTGAGAGAATATACCTATCAGGAAAGACTGAACAGACTGGGGCTCTTTTCTCTAGAAAAGAGAAGGCTGAGGGGGTGACCTGATGGAGGTCTTTAAGATTATGAAGCGGTTTGATAGGGTAGACGCAGAGAAAATGCTTCCATGTGTGGGGGAATCCAAAACTAGAGGTCATTAATATAAGATAATCACTAATACATCCAATAGGGAATTCAGAAGAAATTTCTTTACCCAGAAAGTGGTTAGAAATAGGAACTCACTACCAGAAGGAGTAGTTGAGCCAAATAGCATAGGTGCATTTAAGGGGAAGCTAGATAAGCACATGAAGGAGAAAAGAATAGAAGGATATGCTGATAGGGTTAGATGAAGAGGAGTGAGAGAAGGCTCGTGTGGAGCCATAGACCTGTTGGATCGAATGGCCTGATTCTATGGTGTAAATTCTACATAATTCTAAGTTGTTCATCAGCTAGGGAGCATATGGTCATCCTTATGGATGTTTCTATTCTGGTGGTCCTGGGTTGCCAAAGATGATGTGATTAATAAGTGCCTCGGCGGCTTTTTGAGTAGTATGTTTAAAGCAATGCGATGACCAGTTGGCCAACGGGTCACCCATTAGTCTATTAATGGATGATGATATTTGTGACACATTGCTGTTAGTTGATACAGAGTAGGCAGCATTGGCATTGCTTGTTAATGGCTGATAGTTGCTGTAGGTGGGCCCTTATCACATCCTAGGTTTTGGTATCATACAGTGGTGTTTGATAGTTTGGCAGCATTCAAGAGTTGATGTTTGTCCATAAGATAACCATTCTACTCTGCCATAGGTGCTGTTGATGGCTTTTAGATAGGGTTAGCAACCTGGTGCATTATTTCAAGTACAATCTGGCTATTCATC
This sequence comes from Squalus acanthias, assembly GCA_030390025.1. Lineage (NCBI taxonomy): Eukaryota > Metazoa > Chordata > Chondrichthyes > Squaliformes > Squalidae > Squalus > Squalus acanthias. The sequence goes on from CM059433.1 coordinate 36,958,594, forward strand.
AGCTACATCCTCTGGTGCTAAGCTCAATATGTCAGCATGGAAGATAGGTAATCACTGCTGTGCTATAGCGAATACAGATGATGGATGAATGCACCTAAATCCACTACTATAGTGTTTTGGGTTTGCCTGAGCAGAATTTTATTTGTTTGTAATGTTTTTCATGATGTTAAATGTAACATTTGTGACTCGACATTAGCCAACAGATACAAAACTTGCCGTAATAGTTTGGAATGTTAATTAGTAAACTAGAAGGGGATCATTGTGTACAATCGCAAGCATTTCATGTCATTGAGATGAGATAGTTTCTTTATGACACCAAATGGCCAGACATCAGCTCATTCAATGTGCTCAGCAGGGGGCTTAGCTAACACAAACATTTGTGTGTTTCTTGCTTCCATAACAAAGAGAAGCCATTTCAGTAAGAGTGGTAACTTTGATTAATGACTCAGGAACCAACACCGACCTCACGATTTAAGGGAATAGCTTTTTATCTTTCATACACTGAGACACTAGTGTGAACCCATGCAGTGTATAACCAAAAAGACTGCAGCAATTAGCTTGAGATTGGCTTGTTTGAAAGTAAGCCTTCTAGCATTTCAGTAGAACTGCATCTTTGTTATTTTAATGGAATGAGGAGTGGTAGGAATTGAATGGATCTCATCGTGAAAACTGTATTCTGTTCAGTCATGTATTGTATGACGAATAAATCATGGCCCAGATATTCCGATCCCTACGGGTGGGTACGCGCTGTGTACCCACTCATAGGGACATTGGAAATGCCGGTTTCAGGCATGCACTGCGCATGCGCTGAAAACCGACATTTCCGATCTGTCAAGAATGCTCTTGACAGATCCTCCAGCTGCCTGGGAGAAGGGCCTCGGCGGGTGGATAGTTCCGCTTTTTGGAGACCCTCCGCCCGCAGAAAACCCTTACAATTCTTACGCCTGGTAAAAGCAGGCGTATGGCCTGCTTTTACCAGGATAAGAGTTGAAAAAAAGTTTTTTAAAAAATGTCACTGATTTATCATTTAAAAAAGGTAAGTTTATTTTTAGCCCCGTAAAAAACTTTAATTATTTTTTTCAAAAAATGTAATTTTTGTTTAAAATACTTAATTTATTGTAATTTCAAGTCATTTTAAAAATGTGATTTAAAATTTTTTTTTATTTTACTATGTTTTTTCATTGATCTCCATTCATATATTTGACAGGTCTTCCTTTCAAATATATGAAGGGAGATTCCCTTCTGTGATTGGCTCCCCATGGCCCACGTGATCCCAGGGATGCTGCGAACTACCTGCGCCTCTGGGATATGTGGGCCCTGCACACTTGGAGTTTGGAGAGGCCCAGGAGCGGAAGTGTGTGCATCCTGGGAGCCCTCAGGTAAGGGCGTAGATTTTTCCAGATCGCAGGCCTCCGCCCGCGGGAGGCCTGCGATCGGAAAATACGGGCCCATATGTTTGGAATCATGCCTCCTCTCGTTAAAGTGCTTTTTGCTCCACCTGCCATAAGGATGGGAGAACGTACATGCAAGATTGTACAGCAAGATTTCTAGGCAGCATATAGTGGCACCACTATTCCCGGGCAGAATGGAGATGCCTGGAGACTGCATTGCTGTAAGTAACTGGGATTGATTTTATGCACATAATTTGTATTATGGAACTATCCTTCACTCACTGCATTTTGCTGGAGAAATAATCCTGCTTTAATTCGGAGACATTGCTGTAGTTTTAAACATGAGTTCTGTTTTCTGTAGTTCATAGAGACTCTTTTTAAATAGACTCTGTTTGCTGAGTAAATAGACTGTTTGCTGAAGTGCACTGTTTAAATAGACTCTGTTTGCTGTTTGATGAATAAATAGACTTTCTTTGCTGTAAAATAGACTGTTGTGAGTCCTGCCATAAGTCCAGCCCCACCTCCAACTCATCGGTTGACACAGTGCAACTGTGGTGTCAATAGACACTTTGAGATTTCCATGTTATGATCCCTAGGTCAGACTATCATTTAACTAGGCAGGAAAAGATGTACTCTGGATCATAGCGATGCTGAACCTGAGGTAATATAGAGTGCAAAATATGAAAAGTTGTAACATTACCGCAGTGTTGGTAGTACAGCAGCATGGCAGATTCGAAGCTTGCCTGCAGGCTAACCTTTCTACTTCACCATAGCTCCTGTTGGAGGCTCTTCACAAAGGTTAGCAACACTGCGTGCATTATTCCAATTGCAATCTGACTGTTCATCCATTACGTCTTTCATTGCTAAGCTTCGCAAATCAGCTTGCAGGATAGGTAGCCTTTGTTACACTGTGTAAAGCAGAGCACATTACATTAAACCTGCAGATCCCTCAGGTGAATACAGATGATGGATGAACAAACCTGCAACCACCAACATTTCAAAGGTTATTTTTTTACCAACCACCTGAGTGTGTTCATAAACTGCATTATAATTTTGCTTGCATTGCTTTATATTTTTACTGGAGTGGTTAAAAGCTATTTTTCCCATGATATTAAATGTCCCCTGTGGGTTGATAATAAAAATAATTAGTTAGTTGCATTGCACCATAAAACTTTAATTTGGAGACATCAAACATCAATAAAGTGCACTCCTGGGCATCGCAGCATTTGTTTAATTTAAGAACAGATGTGATCAGAGCACTGTATTCATGAGCAGGCACAGCGTACCTTTTTCTATTTGTTTGCAAGCACACACTCTAATGATGTAAGCTGTATCATGGTTCATTACATAAACCTATTCCCTCCTTTAAAAACTGTCTTTTTGGAAACTGATCATAATTAAGCCAACACTTGTTTTTCTGTAATTTTTAAAAAAATCTTTAAGGTAGGTTGTGACTGGTGAATCTTTGAGTTGAGGCTGTAGCTAGGATTCTAATCAGATTGTGAGTTTAAGGTGACACGTTTTGTTAAATATCGGCCCATAATTTGCGGTCAGCGGCAAAGCAAAAACATTCGCCGCTGGCCCTGAAGAAAGCTGCCCACAGAGATCTCACGATCTCTGTAGCGAGAAGTTTGCCTTTTTCACCGTTCAATTGATTGCAGCGCAGTGTAGTGGTAATTCTCTAGCGCGATCTGCTGTGACATCAACAAGCTGTCTAAGCAGCCAATCACATTGCACAATTCTCACAGAGAGGAAACCAGGAAATGAGAAGCTGCTTTTAGCCAGACTTTTTAAAAATGTTACAGAGAGCGAAACAAAGATTGGGATTCTCACATGGGGATAAGATAGAAGCTGAAATATCATGAACAAACTTAAATTTTTTTAAAGTTGTTATAATCATTTTATCATAATGGAGAAATTTATCACTCCACAAATATAAACATTGAGAACATTTGTTTAGCAATCAATACGCTGTTAAAGCACCAATTACACCTATTCCAAAAAGGCTTAACATTTAATGGGGTATTTAACAGCGATATTGCTGTGGAAAAGCTCAAGCTTTCGTCAGTTTCATTGATTTCCAGCTATGGTTGGGGGGGTGGGGGGGGGGGTGCAGGGGGAGGGAATGGGGGGGGGGGGGGGTGCACAGCGTAGCCAGTGTCGGAGCAGTGAATGACTGACCGCAACTTCAGAATTTCTGCATTTAGATGTGCATGTGCTAAATCCTGAAGTTGCGGACAGTTTCAGAGGGGTAACAACAGCGAACGTTGGTAGTTCACCATCATTACCCACTGCAAATTCCAGGCCATTATGTGCTTCAAACTCATCACAGTGAGCAATGTGGTTCAAGGTACATTTCACTGTGGATTTCCTGCAGCTGCACTTTCTTTTAATTGTTGGTGTCATTTTTAAATTTATGCAAATACTGGGGCGGTCAGACAAGTTGTTTGCTGTATAATTTTGAAGCGGGATCTTCTAGTGATGTTGCATGTCCGTGCTTAACACCACAGAGCTTTAAACTAAAAAAGGGGGGGGGGGAGGGGTCAGGTGAGGGGAAATTTAGAAATCTAAAGAGAAAGGTCAAGGCAATAGAGCAGTGTAGCAACTTGGGTAAAAATAAGCAGTGTGTGACAGGAAGGGACAGAGAGTATAACGGTAGCAGTGAAGCAGAAAATAAGGTCAAAGCAGGGAATAATGGTAAAACATTTAAATTAAAGGCTCTTTATCTGAATGCATGAAGCATTCGTAACAAGATAGACAAATTAGTGGCACAAATAGAGATAAATGGGTTTGATCTAATAGCCATTACAGTGACGTGGTTGCAAGGTGGCCAAGGTTGGGAACTAAATGTTCCAGGGTACTTGATATTTCGAAAAGACAGGCAGAATGGAAAAGGAGGGGAAGTAGCCCTGATAATAAAGGATGACATAAGGACAGTAGCGAGAAAGGATCTTGGCTCAGTAGATCAGGAAGTAGAATCAGTATGGGTGGAGATAAGGAATAACAAGGGGCAGAAAACATTGGTAGGAGTAATATATAGGCCCCCTAACAGTAGCTATACCATTGGACAGAATATTAATCAAGAAATAGGAGGAGCTTGCAACAAAGGTAATGCAATAATCTTGGGGGACTTTAATCTTCATATAGACTGGACAAATCAACTTGGCAAAGGCAGTCTGGAGGATGAGTTCATGGAATGCATTCGGGACAGTTTCCTAGAACAATATGTCATGGAACCAACCAGGGAACAGGCTACTTTAGATCTTGTATTATGTAATGAGACAGGGTTAATTAGCAATCGCATAGTAAAGGATCCTCTGGGGCAGAGTGATTATAATATGATAGAATTTCACATTAATTTTGAGATTGACTTGCCTACGTCCGAAACTAGAGTCTTAAACTTAAATAAAGCCAATTACATAGGTATGAGGGGCGAGTTGGCTAAGGTAGATTGGAAAAATAGATTAAAGGGTATGGCAGTAGATAAGCAGTGGCTAGCATTTAAAGAATATTTCATAATTCTCAACAAAAATACATTCCATTGAGAAACAAAAACACCACGGGAAAAGTGATCCAACCGTGGCTAACTAAAGAATTTAAGGATAGTATTAGGTTGAAAGAAGAAGCTTATAAAGTTGCAAAGAATAATAGTAAGCCTGAGGATTGGGAGAGTTTCAGAAGCCAGCAAAGGTTGACCAAAAAATTGATAAGAAGGGAAAAAATAGAATATGAGAGAAAACTAGCAAGAAATATAAAAGCAGATTGTAAGAGCTTCTACAAGTATGTAAAAAGGAAGAGAGTAGCAAAAGTAAACATTGGTCCCTTAGAGGCTGAGACAGGAGAAATTATTATGGGGAATAAGGAAATGGCAGAAACGTTAAACAAATATTTTGTATCTGTCTTCACAGTAGAAGACACAAAAAGCATACCAAAAATAGTGGGGAACCAAGGGTCTAATGAGGGTGAGGAACTTAACGTAACTAATATAAGTAGAGAAAAAGTACTAGAGAAACTAATGGGACTAAAAGCTGACAAATCCCCTGGACCTGATGGCCTACATCCTAGGGTTCTAAAAGAGGTGGCTGAAGAGATAATGGATGCATTGGTTTTGATCGTCCAAAATTCCCTAGATTCTAGAATGATCCCAGCGGATTGGAAGTTCACAAATGTAACACCGCTATTCAAGAAAGGAGGGAGGGAAAAAACAGGGAACTACAGGTCAGTTAGCCTGACATCAGTCGTCGGAAAAATGCTGGAATCCATTGTTAAGGAAGTGGTATCAGGGCACTTAGAAAATCATAACATGATTAGGCAGAGTCAACATGGATTTATGAAAGGGAAATTGTATTTGACAAATTTATTAGAGTTTTTTGAAGATGTAACTAGCAGGGTAGTTAAAGGAGAACCAGTGGATATAGTATATTTGGATTTCCAAAAGGCATTCGATAAGGTGCCACATAAAAGGTTATTACACAAGATTAGGGCTCATGGGGTTGGGGGTAATATAACGGACAGAAAACAGAGAGTAGGGATAAACAGATCTTTTTCAGGTTGGCAGGCTGTAACTAGTGGGGTGCTGCAAGGATCAGTATTGGGGCCTCAGCTATTTACAATCTATATTAATGACCTAGATGAAGGGAATGAGTGTAATGTATCCAAGTTTGCTGATGATACAAAGCTAGGTGGGACAGTAAGCTGTGAGGAGAACATAAAGAATCTGCAAAGGGATATAGATAGATTAAGTGAGTGGGCAGTAAGGTGGCAGATGGAGTATAATCTAGGGAAATGTGAGGTTATTCACTTTGGTAGGAAGAATAAAAAAACAGAATATTTTTTAAATGGTGAGAAACTTTCAAATGTTGGTGTTCAGAGAACATAAGAACATAAGAACATAAGAAATAGGAGCAGGAGTAGGCCAATCGGCCCCTCGAGCCTGCTCCGCCATTCAATAAGATCATGGCTGATCTGATCCTAACCGCCAATCTACTATCTATCACAGAACCATCTCCTGCATCTAACAGAATTGCACACACGAAATAGGAGCAGAATCAGGCTACACAGTCCCTGGGCCCGCTCCACTACCCACAGGGCCATGACCGATCCGAACCTAGACTCATGTCCAAATTCCTGCCCGCTCCCCGTAACCCTTAATGCCCTTTACTTCTAGGAAACTGTCTATTTCTGTTTTAAATTTAATTAATGTTGTAGCTTCTACAGCTTTTTGTGGCAGCATATTCCATGGACCTACCACCCTCTGAGTGAAGTAGTTCCTCCTCATCTCAGTTTTGAAAGAGCAGCCCCTTATTCTAAGACTATGTCCCCTAGTTCTCGTCTCACCCGTCATCGGGAACATCCTCCCCGCATCCACCCGATCCAACCCCTTCACAATCTTATATGTTTCAATAAGATCGCCTCTCATTCTTCTGAACTCCAATGAGTAGAGTCCCAATCTACCCAACCTCTCCTCATATGACCACCCCCTCATCCCCGGGATTAACCGAGTGAACCTTTTTTGCACTGCCTCGAGAGCAAGGATGTCTTTCCTTAAGTAAGGACACCAAAACTGTATGCAGTATTCCAGGTGCGGTCTCACCAATACCTTGTACAACTGAAGCAATACCTCCCTATTTTTATATTCTATCCCCCTAGCAATGAAAGCCAACATTCCATTTGCCTTCTTAATCACTTGCTGCACCTGCATACTAACCTTTTGAGTTTCGTGCACCAGGACCCCCAGATCCCTTTGCACTTCAGTACTCTCCAGTTTCTTGCCATTAAGATAATAAATTGCTCTAGGATTTTTCCTGCCAAAGTGCATCACCTCACACTTTCCAGTGTTGTATTCCATCTGCCAAATCTCTGCCCACTTACTTAGCCTGTCTATGTCCCCTTGCAGGTTTTTTATGTCCTCCTCACTCACTACTTTCCCTCCCATCTTTGTATCATCTGCAAATTTTGATATGTTACACTTGGTCCCTTCCTCCAAATCGTTAATATAGATTGTGAAGAGTTGGGGACCCAGCACTGACCCCTGTGGAACACCACTAGTTACTGATTGCCAGTCTGAGAATGAACCATTTATCCCAACTCTTTGCTTTCTGTTAGATAGCCAATCCTCTATCCATGCCAGAATATTACCCCCAATCCCGTGATTTTTTACCTTAAGCAATAATCTTTTGTGTGGCACCTTGTCAAATGCCTTTTGGAAGTCTAAATACACTACGTCCACTGGTTCCCCTTTATCCACTCTATATGTTACTTCCTCAAAGAACTCCAGCAAATTTGTCAAACATGACTTCCCCTTCGTAAAACTATGCTGACTTTGTCCTATTAAATTATGATTATCCAAATGTCCTGTTACTGTTTCCTTAATAATGGACTCCAAAATTTTACCTACCACAGATGTTAGGCTAACCGGTCTATAGTTACCAGCCTTCTGTCTACTGCCCTTTTTAAATAAGGGTGTTACATTAGCAGTTTTCCAGTCTGCCGGGACCTTAGCGGAATCCAGGGAGTTTTGAAAAATTATTACCAATGCATCTACAATCCCTACCGCCACTTCCTTCAAGACTCTAGGATGTAAGCCATCAGGTCCAGGTGATTTATCCGCCTTGAGTCCCATTATTTTACCGAGTACCACTTCCTTAGTGATTTTGATCGTGTTTAGCTCCTCTCCCCCTATAGCCCCCTGTTTGTCCAGTGTTGGGATATTCTTAGTGTCCTCTACTGTAAAGACTGATACAAAATATTCATTCAGTGTTTTTGCCATCTCCATATTTCCCACCATTAATTTCCCGGTCTCATCCTCTAAGGGACCAACATTTACTTTAGCCACCCTTTTTCTTTTTATATAACTATAAAAACTCTTACTATCTGTTTTTATATTTTTTGCTAATTTACTTTCATAATCTATCTTCCCTTTCTTAATCAATCTTTTTGTTATTTTTTGCTGCCTTTTAAAGTTTTCCCAATCCTCTGTCCTCCCACTAGATTTCGCTACCTTATATGCCCTTGTTTTTAGTCGAATACTATCCTTAATTTCTTTACTTAGCCACGGATGACTGTCCTTTCTTTTACACCCTTTTCTTTTCAGTGGAATATATTTTTTTTGGAAGTTGTAAAATAACTCCTTGAATGTACACCACTGATCATGTGTCGTCTTACCCTTTAATCTATTTTCCCAATCCACTCTACTCAATTCCGCTCGCATACCTTCATAGTCTCCTTTATTCAAGCTTAGCACGCTTGTTTGAGATCCAACCTTCTCACCCTCTAATTGAATATGGAATTCAACCATGTTATGGTCACTCATTCCAAGGGGATCCTTTACTAGGACATTTTTAATTAATCCTGTCTCGTTACACAGGACCAGATCTAAGGTTGCTTGCCCCCTGGTCGGTTCAGTTACATACTGCTCAAGAAACCCATCCCTAATACACTCAATGAACTCATCCTCAAGGCAGCCCTGCCCCATTTGATTTGTCCAATTAATATGATAGTTAAAATCCCCCATAATTATAGATGTTCCCTTATTACATGCCTCAACTATTTCCTGATTGATACTCCGTCCAATAGAGTTGCAACTGTTCGGAGGCCTATAGACTACGCCCACTAATGTTTTTTTCCCCTTATTATTCCTTATCTCCACCCAAACTGTTTCATTATCATGATTTTTTGACCCAATATCATTACTCTGTATTACAGTGATTCCTTCCTTTATTAACATAGCCACCCCACCTCCCCTTCCTTCCTGCCTGTCCTTCCTGATCGGGTGTCCTCATGCAAGAAATACAGAAAGCTAGCATGCAGGTACAGCAAGCAATAAGGAAGGCAAATGGCATGTTGGCCTTTATTGCAAGGAGGTTGGATTATAAGAGTAAGGAAGTCTTGCTACAATTGTACAGGGCCTTGGTGAGACCACACCTGGAGTACTGTGCACAGTTTTGGTCTCCTTATCTAAGGAAGGATATACTTGCCTTGGAGGCAGTGCAACAAAGGTTCACTAGATTGATTCCTGGGATGAGATGGTTGTCCTATGATGAGAGATTGTGTAGAATGGGCCTATACTCTCTGGAGTTTAGAAGAATGAGAGGTGATCTCATTGAAACATACAAGATTCTGAAGGGGATTAACAGGGTAGATGCTGAGAGATTGTTTCCCCTGGCTGGAGTGTCTAGAACTAGGGCGCATAGTTTCAGGATAAGGGGTAGGCCATTTAAGACTGAGATGAGGAAGAATTTCTTCACTCAGAGGGTTTTGAATCTTTGGAATGCTCTGCCCTAGAGGGCTGTGAATGCTGAGTCTTTGAGTATATTCAAGGCTGAGATAGATAGATTTTTGGACTCATGGGGAATCAAGGGATATGGAGATCGGACGAGTAAGTGGAGTTGAGGTTGATGATCAGCCATGATCTTATTGAATGGCGGAGCAGGCTCGAGGGGCCGTATGGCCTACTTTTGCTCTTATTTCTTATGTTCTTATGTTCACAGAGACACATGGCCTCAAAGCTTTAGCTCAAACTCTACCTGGGAAAACAGTCACCCATCTTAACTTCTAACATAGTGTATATTACTGACATGGACTTGGGTACACAGGGCACAATTTCAAAGTCTGCAGGTAATACGAAACTCCAAAATGTAGTAAACAATGAGGAGGATAGTAACAGACTTCAGGAGGACATCGACCGACTAGTAAAATGGGAAGACACAGGGCAGATGAAATTTAACACAGAGAAGTGTGAAGTGATACATTTTGGTAGGAAGAATGAGAAGAGGCAATATGAGCTAAATGGTACAATTTTAAAGGGGGTGCAGGAACAGAGGGACCTGGGGGTGTATGTACACAAATCTTTGAAGGTGACAGGACAAGTTGAGAAGGCTGTTAAAAAAGCATATAAGCCCATATCTCTTGTGTGGCTCCTTATCGAATGCTTTCTGAAAATCCAAATACACGACATCCACTGGTTCCCCCTTATCTACCCTGCTAGTTATAACCTCAGAAAACTTTAACAGATTTTTCAAACACAATTTCCCTTTCATAAATGTGGGATGCCACAGAATGTTGCTCAGTCTTCACCATGGTGCTTCCCCTTTGTGACTCTACGTGCCGTAAAACCTTTTGTTAAACATGAACTTCTGGCAGGTGCTACCTGAATGACCGAGGTGGAGGGGGTGGCCAGCTTCTGTTTGTGTACCTGAGCCTCATGGGACTGAGGTGGTCGATGTCTCCGGCAGCCACTGTCCTGAGGAGGACCAGCTGCAGGTCGAGTCCCCAAATTAGATGACAGGTCAACCCAGCAGGTGTAGGGAACGGGTTAATCAGACAGTCCTGAAGTTCTACTAATGCTATACTGCTGTTGATTTCTCTTTATATTTTAGTGTAATGCTAATCTTAAGCCTTTGTTAAGCAGGGAAGTATAAGTCAATTTAAAGTACCACTGGTCTATTAGGCCAGGGCTGACCCAGCAGTGGTCAGTTTCAGCATGAAGTAAGAAGAGGCTTAATTAAAGACATGTCATTGTGAATCAATTGATAACAGTGTGGGAAAACAGTTAGATGTGCAAAGGACAACATCTGGGCATACATCATCCTTTTTAATTGGTACGGATGATACAGAAAAAAAAAGACAGGCATAATTAAAGGTTTTACTTGGTAGCAATTACATTGAACAAGAGTGAAACTATTGATAAGATAACAAAGTAAGGGAGTTGTACTTGTTAGCTCAATGGAAAAAGGGCTCGTTAAGTAAGGAAAACTCAAGTTATTGCTGAGGGATAAGTCATTTAAATTCTCCTTATATGGAGTTGTATTTGAACTTTTATATAATTATGCAATGCAGAATCGTGTGGATTGTCACGTAGAGAGAGTAAGAGAAATATATCAAAATTGGCTGTTTGTAATGAGTATTTGGATTCTCAGATACTGAGCTCAAACTGGAACACGTTTAAATTCCCAACCAACCATCATTAGGTGTGGCTGTAAGTACTACCTTTTAAGTGTATGTTTAAGTACTATTGTATGTGCTGTATGCTTAACAAATCTATGAGTTTCAATGTTTAAGAGCCTTATTCAAAAACCTTACATTAACAGGTGGCACCAATATTTCCCTTAAGGTGCGTGGCCGCACAGCCACGCATCAATCACGAGGTTCCACGCAGGCCGCTCACCAGCTGCTGCCGCTGGAAGAGATACCGCCCATGCGCGGCCACTGCAGCAGCAAATTTAAAAAGCCCGCGCAGGAAAAAAAAATTAAAGGGAACATTGGTTCACACCCTGAAATGGCATTGTGTCAGTGTATCATGTAGAACCACCGAGCCTAGGCATCATCTGTTTAGAAAAACAGAATCTAAGGCTACAAGTGTCAGCTGTGGCTCAGTGGGTAGCATTCTCGCCTCTGAGTCAGAAGGTTGTGGGTTCATAGTCCCACTCCAGAGACTTGAGCACAAAAATCTAGGCTGACACTCCAGTGGAGTGCTGCACAGTCGGAGATGCCATCTTTCGGATGAAACGTTAAACCAAGGCTCTGCCTGCTCTCTCAGGTGGATGTAAAAGATCCCATGGCACTATTTCAAAGAAGGGCAGGGGAATTATCCCTGGTGTTCTGGCCAATATTTATCCCTCAATCAACATAACAAAAAAAAACAGATTATCTGGTCATTATCACATTGCTGTTTGTGGGAGCTTCCAGTGCGCAATTTGGCTACCGCATTTCCTACATTACAACAGTGACTACACTTCAAAAAGTACTTCATTGGCTTTAAAGCAGGTGGTTGTCAAAGGCGCTATATAAATGCAAGTCTTTCTTTTTTCTTCAAGCACTCGAGAAAGGTAAAAATATACCTGAAGGGTATTTAAGAACAGGGAATAATCACATTTTATTATTAAAAAAGAGTCTAGTCTAGGTGGTTCTTGCTCAACACTGTATATAAAGTAAGAATGGAACAGAGGAAGACACATTTTCCCATGTCAGCTGAAATTGAAATTATTAAGAGAGGAACATTTTAGCAACTAAATTACTGATAGGAAAGAGGTTAATTGGCTAAAAATCCTGAGCACTCTGGAACTGTTCGGGAGTCAGGACCACTATCCAGGATTTCCAAACAGAGAACAGAGCCAAATCATGGCAGTCTAACAATACCAGTCCAGTCTGAAACTAATCCTGGTGTCGAGAGTGGGGAGGGGATACTCTTTTGTTAAAGGTAACTAACAGCACTTACCTTGCAGACCGGACATCCCTCTGGAATCGGTATGATCTCGAAAAGATAAACTGGACTCAGGTACAATATAACAGCAAGAGGCTATCTGAGGTGGTGATGCAAAGAAATAAAAGAACAACTGATCTGTGTTTTAATGAGAGATTGGGTGGTAAGACTCCTCCAGGGCTCATGAATGAAATGGCAAGATTGTATAATGGGATATGCAAATTGGACAAGAGGACGTGACTGAGGATATAAGGTAGAAGCAGGAAAACTGTACCACCACATGGGGTCTAAGGTAATCGTGGGTGAATTTCAGGAACCCAAATCAAAGGGGTCAGGGAAAAGATCTGTGAGTGCACCCATGAGTAACATTATTCACCTGGGCATGACTCACCAAAAGATATCAATCTGGTATCAATACTCAATCTAATGACCATCAGGAAAGTGTAGTTAAGAATAGCTTTCTCTTGCTGATGGTTGTATCCTTGCCTATACTGAACAATGGGAAGAATGTATTTGATAGCCTGGCCACTACCTGAGACATTGGGACCATACAGGGAAAGATTCTAATCGAACACCTCCAGATCCCCACCCCCGATCTTTTGATAAATAGCCTGGAAGGGCAGGAGTGGCTTATATCTTATGTCTCGTGCTGCATGATCTTGGGATACTGCATTGTGGGCAGAAGTGACGTGTTGTGCGTAAAGCAACCAGTATCCGGGTCTGTACTTATCTTTGTGATGCATGCACCTCCTATCTGCCACACTTCAGGCATCACACTCTGGTGTCACACTCCCTGTGTTACAATCTGGTGGTGTGTCAGCTGTGGCTCAGTGGGTAGCACTCTCACCTCTGAGTCATGAAGGTTGTGGGTTTAAGTCCCACTCCAGAGACTTGAGCCCAAAGTCTAGGCTGACACTCCAGTGCCGAACTGAGGGAGTGCTGTGCTGTTGGAGGTACCATCTTTCAGCCCTCTCAGATGGAAGTAAAAGAACCCATGGCACTATTTTGAAGAACAGCAGGAGAATTATCCCCGATGTCCTGGCCAATATTTATCCCTCAATCAACATTACTAAAAACATATTTTCTGGTCATTATCACATTGCTGTTTGTGGGGTCTCGCTGTGTGCTAATTGGCTGCCGTGTTTCCTACATTACAACAGTGACTACACTTCATAAGTGCTACATTGGCTGTAAAGTGCTTTGGGATGTGCTGAGGTCGTGAAAGGAGGTCGTGAAAGGAGCTAGTTCTTTCTTTCTAATAGGATGTCACCTGATTTACTGTGAGCAATGACACAGGAGATCATCTAGTATAATTACAAAAAAAACCTTCAAATTACATACTTCTCTTATGGAAAGAAAACTTCTTTCATAAAAGGAAAAATGCCAGGTGGAAGCAGTTTTGAACAAAGATGCACAATTGCGAATTAATACTCCAACTGTGTACACTTTGTCACAATACAAATTTGTCACAGCGCATTAAGAATACTTTCTATACCAGATCAATACAAGCTCAATGTACAAATAACATAATACACTGAAATTAGTTGGATAACCACAGGCACCTCCTGTAATGGATGTGACATTCATGTGACAACATCTTCGGGAATAGTGTCTACCAGGACTGGATTGAGAGTATTAGGCCCTATTTAACACAGCATTCATAAAACTGTCATAAAACCACCTTCTGGTATTAACTGGTGAAATACAACAAAAAATTTGCCAATATCACAATTAGCACAGTCCATCTCGTCCTAAAATCAATACAAAAAGGCTTTTGTAATTCTTTGAGTAGACTATAGTGCATCCATTTATTTTTTTCATTAACTCAAAGTAAAGAACAGATAACATAATAGTGTTTAGTTGCCTTTGCTGAAATCAACTTATCCCAGGTCCTCTGCAGCATTATAAAACTGTCAATTAGAAAGTTTGTACACCTATCAAAAGTTTGCATGTTTTTTCTTTGACTTTAAGAGCAGGACGTTCTTTGCTATCCTATCCCAAATTGGGTGGAAAATCGGGGAGCAAGGCCTACCAATGAGTTCCTGCCCCAACCTTAATATTCCTTCCCTTGCCCTCGCTGGGAAGGCTGCCGGCCGCTCATTTAAGTACTAGCAGGAGGGGCTAAAAGGTTAAATTATGAGGACAGGTTGCATGGACTAGGCTTGTATTCCTGTGAATATAGAAGATTAAGGGGTGATCTAATTGAGGTGTTTAAGATGATTAAAGGAGTTGATTGGGTAGATAGAGAGAAACTATTTCCTCTGGTGGAGGAGTCCAGAACAAGGAGGCATAGCCTTAAAATTAGAGCTAGGCCGTTCCAGGAGTGATGTTAGGAAGCATTTCATCACACAAAGGGCAGTGGAAATCTGGAACTCTCGCCCGCAAAAAGTTATTGAGGCTGGGGGTCAATTGAAAATTTACAAACTGACATTGATGGATTTTTGTTAGGCAAGGGTATTGAGGGTTACAGGACTAAGATGGAGTTAAGATACAGATCAACCATGATCTAATTGAATGGCAGAACAGGGACTGAATGGTCTCTTCCTGTGCCTATGATCCTTCCGACCACAGGGACACCCAGGAGATGGGTTGTCGTAAACCCTGGGCAGTGGTGAAAGGCACCTCTCCCTCTCCACAGGCCCCAACCACACACCCTTTTGAGTCTCTGCCCAGTCTGAGGCCTATAAAAAGAATTCCTCCTTGATCTTCTGGGATCTTCTGCCCATTTTAAGTGGCCTTCTCATCTTCTGATTGACTAGGACAATTTGTGAGACAAAGCTCCCGGCGTGGTGCCTCGTTGATTGGGAGCATGAGTTAAAGGGTCGAGTGAGGAGCTCAGTGTGCCTGATTCGGTGCATTCACAATTTTCTAGTCATTAGTTCTTGGCACTATTTCAAGAAGAGCAGGGGAGTTCTCTCAGAGTCCTGGCCAATATTCTTCCTTCACCCAACACCACCAAAAATGGATTAATTGGTCATTCATCTCATTACTGATTGAGGGATCTTGTTGTGCTTGATTTGATTGCAAATTCATCTACTTAGCACCAGTGACAGCAGTTCAAAGTAATTAATTGTCTGTGAAGCACTTTGGGATGTTCTAGGAGATGTGATAAGGCAATCTATAAATTTGAGTCACTTCCATTCACTGTAGAACTTGGGTAAGAGCAGTGTTCGGGTGAGGGGCCTGGTCTGCGCTCATTGTTGTCCCCAAATGCTGACACATGGTCCAGGCCCCCAAAACAGTGGTGGTTGGCATGTGTACGGGCAGTTCAGGCTGCTACTTTTAGATATGTGAGCTTTAATGAGAATGATGAGTTATTTTTAGTTAATATATTCACTCAATTTGGCAACCAAAAACAGGTAGGCCCATGGGTATCAACTTGAATCTATGCCGGTTTTATGCAGACAGTCAAGGCTTTGGTCAGAGTATCTGCTTGCTCAGATTTACAAGTAAAATCCAGCAAGGATCTAAGCTCGTTGTGTTGTTTTCAGGTTGCCCCATGTCTTCTGCACACATGGTGGCACCTCACAAGGCCTTTGCACTGATTTCCCTGACAGTCCAAGTGGGTTTGAGATTGATCGATTGGGAAGTAGGGAAGGCCTCAATGTCTTGTTAAAGTGGATTCATTCCAGTGGAAGCACCAATTGCAAGCCTCATTTTCCAGTGGCACGGAAACTAACTTCATATCAGGAGTCAATTAAATTTTCATCCGACTTCTTTGCACTGTTCTACCCACTTGTAAAAGCACAATGATGAGTGACCACAGTAAAGCAGTCAACTTCACAGGCTGATTAATGGTAAAGGCTGTTTTATTGTAAATCACTTGTGTAATTACAAGATGCATCCCTGCACAGTGCCATGTGCTTACTGATTGTTTTTCAATGTGGAATACACATCAATCAGCCGTAAGCTCTACGTTTGCACACACTGCGGGGGCGATTTTCCCAGCCTTGGGGAGGCGGGTATGGAGGTGGGACTGCCGGGAAAATGGCAGAATCTGGGAGCGGGTGCCCACCCCGCCCCCAACCGGCCTCCGTGCCATCTTCCCAGGAGGCTGTGGGATTGGAGGAGGGGAAAGACTGCGGGCATAGCTGAGGGAATAGGCTGTGGAATTGTTGGAAGGGAAAGACTGTGGGATTGGTGGAGGGGAAAGACTGTGGAATTGGCGGAGGGAATAGACTGTGGGATTGGCGGAGGGGAAAGAGTGTGGGGTTGGTGGAGGGAATAGACTGTGGGATTGGCGGAGGGGAAAGACTGTGGGGTTGGTGGAGGGGAAAGACTGTAAGAATGGCGGAGGGGAAAGACTGTGGGATTGGCGGAGGGAATAGACTGTAAGAATGGCGGAGAGAAAAGACTGGGGGATTGGTGGAGGGAATAGGCTGTGGAATTGGTGGAGGGAATAGACTGTGGGATTGGCGGATGGGAAATACTGCAGGATTGGCAGAGGGGAAAGACTGCGGAATTGGCGGAGGGGAAAGAGTGTGGAATTGGCGGATGGGAAAGACTGTGGGATTGGCGGAGGGAATAGACTGGGATTGGCGAAGGGGAAAGACTGCGGGATTGGCAGAGGGGAAAGACTGTGGGATTGGCAGAGGGGAAAGACTGCGGGATTGGTGGAGGGGAAAAACTGTGGGATTGGCGGAGGGAATAGGCTGTGGAATTGGTGGAGGGAATAGACTGTGGGATTGGCAGAGGTGAAAGACTGTGGGATTGGCGGAGGGGAAAGACTGCGAGATTGGCGGAGGGGAAAGACTGTAAGAATGGCGGAGAGAAAAGACTGGGGGATTGGTGGAGAGTAAAGACTGTGGGATTGGCGGAGGGGAAAGACTGCGGGATTGGCAGAGGGGAAAGACTGCGGGATTGGCGGAGGGGAAAGACTGCGGGATTGGCGGAGGGGAAAGACTGCGGGATCGGCAAAGGGGAAAGACTGCGGGATTGGCGGAGAGGAAAGACTGCGGGATTGGGGGAGGGGAATGACTGTGGAATTGGCGGAGGGAAAAGACTGTGGGATTGGCAAAGGGGAAAGACTGGGATTGGCTGAGGGGAAAGACTGCGGGATTGGCAAAGGGGAGAGACTGGGATTGGCGGAGGGAATAAACTGTGGGATTGGCGGAGGGGAAAGACTGTGGAATTGGCTGAGGGGAAAGACTGCGGGATTGGCAGAGTGGAAAGACTGCGGGATTGGCGGAAAGAAAGAATGTGGGATTGGCGGAGGGAATAGACTGTGGGATTGGCGGAAAGAAAGAAGGTGGGATTGGTGGAGGGAATAGACTGCGGGATTGGTGGAGAGAAAGAATGTGGGATTGGCGGAGAGCAAGACTGTGGGATTGGCGGAAAGAAAGAAGGTGGGATTGGCGGAGAGCAAGACTGTGGGATTGGCGGAGGGGAAAGACTGTGGTATTGGCAAAGGGGAAAGACTGTGGTATTGGCAAAGGGGAAAGACTGCGGGATTGGCAAAGGGGAAAGACTGTGGGATTGGCGGAGGGGAAAGACTGTGGGATTGGCTGAGGGGAAAGACTGCGGGATTGGCGGAAGGGAAAGACTGCGGGATTGGCTGAGGGGAAAGACTGCGGGATTGGGGAGGGAAAAGACTGCAGGATTGGCTGTGGGGAAAGACTGGGATTGGCTGTGGGGAAAGATTGCAGGATTGGCAAAGGGGAAAGACTGTGGGATTGGCGGAGGGGAAAGACTGCGGGGTTGGGGGAGGGGAAAGACTGGGATTGGCGGAGGGGAAAGACTGTGGGATTGGCTGAGGGGAAAGACTGCGGGATTGGCAAAGAGGAAAGACTGTGGGATTGGCGGAGGGAATAGACTGTGGGATTAGGGGAGGGGAAAGACTGCGGTATTGGGGGAGGGGAAAGACTGCGGAATTGGCGGAGGGGAAAGACTGTGGAATTGACGGATGGGAAAGACTGTGGGATTGGCGGAGGGAATAGACTGGGATTGGCGAAGGGGAAAGACTGCGGGATTGGCAGAGGGGAAAGACTGTGAGATTGGCAGAGGGGAAAGACTGCGGGATTGGTGGAGGGGAAAAACTGTGGGATTGGCGGAGGGAATAGACTGTGGGATTGGCGGAGGTGAAAGACTGTGGGATTGGCGGAGGGGAGAGACTGCGAGATTGGCGGAGGGGAAAGACTGTAAGAATGGCGGAGAGAAAAGACTGGGGGATTGGTGGAGAGGAAAGACTGTGGGATTGGCGGAGGGGAAAGACTGTGGGATTGGTGGAGGGGAAAAACTGTGGGATTGGCGGAGGGAATAGACTGTGGGATTGGCGGAGGTGAAAGACTGTGGGATTGGCGGAGGGGAGAGACTGCGAGATTGGCGGAGGGGAAAGACTGTAAGAATGGCGGAGAGAAAAGACTGGGGGATTGGTGGAGAGGAAAGACTGTGGGATTGGCGGAGGGGAAAGACTGCGGGATTGGCAGAGGGGAAAGACTGCGGGATTGGCGGAGGGGAAAGACTGCGGGATTGGCAAAGGGGAAAGACTGCGGGATTGGCGGAGAGGAAAGACTGCGGGATTGGGGGAGGGGAAAGACTGTGGAATTGGCGGAGGGAAAAGACTGTGGGATTGGCAAAGGGGAAAGACTGGGATTGGCTGAGGGGAAAGACTGCGGGATTGGCAAAGGGGAGAGACTGGGATTGGCGGAGGGAATAAACTGTGGGATTGGCGGAGGGGAAAGACTGTGGAATTGGCTGAGGGGAAAGACTGCGGGATTGGCAGAGTGGAAAGACTGCGGGATTGGCGGAAAGAAAGAATGTGGGATTGGCGGAGGGAATAGACTGTGGGATTGGCGGAAAGAAAGAAGGTGGGATTGGCGGAGGGAATAGACTGTGGGATTGGGGGAGGGGAAAGACTGCGGTATTGGGGGAGGGGAAAGACTGCGGGATTGGGGGAGGTGAAAGACTGCGGGATTGGCGGAGGGAATAGACTGCGGGATTGGCAGAGGGGAAAGACTGTGGGATTGGCAGAGGGGAAAGACTGCGGGATTGGTGGAGGGGAAAAACTGTGGGATTGGCGGAGGGAATAGGCTGTGGAATTGATGGAGGGAATAGACTGTGGGATTGGCGGAGGGGAAAGACTGTGGGATTGGCAAAGAGGAAAGACTGTGGGATTGGGGGAGGGGAAAGACTGCGGTATTGGGGGAGGGGAAAGACTGCGGGGTTGGGGAGGGGAAAGACTGCGGGATTGGCAAAGGGGAAAGACTGGGATTGGTGGAGGGGAAAGACTGTGGGATTGGCTGAGGGGAAAGACTGCGGGATTGGCAAAGGGGAAAGACTGTGGGATTGGCTGAGGGGAAAGACTGTGGGATTGGGGGAGAGAAAGACTGCGGGATTGGCTGAGGGGAAAGACTGCGGGATTGGCAAAGGGGAAAGACTGTGGGATTGGCTGAGGGGAAAGACTGTGGAATTGGCGGAGAGAAAGAATGTGGGATTGGCGGAGGGAATAGACTGTGGGATTGGGGGAGGGGAGAGACTGGGATTGGCAAAGAGGAAAGACTGTGGGATTGGCGGAGGGAATAGACTGTGGGATTGGGGGAGGGGAAAGACTGCGGGATTGGCGGAAAGAAAGAAGGTGGGATTGGTGGAGGGAATAGACTGCGGGATTGGCGGAGAGAAAGAATGTGGGATTGGCGGAGAGCAAGACTGTGGGATTGGCAAAGGGGAAAGACTGTGGGATTGGCAAAGGGGAAAGACTGCAGGATTGGCTGAGGGAAAAGACTGCGGGATTGGCTGAGGGGAAAGACTGCGGGATTGGGGAGGGAAAAGACTGCAGGATTGGCAAAGGGGAAAGACTGGGATTGGCTGTGGGGAAAGATTGCAGGATTGGCAAAGGGGAAAGACTGTGGGATTGGCGGAGGGGAAAGACTGGGATTGGCGGAGGGGAAAGACTGCGGGGTTGGGGGAGGGGAAAGACTGGGATTGGCGGAGGGGAAAGACTGCGGGGTTGGGGGAGGGGAAAGACTGGGATTGGCGGAGGGGAAAGACTGCGGGGTTGGGGGAGGGGAAAGACTGGGATTGGCGGAGGGGAAAGACTGTGGGATTGGCTGAGGGGAAAGACTGCGGGATTGGGGCAGGGGAAAGACTGTGGGATTGGTGGAGGGGAAAGACTGCGGGGTTGGGGGAGGGGAAAGACTGGGATTGGCGGAGAGGAAAGACTGTGGGATTGGCGGAGGGAATAGACTGTGGGATTGGCGGAGAGGAAAGACTGTGGGATTGGCGGAGGGAATAGACTGTGGGATTGGGGGAGGGGAAAGACTGCGGGATTGGGGGAGGGGAAAGACTGCGGGATTGGCTGAGGGGAAAGACTGCGGGATTGGCGGAAAGAAAGAATGTGGGATTGGCGGAGGGAATAGACTGTGGGATTGGGGGAGGGGAAAGACTGCGGTATTGGGGGAGGGGAAAGACTGGGATTGGCTGAGGGGAAAGACTGCGGGATTGGGGGAGGGGAAAGACTGGGATTGGGGGAGGGGAAATACTGCAGGATTGGCAGAGGGGAAAGACTGCGGAATTGGGGGAGGGGAAAGACTGTGGGATTGGCGGAGGGAATAGACTGGGATTGGCGAAGGGGAAAGACTGCGGGATTGGCAGAGGGGAAAGACTGCGGGATTGGTGGAGGGGAAAAACTGTGGGATTGGCGGAGGGGAAAAACTGTGGGATTGGCAAAGAGGAAAGACTGTGGGATTGGCGGAGGGAATAGACTGTGGGATTGGGGGAGGTGAAAGACTGTGGGATTGGCTGAGGGAAAAGACTGTGGGATTGGCAAAGAGGAAAGACTGTGGGATTGGCGGAGGGAATAGGCTGTGGAATTGATGGAGGGAATAGACTGTGGGATTGGCGGAGGTGAAAGACTGTGGGATTGGCTGAGGGGAAAGACTGTGGGATTGGCAAAGAGGAAAGACTGTGGGATTGGCGGAGGGAATAGACTGTGGGATTGGGGGAGGGGAAAGACTGCGGTATTGGGGGAGGGGAAAGACTGTGGAATTGACGGATGGGAAAGACTGTGGGATTGGCGGAGGGAATAGACTGGGATTGGCGAAGGGGAAAGACTGCGGGATTGGCAGAGGGGAAAGACTGTGGGATTGGCAGAGGGGAAAGACTGCGGGATTGGTGGAGGGGAAAAACTGTGGGATTGGCGGAGGGAATAGACTGTGGGATTGGCGGAGGGGAGAGACTGTGGGATTGGCGGAGGGGAAAGACTGTAAGAATGGCGGAGAGAAAAGACTGGGGGATTGGTGGAGAGGAAAGACTGCGGGGTTGGCGGAGGGGAAAGACTGCGGGATTGGCAGAGGGGAAAGACTGCGGGATTGGCAAAGGGGAAAGACTGCGGGATTGGCGGAGGGGAAAGACTGTGGAATTGGCGGAGGGAAAAGACTGTGGGATTGGCAAAGGGGAAAGACTGGGATTGGCTGAGGGGAAAGACTGCGGGATTGGCAAAGGGGAGAGACTGGGATTGGCGGAGGGAATAAACTGTGGGATTGGCGGAGGGGAAAGACTGCGGGATTGGCGGAAAGAAAGACTGTGGAATTGGCTGAGGGGAAAGACTGCGGGATTGGCAGAGTGGAAAGACTGCGGGATTGGCGGAAAGAAAGAATGTGGGATTGGCGGAGGGAATAGACTGTGGGATTGGCGGAAAGAAAGAAGGTGGGATTGGCGGAGGGAATAGACTGTGGGATTGGGGGAGGGGAAATACTGCGGGATTGGGGAGGGGAAAGACTGCGGAATTGGGGGAGGGGAAAGACTGTGGGATTGGCGGAGGGAATAGACTGGGATTGGCAAAGGGGAAAGACTGCGGGATTGGTGGAGGGGAAAAACTGTGGGATTGGCGGAGGGAATAGACTGTGGGATTGGCGGAGGTGAAAGACTGTGGGATTGGCGGAGGTGAAAGACTGTGGGATTGGCTGAGGGGAAAGACTGCGGGATTGGGGGAGGGGAAAGACTGCGGGATTGGTGGAGGGGAAAAACTGTGGGATTGGCGGAGGGAATAGGCTGTGGAATTGATGGAGGGAATAGACTGTGGGATTGGCGGAGGTGAAAGACTGTGGGATTGGCAAAGAGGAAAGACTGTGGGATTGGGGGAGGGGAAAGACTGTGGGATTGGCTGAGGGGAAAGACTGCGGGATTGGCTGAGGGGAAAGACTGTGGAATTGGCGGAGAGAAAGAATGTGGGATTGGCGGAGGGAATAGACTGCGGGATTGGCGGAGAGAAAGAATGTGGGATTGGCGGAGAGCAAGACCGTGGGATTGGCAAAGGGGAAAGACTGCAGGATTGGCTGAGGGGAAAGACTGCGGGATTGGCTGAGGGGAAAGACTGCGGGATTGGGGAGGGAAAAGACTGCAGGATTGGCAAAGGGGAAAGACTGGGATTGGCTGAGGGGAAAGACTGCAGGATTGGCAAAGGGGAAAGACTGTGGGATTGGTGGAGGGGAAAGACTGCGGGATTGGCAAAGGGGAAAGACTGTGGGATTGGCAAAGGGAATAGACTGTGGGATTGGGGAGGGGAAAGACTGCGGGATTGGGGGAGGGGAAAGACTGCGGGATTGGGGGAGGGGAAAGACTGCGGGATTGGGGGAGGTGAAAGACTGCGGGATTGGGGGAGGGGAAAGACTGCGGGATTGGGGGAGGGGAAAGACTGCGGGATTGGTGGAGGGAATAGACTGTGGGATTGGGGAGGGGAAAGACTGCGGGATTGGGGGAGGTGAAAGACTGCGGGATTGGGGGAGGTGAAAGACTGCGGGATTGGGGGAGGTGAAAGACTGCGGGATTGGGGGAGGGGAAAGACTGCGGGATTGGCTGTGGGGAAAGACTGGGATTGGCGGAGGGGAAAGACTGTGGGATTGGCGGAGGGGAAAGACTGTGGGATTGGGGGAGGGGAAAGACTGCGGGATTGGGGGAGGGGAAAGACTGCGGGGTTGGGGGAGGGGAAAGACTGCGGGATTGGCAAATGGGAAAGACTGTGGGATTGGCGGAGGGAATAGACTGTTGGATTGGGGAGGGGAAGGACTGCGGGATTGGGGGAGGGGAAAGACTGCAGGGTTGGGGGAGGGAAAAGACTGCGGGATTGGCAAAGGGGAAAGACTGGGATTGGCAAAGGGGAAAGACTGTGGGATTGGCGGAGGTGAAAGACTGTGGGATTGGTGGAGGGGAAAGACTGCGGGATTGGTGGAGGGGAAAGTATGCGGGATTGGTGGAGGGGAAAGTATGCGGGGTTGGGGGAGGGGAAAGACTGGGATTGGCGGAGGGGAAAGACTGTGGGATTGACAAATGGGAAAGACTGTGGGATTGGCAAAGGGGAAAGACTGTGGGATTGGCGGAGGGAATAGACTGTGGGATTGGCAAAGGGGAAAGACTGTGGGATTGGCAAATGGGAAAGACTGTGGGATTGACAAAGGGGAAAGACTGTGGGATTGGCAAAGGGGAAAGACTGTGGGATTGGCGGAGGGGAAAGACTGCGACACCAAATAAAATTTAAAACCATTACTTCTTCATTTTAGTTTTCCCACCTTGCCTGCCATCGATTGTACCATGTAAGGTGATCCTTTAGAAGGTTAAGGGATGATTTGATTAAAGTTTTCAAGATATTAAGGGGAATTGATAGGGTAGATCGAGAGAAACTATTTCTGCTGGTTGGGGAGCCTAGGACTAGTGACATAGCCTAAAAATTAGAGCCAGACATTTCAGGAGTGAAATTAGGAAACACTTCTACACACAAACAGTGGTAAAGGTTTGGAACTCTCTCCTGCAAACAGCAAGTAAGGTGGTCCTTTACAATTTTAAATCCTTCAGAGGCCCATAACTCAAACATGAGCATTGTTTTCCTTAGAGCAGAGAAGGTTAAAGCGAGTTATAATAGATGGCCTGGAGCACCTGCTTGGTTTTCAACTAAATTTGCCCGGATTTGGCAAATCCGCACCAAAGATCATAAGAACACTGGAACAGGAGGAGGCCCTTTAGCCCCTCGAGCATGTTCCACCATTCAACGAGATCACTGCTGATCTGTGACCTCTTTTTAAAATTTGTTTATGGGATGTGGGACGTCGCTGGCAAGGCCAGCATTTATTGCCCATCCCTAATTGGCCTTGAGAAGGTGGTGGTGAGCCGCTTGCTTGAACCGCTGCAGTCCGTGTGGTGAAGGTACTCCCACAGTGCTGTTAGGTAGGGAGTTCCAGGATATTGACCCAGTGACAATGAAGGATCGGCGATATACTAATTCAGGATGGTGTGTGACTTGGAGGGGAACTTGGAGGTGGTGGTGTTCCCATGCGCCTGCTGCCCTTGTCCTTCTAGATGGAAAAGGATGCGGGTTTGGGAGGTGCTGCCGAAGAAGCCTTGGCGAGTTGCTGCAGTGCATCTTGTAGATGGTACACACTGCAGCCACGGTATGCCAGTGGTGGAGGGAGTGAAGGTTTAAGGTGGTGGATGGGGTGCCAATCAAACGGGCTGCTTTGTCCTGGATGGTGTCGAGCTTCTTGAGTGTTGTTGCAGCTGCACTCATCCAGGCAAGTGGAGAGTATTCCATCACACTCCTTACTTGTGCCTTGTAGATGGTGGAAAGGCTTTGTTGAGTCAGGAGGTGAGACGCTCGCCGCAGAATACCTAGCCTCTGACCTGCTGTTGTTGCCACAGTATTTATGTGGCTGGTCCAGTTAAGTTTCTGGTCAATGGTGACCCCCAGGATGTTGATGGTGGGGGATTCGGCGATGGTAATGCCGTTGAATGTCATGGGGAGGTGGTTAGACTCTCGCTTGTTGGAGATAGTCATTGCCTGGCACTTCTGTGGCGTGAATGTTTACCTGCCACTTATGAGCCCAAGCCTGAACGTCATCCAGGTCTTGTTGCATGAGGGCATGGACTGCTTCATTATCTGAGGAGTTGTGAATAGCGCTAAACACTGTGCAGTCATCAGCGAACATCCCCATTTCTGATCTTATGTTGGAGGGAAGATCATTGATGAAGTAGCTGAAGATGGTTGGGCCTAAGACACTGCCCTGAGGAACTCCTGCAGCGATGTCCTGGGGCTGTGATGATTGACCTTCAACCACCACAACCATCTTCCTTTGTGCTAGGTATAACTCCAGCCAGTGGAGCGTTTTTCCCCTGATTCCCATTGACTTCAGTTTTACTAGGGCTCCTTGATGCCACACTCGGTCAAATGCTGCCTTGATGTCAAGGGCAGTCACTCTCACCTCACCTCTGGAATTCAGCTCCTTTGTCCATGTTTGGACCAAGGCTGTAATGAGGTCGGGAGCTGAGTGGTCTTGGCAGGACCCAAACTGGGCATCAGCGAGCAGGTTATTGGTGAGTAAGTGCCGCTTGATGGCACTGTCGATGACACCTTCCATCACTTTGCTGATGATTGAGAGTAGACTGATGGGGCGTTAATTGGCCAGATTGGATTTGTCCTGCTTTTTGTGGACAGCACATACCTAGGCAGTTTTCCACATTGTCGGACAGATGCCAGTGTTGTAGCTGTACTGGAACAGCTTGGCTAGAGGCGCGGCTAGTTCTGGAGCACAAGTCTTCAGCACGATAGCCGGGATGTTGTCAGGGCCCATAGCCTTTGCTGTATCCAGTGCGCTCAGCCGTTTCTTGATATCACGTGGAGTGAATCGAATTGGCTGAAGACTGGCTTCTGTGATGGTGGGGATCTCAGGAGTAGGCTGATATGTATCATCCACTTGGCACTTCTAACTGAAGATGATTGCAAACGCTTCAGCCTTGTCTTTTGCACTCACGTGCTGGGCTCCACCATCATTGTGGATGGGGATATTCATGGAGCCTCGTCCTCCCGTTAGTTGTTTAATGGTCCACCACCATTCACGACTGGGTGTGGCAGGACTGCAGAGCTTTGATCTGATCCGTTGATTGTGGGATCGCTTAGCCCTGTCTATAGCATACCTAACTCCATATACCCGACTTTGGCCCATATCCCTTAATACCTTTGGCAAATAAAAATCTATTAATCTCAGATTTAAAATTAACAATTAAAATCAATTGCCATTTGCCAAAGAGAGTTTCAAATTCTACCACCCTTTGTGTGTAGAAGTGTTTCCTATCTTCACTCCTGAAATGTCTGCCTCTAATTTTTAGGCTATGTCCCCTAGTCCTAGAATTCCTAACCAGCGGAAATAGTTTGACCTAGAAATTGTATAAGGTCTGGAAACGGGTGTGGACATCGCACAGCGCTATGTGCCCGCGCCCGTTCAAAGTGGCCCAGGCAGCACACAAAATTCGTGCTGCCTGCTCATTATAATGATTGAAGCGCTGATCTCAGCGCTAAATGCACTGTTGATTGGTTTAGCGCTGAACAGAGGGGCCAATATCGGGTGCAGTCTACTGGCCAATAAAGTTTAGTCTAGGCTCTCTGCACTACTTAAAGGGGAGGTGCTTTGCTGCAGAAGCACCTCATTATCATTGTGGACAGAGTCATGGCCCAACAGCCAAGGGAAAGGGCAAGGAGATTTTCGGATGCGGCACTGGAGGCCTTTGTCCTGGGGGTACAAAGACATTGTCAGGTCCTCCACCTGGAGGGGGACAGGAGGCCTTCAAGGTAGAATACCAGAAGGCTATGGGAGGAGATCACTCAAGCAGTCATTGCAACGTGTTGTCCCCAGGACCTGGATGCAGTTCCGCAAAACGCTTAATGACCTCACACGAGTGATCAAGGTGAGTGAATGAATCATAAAATGCCATATCCCACCATCTGCACCACTAGCCTCACACACTGCCCAATGCACCACACCCCATCACTCACCTACCAACAATCTCTAGCAATCGCCATTCATACCTCACAATCATAGGCGAAGGTGGCACACAACTGCTGGGAGCAGCAGCAGACGGGTGGAGGGGAAGCCAAACTTCAGAACCTGATGGAGCTGGAGGAAGCAGTTCTGGACATAATTGGAGGGGCAGTCACAGAGTCTGTAGCGAGCAGGGAAGTTGAAAGCATTGCTGATGATGACGGTATGCTCACATCCCACTTCCCCCTCATCCCACAAACTCTTCTCACTTACAAGCTGCTGATGGTGCATGCATGAATATCTTGCTTTCCCCCCACCCCTCACCACAATCTGACCCTTGTGCCTTTCTCCTTTCAGTTACCCAAGAACTCCAACCTGACTAGCCAGTCCCCAAAGTGACGGAGGAGATGACACACTGTCATTGCATCTGACACGCGCAGACACCCTTATGCATTCCTTTAGTGAGTGACTTATGTGTGCCTTTGCCTATCCTGCTGATGTCATGCAGTGCTACCCCAGTGGATGCAGCATGGCTGGTGGAAGGCTGCTGACTTTCAATGGGGGCCACTGCAAATGTCCTTGCTGGTCGACCTTGAGGAGCTGGTGGCTGGGAGTGTGAAATTGAGTGATGGTGTTTCAACTTCTTCGTCTTCTCCTCCTCCTCCCCCCCTCCCCCTTCTCCTCCTCCTACTCCTCCACCTCTCCCTCCTCATCCCATCTCCACCCCCTCCTCCCCCTGTTCCGTTCCCCTCCCCAACCCCATTCCTCCTCCTTCCCCTCCCCTCCCCTCCTTCTCCCCTCCCCCTCCCCTCCTCCTGCCCCTCCCATCTTCCTCCCCTCCCCTCCCCCCTCCTCCTTCCCTCCCCTCCACCTTCCCCTCCCCCTCCTCCTTCCCCTCCCCTTCTTCCTCCCCCTTCCCTCCTCCTCCCCTTCCCCTCCCCCCTTCCCCTCCCCCTGCCCCTCCCCTTCCCCATCTCCTTCCCCTCCCTCCCCTCCTCCTTCCCTCCCCCTCTCCTTCCCCTCCTCCTTCCTCTTTTCCTTCCTCTCCCTCTTCTTCCTCCTCTCCCTCTTCTTCTTCTTCCTCCTCTCCCCCTTCTTGGTCAACCATTGACTGTGCAGGCTGCATTTCTTGGGTGTGTGAAATGAGGAAGGCACAAGGGTGGAGTTGTGCTAAGAGAAGGGTGGCAAAGCAAGAGGTGCATGCCAGAAGGAGGATAACAGCATCTTGAATCCTTTCAGCCCTGCCGCTGGCCAAGGGCTCAACCATTCCCCTGCCAAGAATGGCCAGCAGCATCTCCTCCAAGGGGGTGAGGTGAAGCTAGGAATGGGAGGTGTACCTCATGTTTGGTGCAGATTGTTGGTAGGTGAGTGATTGGGAGCGGGGGGGAATTGTGCATTGAGCAGTGTGTGACGCTAGTGGTGCAGTTGGTAGGAGACGGCTTTTGAAGATGCATTCACTGACCTTGACCACTGGTCTGAG
Source organism: Squalus acanthias (assembly GCA_030390025.1). Classification (NCBI taxonomy): domain Eukaryota; kingdom Metazoa; phylum Chordata; class Chondrichthyes; order Squaliformes; family Squalidae; genus Squalus; species Squalus acanthias. Next base: position 36,987,403 of record CM059433.1, read on the forward strand.
GTCATGAAGCTTCCTTGGGCACTGGAGCCAGGTGGTGGGGGCGACACTGCTGGCAGTGATGGCCTCGGTGATCTCGTCCCACATCGTTCTTTCTGGAGGGCCTCCTGGCCCCTGTGGGTAAAGGACCTCACTTGCAGTGTTTGCCCCCTGCACAAAGCTGGAACGCTGTGTGTGAGGCCCTGAGTGCCCCTTCCCTGGCTTGCTGAGCCATTTGTGTTAGCGCTGAAGCGCTTTACCCATTTTTTTAGGTGCGGAAGGGATATTCAGCTTTAAGAGCTGAAGACTCCCATTTAGGATTTCTTTTAAATGTAAATTTTTTTTTCAGAAGGCAGTTGAGCTGTAAGGGTTTTAAAACTGCATTTTATTTTTTTTCATTTCAGAAGGCATTGCCCCAAGGAACCAACAATGCTTTCTGATATCACAGCCTTGCTTTCAGAGAGGCTATTTGTGCTGCAACGAAGCTTGGGCCGTGCTACATTGGAGCCTGCTGCCTGGACCAATGCCACCAGGATGGCGTTGCACAGTGAGTAAAGCCCTGGACTAATGTTAATTAGTCCCCAGCACCAATTTTTCGGTCCTGCCAGTGCCACCATTTTCAGTGGCTGTTAACACCCGGCCGCAGTGGCACTGGCAGCTTTCGTGGTGGTCATGAATTTCTAGGCCATTTTCTTTTTAGTCTGTTTTGATTTTTTTTACACACTATCTTGCGCCCGTCTGCGGGCCTTCGAGGAGGCTTTTAAAATTGAGCTGGTTCTTTTGGGCGCAAGACACTAATAGGCACGTTTTGAATATAATTTTTCAAACATTCATTAAAAAGCTGAATACTGTACCCCAATATAACTAGTAAATGGTTCTGTATAGCTTTTTAAAATCATTTTCAGTTATTTAAAATCGGGTTACTCAGGTGGTGGAGCGACACTGATTAAAAATGATTTTATTATAAGCCCATTTTCAGCTGTGTTAATCAAACTGCACCAAGTTACCACTCTTAAATATATCAAGGAATATTTCTTAAACATTTTTTTTTTAAATTACGTTCTAAAACACTGCCCGATTGCACTGGCTCATAGCAGATTTTATGTTCGCCGATATGCAAATGAGTTTGAACGGAAACTTGAGACAAAAAAGAAACTTCTCAAAACTAGTGCCATTTTGGGCCCAATTTGTGCCCGGATTGCCAGTTACGCCCAAAACTGTACCCAGAGCTGTTCAAAATTATGAGGGATTTTGATAAAGTAAATAAGGAGAAACTGTTTCCAGTGGCAGGAGGGTCAGTAACCAGAGGACACAGATTTAAGATAATTGGCAAAACATCCAGGGTGGAGATGTGGAGAATTTTTTTACACAGCGAGTTGTTGTGATCTGGAATGCATTGCCCTAAAGGGTGGTGGAAGCAGATTCAATACTAACTTTCAAAAGGGAATTGGATAATTATGTAAAAAGGAGAAATTGCAGGGCTATGGGGAAAGAGCAGGGGAATGGGACTAATTGGACAGCTCTTTCAATCATCTGGCACAGACATAATAGGCCAAATGGCCTCCTTCTGTGCTGTGTGGTTCTATAACAACCCTGGATGCCAGGAACGCATAATGTTCGCTGCACCCAGCATTGTTAAAGCATAAATGGCATTGCATGATGTATTCCCATCAATAGTGTCTAATTACAATATGCCTGCCCATATCTAGACAGATATCCAAGTCACACCGGGGGTGGAATTCTGGAAATGGTGCTTTGTGGCAGGGAGCCGATGGGACAACTCACTACCTGATTCTCTACCCTTGACCACTCAGATAACTAAAGAGGAAATTTTGGCCTTTAAAGTGCCACTGCTGCCTTACAAATCAGTGTCTTTTTTCCATGGTGAGATTGAACAGTTCTAAATAGATGTACTGTATACTGAGTTTACATATTCTCTCTGGTTCAGTGGGAGCTGGTCACTCCTGCGAGTTGTCCCCACATCCCTTATGTTCAGAAGGTCACCTGTATGGCCCAATATCGAATTATACAATGATGTAACCTGGGGTTGTAACAGTAGCACCCTGTGACCTTTGCCTGTTCCTTCACTTGCTCTTCCGATTTCGCAGTAAGCCGACTGATTAACATGGGTATAGTGCAGGAAGGTGGAGTTGAGGTGAAAGATCAGCCATGATCTTACTGAATGGCGGAACAGGCTCGAAGGGCCACATGGCCTACTCCTGCTCCTATTTCTAATGTTCTTATGTTTTTATGAGAATATTGGAATAGTTGAGTCTAAAGTGTAAGCCTTTCTCTTACTACTGTTTGGACTTCGAGAATTACGAATAAGTGTAACAATGGCAGACAAGTATGTGATCAATAAAATTGGTCTTTATTCACACTACAGTTCAAAATTCACGTGTACGTCGTAATCAATATGCACCCAATTTACCCGTACATACTCCTGTATCTCTGAGTTATCAGTCCAGAAAGTCGTAAGTCAAAAAATAGATTGGCCAACTTTCTTTGTTCGTCTGTTCTTCCGTTCTGTCTTCTTTCTTTCTTCTGTGTTCTTCTGTGTTCTGAATTCCCCGCCTCTGGGTCACTTCTGTTATAGGGCCTTTCTGTCGGCCTCCCTTGTATATCACTGTCTGCCTCCCTCTGATAGGTCAGTTTCACTCCAAACCTTCCCTGATTGGAGTTACTTCCGCATGACACGTTCATATTCCTGTGAGAAGTGTTGGGGGCGGGACTTCCTTGTCAGTCGTGTTTCTTCTTCCTGTCCATGTGGCCTTTCAAACAAAGGACCATGCTGACCACCAGGCAAAGGATCCCCTGCTGACTTCTTCACAAACAAAGAACACATGCTGACCTCCTATATTTTGAACCATTTCACAATTCGTTCTGAAATCGATCTCCACATGGTAGCAACGGTTTTATTACAGTTTCTAGAATCTTACAAAAGGTAGCAAAGGCACGGATGAGGATTTCAGCAGCAGATAAGCTTAGACAGGGGCGGAGGCGGGCAAAGTTATGGAGGTGGAAGTAGGCGGTCTAAGTAGATGGAGAGGGTATGGGGTTGGAAGCTCAGCTCAGGGAGTTGCGTGGGAGATGGGCAGTTGGGAGGGGACAAGACATTCAAAGGAGGTTGGAGATAGAGCGGTAGTTTGCAAGGACAGATGGTTTAAGGGTAGGTCTTTTGAGGAGGGGATGATGATGGCAGATTTGAAAGGGAGTGGCAGTACCTGAGGAGAGGGAACTGTTTACAATAAGAGGTGAATCTTCAGGCTTCCCCCATTCTGAGGACTACTGCCATCCTGCTATTGTTGTCTTCTCCCCCTTCTCAGTCACTCCCATGCAGTATACACCCTACACAAAAATGAAATAGAAGGGAAGTTAGGTGTTCTGTTATAGGCATGCAACCCTTCCCACCTCATTTTCCTCTCTGCACTCTGTCCAGGTAAAGACCAAATTCTACCTAAAATACCTTGCAATGCAAACTCTGTTTAAAGATGTCTCTCGGAGTGATGACACCAACCAGTAGTACCTCTGAGCCTGTGCCCAGTACTAGAGGGAGGCAAGGAGTGTGCACGAATAGAAAGCCATAAGCACTGCTTTCCCTATTATCTATGTTGGCAATGGGTCTCCTTGTCGCTGATGGCATAGCTCTGCCATTGGCTCCCTGACCCAGAACTTGCAGACTGTTGTCATACAAGTACAGGCACGATGGGCCGAATGGCCTCTTTCTGTCCTGTATCATTCTATGATAAGTAGGCTGGGGCCTGCAGATTTGGTTGGTGGCATAGAGGGATGCAGGCTCCAGTGTCAGCCCATTATCCCTGGTAAACCTTCGCTCACCTTGTGCCACTTCATCTCCCATCAATAACTTTTGCTTGACTTGCCGTCTGCTGTCGATCTCTGCATTCAGTGCCTTGTTGTTCCCGGAGCTTGGGTGAAAGTTTGTGTTGTCTGATGCCCTTCGTGTGCCCCTTGTTCTTTTTCCTGTTCCACTAAACTCTTTGAATTGCTTCAGTTCCGGTTGGCCTTCTGGCGATTCTGTGGACATTTTGTGGCTCTTTTTGTATCAATAAAAATATTCCCTGAACACACTTAAAAAAATACAACAACCCCTCCGAGATAAAAGAAAATCTGAGGGAAAAAAGCAAAACATCAAAAGATCAAAAGCCAACAGTAAAAAGGTGCAGCAGAAATGGAAGTAAAAAGATTACATAAAATTGTGTTTGTCCTCTTAAGAGCTTTGTTGCATGTGGAGAGTTCACGTTTTGTTGAAACCAGTTGGGCTTTCACAGCACACAATGCAATCTGGGCGAAATGGGTAAAGATTTGCCTTATTTCAATGGATTAAAATATTAAAATTAAACTCACACGCAACCTAGCGGGTAGACGATTCCTGTGAATAAAGTCCTGCTCCCACAGCCATTCCTGTGTATAAAGTCCCGCTTCCACCGGCATTCACTTGATCTTGCCATCAAGCAAGGCCTCACCACCTCTAAGATCTATCACCAACAAGGCCATCGAGGACCATTAATCTTGTTGGACTCTCTGTCCACATCTCACTAGGTGAGAAATTCAACTTTAAGTGTCGGTGGAGCGAATGCTCTGTGCTGGCCTGAGGCTTGAACCAAATTCACCGTTAAATGGGCCTCATTTAAATGTTGCAGGTCGTGAGCCGGTGAGAGGGCCGAACGGCAGGCCAGGGCTCGAGGGGGGTGGTGATGGATGTGATCTGGGGGGAGATTCTCGAACGGGCCGGCAGCAGGCCGGAGCTTCACCTGGGGCTACAAACTAAAAACTGAAAATTTCTTGGGCCTCTCTTTGAGCAGCCTCCAGTTGGTTGGGCTGCTGAAGATGTGGTACGACCATGCACGGCTGAAACTCCACCCTGGAGCGGGTGCCCTGTGATTAAATGTTGCCCGAGCCAATATTGTGCCCAGAGCACTCTTGGTCCAGATTGGGTGCAACAGATGCAATATTCAAAGGCTTATCAATGGGCTGTAAGTTGAGTTTCTTCCCCACTATCTCTAACCTCTGCCTCTGAAAAAAACATTGTTGCACCTGTCTCGCCAGTACACTCCCAAACTCCCTCCCTTCTGACCAGCCACCACATCCTGCCGACCTACTCAACAGCTACCTTACCTCTGCCTTTAACACTCTTGTCCCCTCCAAGACCTGCACAGTCTCCCAATCTCTCAATCTTAAGCATCAGCTGTGGCTCAGTGTTGGACTCTCTGCCTCTGAGTTAGCAGTTTGTGGGTTCAAATCTCTCTCTAGGGACTTGAGCATGAAGTCTAGGCTGACACTCCAATGCAGTGGAGGTGCCGTCTTTCAGGTGAGATGTTAAATTGAGGCTCCGTCTGCTCTCTCAGGTGGATGTAAAAGATCCCATGGCACTATTTCGAAGAAGAGCAGGGAAGTTCTCCTTGTCCTGGCCAATACTTAGCATTCAACAAAACCTTTAAAAAAAAACGGATTATCACATTTCTGTTGGTGGGACCTTGCTATGTCCAAATTGGTTGCCATGTTTCCTACATTACAATAATGACTATACTTCAAAAGTACTTTATTGTCTGTAGAGCGCTTTGGGACATCACAAGGTTGTGAAAGGCGCTATAGGAATGCACATCTTTCTTTAGGCAGATGGCAGATAGATTGAAAATTCTCTGGAAGTTCCATCAGGCACACTTCTTATGATTTCAAGATTCAATCATAAATCAATAAAAAAAGAAAGCATAAACCACATTTGAGTTCGGGTCGAAGTTAATGAACAACAAATTGCTACTGTGGGAGAGCGTACAAAGCAGAGCATCTTCCCAGTCAACCTCTGAATGTTGCAAATACAAATTGATGCACTGAAAAATAGCTACTGGAAGAAGCATGTTTAGATAATCGATCCCCTGAAAGGGCTGAAGGTTATAGTGCATTAGTGTTTCTGCAGCACGCTCTCTTCATCTTATTAGTCTCATCCTCTATAAAAGAGGCTTTAGGGAATGAAAGAGACCGTGGGTAGGTGAGACTGTAAAATAATAATGGCCATTCCATGACTGCAATAGCAATAGCAGTTTCCTCACTGGCAGCAGACATACTTTGGTCGCAGAGGGAGAACTGCCTTTATGTGAAGTCGTCTGCCTGTTTTTGATTTTGGCCGCTTTTTAACCTTCCCTTTCAATTTTACCGCAGAGAAACAGGCCATTCGGCCCAACCATGCCGGTGTTTATGCTCCACACGAGCCTCCTCTCACGCTTCTTCATCTAACCCCATCAACATATCCTTCTTTAACAAAAGCAAAATACTGCGGATGCTGGAAATCTGAAATAGAAACAGAAAATGCTGGAAATACTCAGCAGGTCCGGCAGCATCTGTGGAGAGAGAAACAGAGCTAACGTTTCAGGTCAACGACCTTTCCTCAGAACTGGAAAACGTTAGAGATGTGACAGGTTTTAAGCAAGTACAGAGGCAGGGAAAGGGGGGGTGTGAGGAAAGAACAAAAGGGAAGGTCTGTGATAGGATGGAGGGAGGAGAGATTGAATGACAAAAGGGATGATGGTGCAAGGCAAAAGTAGATGGTAATGGGACAAGTAAAGAAACAAAAGATGGGTTGAGAGGAGGTGTAAATGGCAAAAGCAGAATCATTACCAACAGTTGCTGTCCGAAAGAATGGGTGCAGTGGTTATGACCTGAAATTGTTGAACGCAATGTTAAGTCCGGAAGGCTGTAAAGTGCCTAATAGAAAGATGAGGTGCTGTTCCTCGAGCTTACACTGAGCTTCATTGGAACAGTGTTGGTGGCCGAGGACGGAGAGGTCAGAGTGGGAGTGGTCCAGATAATCATAATGACAGGCGACCAGAAGCTCAGGGTTATGCTTCCGGACTGAATGGAGGTGTTCCACAAAGTGGTCACCCAATCTGCGTTTGGTCTCCCCAATGTAGAGGAGACCATATCGTAAACAGTGAATACAGTATACTAAGTTGAATATATATTTATATATCTATATATATATATATATATATATATATATAGATTCACCACCCTCTGAGTGAAGAAATGTCTCCTCATCTCAGTCCTAAATGGCCGACCCCTTATTCTGAGACTGTGACCCCTGGTTCTAGCGTCCCCAGCCAGGGGAAACATCCTCCCTGCATCGACCCTGTCAAGCCCTGTAAGAATTTTGTGTTTCAATGAGATTACCTCTCATTCTTCTAAACTCTAGAGAATATAAACCGAGTCTACTCAATCTCTCCTCAGAGGACAATCCCCCCATCCCAGGAATCAGTCTGGTGAACCTTTGTTGCACTCCCTCTATGGCAAGTATATCCTTCCTTAGCTAAGGAGACCAAAACTGTACACAATACTCCAGGTGTGGTCTCACCAGGGCCTTATATAATTGCAGTAAGATGTCTTTACTCTTAAACTCAAATCCTCCTGCAATAAAGGCCAACATACCATTTGCTTTCCTAATTGCTTGCTGTACCTGCATGTTAACTTTCAGTGATTCGTGCACAAGGACACCCAGGTCCCTCTGAACACCAACATTTCCCAATCTCTCACCATTTAAAAAATACTCTGCTTTTCTATTTTTCCTACCAAAGTGGATAACCTCACATTTCTGCACATTATATTCCACTTGCCATGTTCTTGCCCACTCACTTAGCTTGTTAGAATTCTAAAATCCTCCCAATCCTTAGGCTTACTACTCTTTTTGGCAACATTATAAGCCTCTTCCTTTGATCTAATACTATCTTTAACTTCTCTTGTTAGCCACGGTTGGACCATTTTTCCTATGGGGTTTTTGTGCCTTAAAGGAATGTATATTTGTTGTAAACTATATATTAATTCTTTAAATGCTAGCCATTGCTTCTCTACCGTCATACCTTTTAATGAAGTTCCCAATCTACCTTAGCCAACTCGCCCCTCATACCTAGGTAGTTAGCTTTGTTTAGATTTAAGACCCTAGTTTGGGATTTAACGAAATCACTTTCAAACTCAATATAAAATTCTATCATATTATGGTCATTCTTCCCTAAAGGCCCCTTTGCTACAAGGTTATTAATTAACCCTTTCTCGTTGCACAATACTAGATCTAAAATAGCCTGCTCCCTAGTTGGTTCCCCAACATACCGATCCAGAAAACTATCTTGCATACATTCTATGAATTCATCCTTTGCACTATTACTGCAAACTTGGTTTGCCCAGTCTATATGTAGATTAAAGTCCCCCATGGTTACTGTATTACCCTTGTTACATGCGCCTCTAATTTCCTGATTTATACTCTGCCCTACATTACAACTACTGTTTGGGGGCCTATAAACAACTCCCACCAATGTTTTCTGCCCCTTGCTGTTTCTTAGCTCCACCCAAACTGATTCTAATTCTTGATTTTCAGAGCTAAGATCCTTTCTCTCTACTGTCTTTATCCCATCTTTTTTATCAGGGCTACCCCTCTTCCTTTTCCATTTTGCCTATCTCTTCTAAAAGTTAAATATCCTGGAATATTTAGTTCCTAAACTTGGCCACATTGCAACTACGTCTCCATAATGGCATTTAGATCAAACCTATTAATTTCTATCTGCGCTATTAATTCATCTATTTTGTTGCAAATGCTTCGCGCATTCAGATATAATGGGGGCGAAATTTGGTTACGCCCCGTTTGGGGGCGGTAACCGAATTAGCGGCAGACATTTAGCGCCCGGCGCAGGAGTACTGCCCCGGCCGCTAAATTGGGCTTACCGCACCAGCGAGGAACTGGAGCGCTATATCGGGCGCTCCACTTCCTCTTGGGGTAGTGTCTGGGGTACAAAGCGCGGTAGCGCCGGAGTGCTACACGGCCGCTCCACGTAGCACTGAGGTGTTTCACCACCCTTCCCTTCTGTTAAAGGGGAGGGACGCTGCGAGCTCTGCAGGCTGTTTGATGGCCTCCACTGGCCCACCAGGGTGGCGTGGTGCCATGGCCGCAGCCCGGCACCAAGACACGGTGCCGGGCTGCGCGATGGTGGCCACAGACCACGCTAAGCTCTGCCATGAGGGACCGACCTGGAGGTCGGCCAATAGAATAAAATGGCGGCACGGGGCACAGACGGACCTCCCCTTTAATTCCCGCCCCACCAGTGGTGTGCGGACACTTTGTTACTCTCTCTGTCCCTTCCTGACCCACTCTGCTTATTTTTACCCAAAACTCTACTCTGCTCTAGAGCCTTAACATTTCTCTCGCTGCTTTTAAATTTACTCTTTCCTGAATCCTCCCATGCCCCCTTCATTAGTTTAAAGCCATGTCTACTTCCCTAGTTATTCGGTTCGCCAGGACACTAGTCCCAGGCTGGTTTAAGTGGAGCCCGTTCCAACGGAACAGCTCCCTCTTTCTCCAGTACTGGTGCCAGTGCCCCATGAACTGAAACCCCTTCCTCCCACTCCACTCTTTGAGCCACGCATTTAAACCTCTAATCTGTTTGTTCCTATTCTTTCTCCCTCATATACTTGTCTAACTTCTAACTTCTCCTTAAATGCATCTATACTATTTGCCTCAACTTCTCCTTGAGGTAGCAAGTTCCACATTCTCACCACCCACTGGGTGAACAAGTTTCTCCTAAATTCCCTATTAGATTTATTCGTGACTATCTTGTATTTATGGCCTCAGTTCTGGTCTCTCCCGCAAGTAGAAACATCTTCTCTACGTCTACCTTATCAGACCCTTTCATAATCTTAAAGACCCTATCAGGTCATCCCTCAGTCTTCTCTCTTCTAGAGAAAATAGCCCCAGCCTGTTCAGCCTTTCCTAATAGGTGTAAGCTCTCAGTTCCTCCCCTTTGCTTTCCTCCTGTCCTAAAGGTTCTAAATCGTGCAGGTGTGTAATTCCATGGCTTCTGGTGTGACAAGTGAATCTTTGCTCTTGAAATGCTGCTACTGTTGGTTGTTCTGTAACTTGTTGGTAGTGGTTGAAGCTTTTGGATCTCTTCACTTTGATATTAACCCTCCGCATACTCGCCTGTTGCCTACGTGTCTACGGCAGATGGTTTTGTGGCGTGCAAGTGTCCCATGGAGAGGCGGAGCTCTTCATTAACATATTTAAATCAGGCACCCACAGTGCAATTGGGAGCCCGATTTAAATTTTACCCAGGGGTCGGGCAACCCGGTAGTGAAAGGGAGGTAAGAGCTGCTGGCTCGTCAACGCAAGTGCCTTTAACAGCACTCCTGTGGGCCAGGAGGAGTCGGAGTCAAGGGTCCCCAGCTGCGGCCTCCTGCTGTTGGTTTTCTCACCCGGCAGCTGGGCAGGTAGTCAATTTGGCCGGCTGCCAGGCGGGAAATGGAAGACAATAATGATAATGAGGTCCTGCCGTTAAATTCGGCAGGACTTCCGCGTCCACAGCCTTGCCAGGTTCCTCGGCCGTTTCTGGCCTCCCCCACACCCTCCTCACCCTTTTATTTATGTCTGTCTGTGTGTAGCTGAAAGAGAGCATAAAGATCAAGAACACCCTCTCCTTTCTTATTACAATGACTATGCTGGGCCTGCACCTACTCCAGCAGTCAATTTGGGGAAGATCAGGTAGTGTTGCTTGGGGCAGAGATCTGACACAACTGAGCATTCTCCAGAGAGAAAGTTTCCCCATATCATAGCAGGATTGTGGGATTTGGTGATAAGATATTTCACTGTACTTCATGTGCAGTATTAAGGGGTGCACTGTCAGAGGTGCTGTCTTTCGGATGAGACATTAAACCGAGGCCCCGTCTTCCCTCTTGGGTGGATGTAAAAGATCCCACAGCACTATTTCGATGAAGAGCAGGGGAGTTCTCCCCGGTGTCTTGGCCAATAATTATTTCTCAACCAACTTTACTAAAACAGATTATCTGGTCATTATCACTTTGTTGGAGCTTGCTGTGTGGAAATTGGCTGCCGCGTTTCCTACATTACAACAGTGACTACACTTCTGAAGTGCTTCATCGGCTGTAAAATGTCCTGAGGTTGTGAAAGGGGTTTAAGATCCTTCTTCAAATATACCTTATATTGAATGTTTGGTGCACAAAAAATAATGCTGACTGTCCTAATTGTCTCTTGTTTCATTTAGCCCTCTCTTCTACTCTTTTCATCCTTGGCCTTAGCCCGTCACCTACTTTTCTCAATAAATGGAATAAATTCTCCCAATTATTGATTGCTTTAATGGAAGATTCATCCCTTGGCTAGTGACACAATAAAGCTGTGATTAAATTACCTGTATAACATAAATTTGTGGTAATTATGCAAGTAAGATTTTTGATCCTTTTTTCTTAGTCCAGGACAAATGATATTTCATACTCAGGAAAATAAAACTACTATTTCAGGCACTTCATGGTCAAAAGCACTCAGCATACACTCCTTTGTCTGTCGCTATCTAGGACAGAAAAACCCTGGATTGTCCTGTATAGCGGAATGAAACTGTCCATTTACAGCTAATTTAGTTCTTACTGAAACACATGGGGCTCAGTATACTAGTGAGGACATTACTAAGGTTAGTAGGAAAAGCTGCAGCAAGCCCAACTTTATGGGCAAACATCTCTGCAAGGTATAGAGCTGAAAGGATGGACTGCTGATAGAGTATAACGCACTGAAATAATAACAAAGTGAGTATTGACACCACTCTGTCAGCCAATGAGTTCGAGACGTGGGCCGAACTTACAGAAAATAATCTATTTTACAGCAGTCTACAGAATCTATTTAAACAGTGCACTGCAGCAAACAGGTCACAGAATGTATTTAAACAGTGCACTACAGCAAACAGAATCTATTTAAACAGCACATTACAGCAAAGAGTCTACAGAATCTATTTAAACTGCACAGTACAACAAACAGAGTCTATTTAAACAGCACATTACAGCAAACAAAGTCTATTTAAACGTTGCATTACAGCAAACAGAGTCTATTTAAACAGTGCACTACAGCAAACAGTCTACAGAATCTATTTAAACAGCACACTACAGCAAATAGTGTCTATTTAAACATTGCATTACAGCAAACAGAGTCTATTTAAACAACACACTACAGCAAACAGTCTACAGAATCTATTTAAACAGCACATTACAGCAAACATTCTACAGAGTCTACTTAAACAGAAATGAGAAGTCGCACAACACCAGGTTATAGTCCAACAGTTTTATTTGAAATTACGAGCTTTCGGAGCTCTGCTCCTTCGTCAGATACAGTGAGGGATCCCTCACTGTACCTGACGAAGGAGCAGCGCTCCGAAAGCTCGTAATTTCAAATAAAACTGTTGGACTATAACCTGGTGTTGTGCGACTTCTCATTTTTGTCCACCCCAGTCCAACACCGGCATCTCCGCATCATGACCACTACTTAAACAGAGTCACTGCGAACTACAGAAAACAGAACTCATGACCGAAACTACAGCAAAATCTCCCGATAAAAGCAGGATTATTTCTCTTGCAAATTGCAGCGACTGGAGGATAGTTACATAATACAAATTATGTGCATAAAATCAATCCCAGTCACTTACAGCAGTGTGGTCTCCAGGCGTAATTGATGAGGGAATTACCCAATCATCACCATTCTGGCTGGGACTTGTAGTGTCACTATATGCAGCCAAATAATAAGCAAAGAGATACAATCATACATTTGTCAGCTCTTACTATAAAAGCAACACAGGGTTTTAAAGATGGACATGCTCTATTAACCATAACGGGCAACTTAGTTAAGATTTGAAGAAGCTTGCAGAGTCAAAGTTGTCCTGTTTTGCTCAGGTTAGTCGGATGGCATTGGATCAGCCCAATGTATCAGAACCAATACAAGCACCCCTGGAAGAAGGGTGCTACAGGTAAGAGCAGACATAGGAGCAGGAGTAGGCCATTCAGCCCCTCGAGCTTGAATTCAATTTGATCACGGCTGATCTGTATCTTAACTCCATCTACCTGCCTTGGTTCTGTAACCCTTAATACCCTTGCCTAACAAAAATCTAGCAACCTGTTCAAATTAAAAATGCATAGTTGCCAATCATTCTGGTCTCCATTCACACTGCTCAAGCAGAAACCCAAATGTTCACTTATGCTTAGATTTTAAATGGAGCTGCACAGAAGACATAACTCGCAATGCTTTTTGGGCACAGTTCAGCGAGTCGATACCACAAATGGGATAAAGGTCGATGGAACATCATCTTGGAAACAATGGCATAAATCTATCAGCTTAGAAAATGCTATTTAAAAGTTGTGCACTTTGGAATGAAGATTCTGCAGTCGTTAACACCGGCTTGTTTTAAAAGTTGTCGAATGATCTTGCAAATCTGGGAATTTGAAATTGTTGTTTACCAAAAACATGAATAATATATAATGTTATGCCCACAATGAGAGTTCTTTATTTATTTTTGGATTGTCACCATCATATTTAAACATGTGCGATAAAAAAAAAATCATAGTTTTCTCATCAGCACTCCAGCCCAGTTTTGCTGAATTCTGTGCTTTGATTCCATCAGCAATTGAGGTGTTAGCAAGAATGGGCAAACTCATTAGTACACTTCAGAACTGAAATCGATAGATTTTTGTTCGGCGTGGGTATTAACGGTTGCAGAACCACAGCAGGTAGATGGAGTTGAGATACAGATCAGCCATGATCTAATTGAATGGGGGAACAAGCTCCAGGGGCTGAATGGCCTACTCCTGTTGCTATGTTCCATAAATTCCTATGAATGGGCAGAGGATCTGAATATTTCCTTTTCCCAGTCCCAGAGATAATCCCCATTAGGTATATTCTGGCAGCAAAAGATGGAAGAATAAGTAATTTGCCATATTTTCTCCCAATTCTCATCAGTTAAAACTGTCTTCACTCAGTCTCCATTCATAAAACAATGGGTATTAGAAAAACAAAGCCATCAACCATTGGTCCTTGTGTCCAATTATCAAGGTTTTACTTTGCCTTTTCATTTGTGTTACATTCACCGATGATTTTTTAGGCGATTACATATTAATGTAAAATAAACATATTAAAGGAAATGGCAGGTAAAAGTGGGATAGGATGTCATTTTATGTCGCACAGTCAGATTTTTTCAAGAATTAACTGTGATATTTCTTTACAAAATATGCCAAGTATATAGCATTTTACCACTGACGGTGCCCTGAAGTTATATTGTCTCTTTTTGACATCATGTAGGAGAGGAATCTACTGATCGTTAATAGCAATCAGCTTTTTTTCTAAAAGCTTTGTTCATAATACAATATGAACAACCTTTAATTGGGAAAGGTAATAGGTTAACTGAACTAATGGATTCTACTTGCGATAATGTAAGGTATTCTTGTGTGTATTTTTTATGAATTATTGGATTATTGAGCCCTTTAAAGTTGTCCTATTGATCTGGTACACCGTCCATTTTAAGTCCAGCCTGACGGATTTCAATGGCATCTCCTTATTTGAACAAAGGCACCTAAAGGCTAACCTAATTTGCTATTCAAAATGTCATGAGCATGCAGTTATCTAAAGTTTCTGAAACAATAAACATTCAAACCCTATTCCTGTAATATAGAGGGGAATTTTACCCCACATCCCACCAGGATGGGATGGCAGTTAAAATGGAGTAGGGGACTTAGCTACTTCATTCCTGTCCCAATAGGGTTACCAACTCTGGTTGGACGTATTCCTGGAGGTTTCATCACATGACCTCCTGCCGCCAACCACCCCACTCCCCACAGTCCCGCTATTGGTCGGAGGGTTGGCAACCCTACGACCCGATCTGGTCAACTGCAATTTTAAATGGCAGGTGGCAAGGACACCCTTCCAAAGTTGGCGGGGTCATTTATAAATATGCTGATCGGGTTCCGATAATATGATCGGGTTCCGACTCCTATTTTTCTCTGTGGCTTGCAAAATTTGCACTTTAATTTTTTTCCCTTTAATACAACTGATGGAATACTAGCTATAGATGTACCTTAATTCGTGATAAGTCCATGCACTACTGCACTCCCATTGTAACTACTTTTCTTGTCATGCGTGGAACAACTGAGTTTCCATTTTTACAGGAAAACAAATTGAATGTAATCCCAAAACACTACTAAAAATCTTGAAATCCAATGGAATATAAACGGAATTTAACTTGCTTAGTCATCTGTGTAGAATGGGCCTAAATTCTTTGGAGTTTAGAAGAATGAGAGGTGATCTCATTGAAACATATAAAATTCTTAGAGGGATTGACAGGGTAGATGCTGAGAGGCTGTTTCCCCTGGCTGGAGAGTCTAGAACTAGGGGGCATAGTCTCAGGATAAGGGGTCGGCCATTTAGGACTGAGATTAGGAGAAATTTCTTCACTGAGGGTTGTGAATCTTTGGAATTCTTTACCCCATAGAGCTGCGGATGCTCAGTCATTGAATACATTAGTGATGTTGAACACAAAGGGAATCAAGGGCTATTGAGATTGGGTGGGAAGATGGAGTTGAGGCAGAAGATCAGCCACGATCTTATTGAATGGTGGAGCAGGCTCGAGCAGTCATATGGTCTACTCCTATTATCTTGAAGCAGTAAACTTAATCATTAGCTTTCATTCGGGGATACTTTCCAGTTAAATATTACTTAGTTTTTTGAGTGGACAACTTTTCTGGGGCTGTGCCTGATATTTTGAAGCTGTTTGCCAGCTTTCCTGAGTTTAGTAGATTGGCATGTATGAAAATTTGTGGCAGTAGGTTTAAATGAAAATTTGGAAATTTGGGTGACTAGAACACTCGTGATCCTGCATGTCCACTGGTCGCAGAAGGGCAGGTTAAAGTTTTGCGGTTTAAATTATTCACACACAGACTGAATGCACATGACATTGCAACAGAAAGTACCTAATATAAATAACAAGGAAAACTAATCTATCAAGAAATAGGTCCATCCAGTGGATCATAGAGAAGCAGATTCATAGCAATAGCTCCATTGCAAAAGTAATTTGGTTCCACTTGCTTGTATAGTTTTAGTATGAATTGCAACTTTGATGTGGAGTGATTGATCAGTCAATGTGTGGAGTAATGCTTCACTTTATGTGTTAGCTTACTTAAATGGGAGGTGTGTGCCTTGTGTTTCAGAAGACAGCGTCTGTAAAGAAAACTGTCGATAGAAGTCACCAAATAGATGTCTGTAGTTATAAGTAGTGTGTTTTAGAAAGGTTAGAGCATGTTCAAGTATGGTTCAGAGAGTAGTTTATTGTAGCATGCAGAACTCTAACTAGACAGTTTATTCAGTAATATGGTACGAGAATTATAAGAAATACAGGATACCAGTATTAATACATTCAAGGTGTTAGTTATAAATTAGGAGAAGAAGACTGCCAAAGAGTCAGAAGGGAAGACAACTTGCTGAATGTGTATTCTAGAGGATCATCCACTTGGCATTTCTGCCTGAAGATGGTTGCAAATGCTTCAGCCTTGTCTTTTGCACTCACGTGCTGGGCTCCGCCATCATTGAGGATGGGGATGTTCATGGTGCCACAAGCCTGTAGATTGTAGAATTAAGGGTACACTGAGGAAGGTAGGTTTTGAGGTCCTGGGAAGGAATGAGTTAGAACACAGCAAAGCTACAGGCTGGGATATCTACATCTTATGAGGAACAGCAGCAAGAATTGCACAGAAGGATTGACAATACTATCAATAAAAGAGAGAGAAAAGGATCAGAGGTCAGATATAAGAGAAGGTTTGCTCATAAGCAGTCGGAGGCCAGATATAAGAGAAGCAAAATACTGCGGATGCTGGAAATCTGAAATAAAAACAGAAAATGCTGGAAATACTCAGCAGGTTAGGCAGCTGTTTCTCTCTCCTAAGATGCTGCCTGACCTGCCGAGTATTTCCAGCATTTTCTGTTTTTATTTCAGATTTCCAGCATTCACAGTGTGTTGCCTTTGTATTAGTGTTTAATTCACTGCCACTTCTCTTCCAGGAATGCCCACCTTGAAGAAGTTCAGCTCTTCTCTCTGACAGGATTTATGTTTGTCTCTTTTTAAAAACTGTTACATCTCTAACATTTTCCAGTTCTGATTTAAGAGGTTTGCTCATAAGCAGTCCATTATCACTGACAGTAATTTAGTGTAATTACTGGTACTCTGCATTTTGCAGTAATGTCAGTGAATTATCCCTCATTGATCAAGAAGATTATTCATTGTCAGAGCTCCTGTGAATGTCCTCCACACCTCTTTTAAGGCAGGGGCTTGAACCCTGGTGTTTCGAACTGTCCAAGATTTCTCAGTCATCAATTTGTTATGTTCTGCAGAAGCATCACAGCTTGCAGCTTGTGGATGCTGTTGTCTAATTTAAGGATTAGCTCATCCACCTTTTGTTGGCATTTGCTCCATCAAGGGTCCCACTACCCTGCTAGTGTTCAAAATTAGGGTTTTGATAGAGTAACTAAGGAGAAACTGTTTCTACTGGCAGGAGGGTCGGTAACCAGAGGACACAGACTTAAGATAATTGGCAAATAATCCAGGGGGGAAAATTAGGAGAAACTTTTTACGCAGCGAGTTGTCATCATCTGGAATGCACTGGCTGAAAGGGTGGTGGAAGCAGATTTAATAGTAACTTTCAAAAGAGAATTGGATATATACTTGAAAAGGAGAAATTTACAGGGCTATGGGGAAGGAGCGATGGAGTGGGACTAATTGGCAGCTCTTTCAAAGAGCCAGCACAGGCATGATGGGTTGAATGGCCTCCTTCTGTGCTGTATCATTCTAATCATTCTATGATACCCTATTCCAGATGCTCATCTGCCCCAAAACCGTTGGAACTTTCTGGTGGTTGCCAGGTTACTTAACTGGCCTTAACCAGTCACACGTAGTCACACGTCTACTGTCATTATGGTAGCAGGTCTTAACATCTGACCTGACACCAAAGCAGCTTATTAGAAGGTGGATTTTATTTAATTAAAACAGATTTATTTTCTGTATTTTTAGCGGTGCTAACTTTGCACTCTGAATGCGACATTTGAAGCAGAGTTTGAAAGTTCTCCCCATTGCAATGATACTTGCTCAGAGGTATCTGATACTTGTTTTGCCTAAATTTGATTTTCCTGTGAATCAGACAACTCTCGAGCTTTTTTATTCCCCCTATTGATGCAATGCCTGAAGCGTTTCAGTTGCTTTACATTTTGATTACAATTGATTTAAAAGGGCACTAGCAATATTAGCATAATTTAACATTTCACACCGCACAAATATATTTTAACAAATAACTTGATGCCAGGAAATATACCTTATAATCAAGGAAATGTGGATTCAGAGGCTCAGAGTATCACATGCTCCGGGAACTGAAAGTATTGGAGCGGGGTTTGGTGAGGGAAATTACTGTACATTGCGTGGGGAATTTAGCAAAGCAATTAGATGATTACCTGGGCAGTAAAAGAAAGAAGAGAAGACAACCAACGTTCAGATGCCTTCAGCAAGAAAGCAAAATAAATTATATTTACTATGCTGCAAAAGAATAAATATTAGTTTATATCTCACAGCAACAATATATATGACAATAATAATACTTCATGAATAAGTATGAGAACCAGAATCTGCAGATGGAACCTCCCCAGTTTCACCCTCTGAATGAAAGTGCCTCATCATTCAAAGCTGCATTTCAAGTTTATTCCCTCAATCCCTCCGCCTGTCAATCAGGGGATGTGGAGGGTGTCGTCTGAAATATGGGTGCCTGGGTCTGTTGGCAAAATTGGCAGTTGTTTGCGCACATCGCTGGTAAATTGACATTGCATTCTACAAATATTCATTGCCTTCTGGCCAATCTACTTTTTCTAGTAGAGATGCAAACAAAAACACACGAGTGCTGGAAATCTGAAATAACAACAGGAAATGTACAACGTGTCAATCAATATCTGGAAGTTAATGTTTCAGCTGTGACCTTTCATCAGCATTTTCTGTTTAGATTTCAACCTGTCATCTCGGGATGGTTTTGCAGCTTCTGGCAATTCCTACCTACCAGCTTTCTGTGAATCACTCTTAATGAAGCAGGCAAGCAAGCAACGTGGTATCGATCGTGTGCTAGGATTTCTTGCGGTGGGACCATGTTATTGCTGGTGGCATAGTGCCCTGGTGGTGCCCTACAAGCTAAGATTAGTAACTTCCACAGGTTAGACTTTGAATGACATCCACGTCCATTAGCAGGGCCGGCCTTACGGGTGGGCAACGTGGGCGACTGCCCAAGGCGCCGTGGTCAAGAGGGCGTTAAATGAAAACATTACAAATTAAAAATTTGATGGAAAGATTTCAGGCGCAAATGTATCTGCAAGCTAGAATTTTTTTTAGGTAAAGGCTAAGAATACACGATCATCCTGGATGATGTGGTTTTATATCGGGGTCAGTTACCCACTCACTCACTGCCACATTACTACAGCAGCTCCATTTGCAGCAGCCGCCGTCTTTTTTTTCCCGCTGTCACTGTGAATTATTGCAGCTGGATTTTATTTAGCAAGGTACAATTTCTTTGCAAGCGGGAGTTAATTAAAAGTTACCGTTTCTCGGCAGGTTTACAAGAGTCCCGTTCTGACTTTCATGACACGCAGGGACAATTTAGCTCCGGGTTTGTGCTTAAATCGGGAATAACTGTTAATGTTCAGTGATCACTCGAAAGGCTTTTGTACTGTATAATCCCGGTGTTTTATTTCCGCTCTCTCTCTCTCTCTCGGCCATCGGTTTGCCTGTCCTACTCTGATGTGACAGTCCCTTGTAGGTGTGGTGAGGGAGCTGCCTCTCGGTTTCTCACTCTGTGTAAAGGAAAAGATGTGAGAACGTCGAACGAGAGCTGTTAACTTTGTGCATGTCGGTTAGTGTTTCGCACGGCAAGCCTTTGTATTGATTTGGGCATCGTGCGATGATTAGAGAAAGCTACACTGCAGCAAACTCGCCTTCGGAGTCTTGGTGAACAGAGTTTTTTTTATTGTTATTTATAAGTTTAGTGTTTAGTTTGTCACTTAGCTATAATGTTATTTTTATGACATATTATTTAAATTATAGAAAACGTTTGAAAATACAGCTTTATTTGTGAAATTTTCGCCAATAATACTACGTCAGTAAACTCAAAGAAAGGGCGCCAAAATACAAGTTCGCCCAGGGCGCCATTTTCCTGAAGGCCGGCCCTGCCCATTTGACAGCTGTATCTTTGGCAACAATTCAACATCTACCATCTGCTGATGATTCCAGTTCCATCTACTTGTTGAGTGCCACTGACAGGAATCAATCATCTACCACAGTGTGTCATTTTCCAGATTAGTGCATTCAATTTTTATCACAAGGTTTGGCGAGAAAACAAATACAGAGCTCCATGTTTATTTTGCACTCAACCGCAGTGCAAATCTGAGATGAGCTCCAAGCTATGTAATTACAGCACAGAAACAGGCATAAGGCCCAACTGGTCTATGCCAGTGTTCATGCTCCACACGAACCTCTTCCCACCCGACTTCATCTAATTGTATCAGCACATCCTTTGATTCCTTCCTCCCTCATGTCATTATCCAGCTTCCCCTTAAATGCATCTGTGCTATTCGCCTCAACTACTCCATGTGGTAGCGAGTTCCACATTCTCACCACTCTCTGGGTAAAGAAATACTAACCTAATTGTCATCTTTCTATCCCCACCCCGACTCTTCCAAAATATTGGGAAGACAGAAGCCATTGTCTTTGGACCCCGCCACAAACTCCGTTCCCGAGCCACCGACTCCATCCCCCTCCCTGGCAACTGTCTGAGGCCGAACCAGACTGTTTGCAACCAGAGATGAGCTTCCGACCACGTATCTGCGCCATCACAAAGACAGCCTATTTCCACCTCCGTAACATCGCCCAACTCTGCCCCTGTCTCAGCTCATCCGCTGCTGAAACCCTCATCCATGCCTTTGTTACCTCTAGACTTGACTATTCCAATGGACTTCTGGCCAGCCTCCCACATTCTATCCTCCGTAAACTCATCCAAAACTCTGCTACCCGTTTCCTCACTCACACCAAGTCCCATTCACCTATCACCCCTGTGCTTGCTGGCCTACATTGGCGCTCGGTTAAGCAATGCCTTGACTTTAAAATTCTCATTCTTGTTTTCAAAACCCTCCATGGCCTCGCCCCTCCCTATCTCGGTAATATCCTCCAACTCTACAGCCCTCCGAGATATCTGCACTCCTCCAATTCTGGCTTCTTGAGAATCCCAACTTTAATCGCTCCATCATTGGTGGCTGTGTCTTCAGCTGCCAAGGCCCTAAGCTCTGGAATTTCCTCCCTAAACCTCTCTGCCTCTCTACCTATCTTTCTTCCTTTAAGACGCTCCTTAAAACCTACCTCCATCAGCCCTTATATCTCATTAAAAGGCTCGGTGTCGAATTTTGTTTGATAACACTCTTGTGAAACACCTTTTTACTACGTTAAAGACGCTGTATAAATACATGTTGTTGAAAGCATAGACTCCTGCTGGGATGCAGTTCCAGAGGTGCCTGACCCAAGTGGCCAACATCCATAAACCTAGATGGCCAGTGGCAGCAGAATCTCAGGATTGATGGAAGACACTGGGAGAACTCAACAGGTCCTCTTCAAATCGTGCCATGGGATCTTTTACATCTGTCCGAGAGGGTAGACAGGACTTCTGTTTAACGTTGCATCCCAAAACTGCCACTTCTGACGGTGCTGCTTCAGTACTGCACTGTTGTTGGCCTAGATTACATGCTCAAGTCTTTGGACTGGGGCTCAGAACCGATGATTTTTTGATGTGGAGGTGAGAATGTTGCCACTGAGTCAAGGCCGACACTAGGTTCTGACATGTTGCTTTCTCTCAAACATAGTTTGCCAGTGAATTTCGGTTTGCATACCACTTTAGATGATTTGCCAATACTGGACACCAGCCAGGCTCATTAACAAAGGTCAGAATATTAATTTCTGGCCATTAAGGTGGTTTGTTTGCAGAATTTTGTCTCTCATTGGATGCTTTAAGTTACCACAGATGGTAAATTACTGTGTGGGAACATGGGACAATACTGTTGCCATGGTTCAGCAGTACATCTGCATATTCATAGTTTGCACATATTTACTGCCAAAAGTATTTAAATAGACCCATACAGGATGCCTCCCACAAGATTGTTCCATCCAATGCTTCATTACTATGTTTCAGTGTTTACTCTGATCTTTTATATGCCTCTTTATTCCTTCTTTGTTTTTACAATAATTAATTTCAGTGTCTCAATAAAATGTATGTCTGTATTCCATGGGATTTCTCTCCTCTCTCCGATTTTGTATTATCTCCTTTATCCCGAACACAATGATAATATTCCTAAAGGACAAAAGCTTATATCCACGCAAAGGTCTGAATAAAAATCAACTAGATTAGGTCTAGCATGGAAAAATGTGAACATTCTTTCTAATTATTAATATTCCTGACTGATACAAATTGTGTTAAAATAACATTAAATTATTCCATTATGTACTAGTCATAGAATGCCAGTAATTAATCTCAAATTATTTCTTAATAATCTTGTAGTAAAGATGCCATAATCTTTAATCCTTCTTTGTGAATATTATCATGAATTAGTGACACGAAGAGCACCAGCACTCACTGTTAATGAAATAAATAGACCCCAAACTGAATTAAGCCACCTCTTAAATTTATCGATCTATATATCTAAAAAAAAATTGCATTACGCACGCCCCTCCCATTTCAGGCATCACCACATACCTAAAAAGAAAGAGCCAGTTATTTCTTGCCAGTTTTTTCTGACCTTGACAACTTGGCCACTTCCTAAGGTCAGGATCTAGGGAGTTAGGAGCAGCTGCTAATCTACAGAAACTTCTGACAGCAATTAGCCTCCAATTGACCTCAGGATCTGTCAGTTTGGAATGCTGCCCTATGGGGAGTATCTGGGCAGTGGCCTGAAAACCAGGTTAATCACTATCTTTGAACATTAACATTACAGACCCTAGACTATTCATTAATAATTCCACTGGAGATCAGCTAGTAGCTACCCATCCATCCATCTATCTTTAAGATAATTGGCAAAAAAATCCGGGGTGGGGGGGAAATGCGGAGATTTTTTTTTTATAAATGCAGCGAGTTGTTATGATCTGGAATGCGCTGCCTGAAAGGGTGGTGGAAGCAGATTCAATAATAACTTTCAAAAGGGAATTGGATATATACTTGAAAAGGATAAATTTGCAGGGCTATGGGGAAAGAGCAGGGGAGTGGGACTAATTGGAAGCTCATTCAAAGAGCCGGCACAGGCATGATGGGCCGAATAGCTTCTTTCTGTGCTGTATGATTCTATCCATCATCAGATGCAGACTCGGCATATAATTCCAGGCTCTTAGAGCATTGCCATCACCAGCATGCAAAGCCCATAGCCCACCAGATAGTTTAATTATTTGGCATGATCCAGTGACGTTGTCATGAAGGCCCCATAGATGAAGATTTGAGCCGCATTGACCCTTCTAGTTCTGACGAAGTTGAGAATCACCCAACTATAATGTGGCCAGTTGAATCCTAGTTGACAGTTTGTAGGGTGGGAGATCTTGCAAATGCATATACTATGTCACGATTTGCTCATGCCTGTTGTTATGATTTGCATGACAATTTTCTTATGCCTGTGTTGTTACACCTCGGGTAACACCTCAGGTAACACTTTGGGTACCTTAGTCTTGAAAGCTAAAGGCAGCGAAATTCAGAGGTTCAACACTAGCCATTAAGGCCGGTTTTGTTGAGAAAATGGCGCCGCCTCACTTCCGCCCACTTCCAGTGGGTCCTGCAGTGGCCACCATTTTGGGCAGGTCGGCAGCGCTGCCATTGCCTGCACTCACTCCAGATATTTAGATGAGGCAGATCGTGACGTCAATGAGTGTTCAATGCTGATTTGACACACAATCTGCCATTTTCGACGTTGCCGCTCCATTTAATGCCCTCTCCTAATCACAACCAGCTGACCATGCGTTCAGCAGCAGGAAGGATCCCTGAACAGCGCTATTTAAAGGGATCATCAACAACTTGTAGCTGACTTGCTTTTTCAGTTCTACTGGCTCTGTCTAAGTTTGTGCAATGGTTTGGAGCTTTCTAAAGTTATTTAAAGTTGGTAAGGTGACAGGGAGTGTTGTTGCAAGTGGAGAACACCATGCTTCTCATTTAAAGGGCTCTGCTCACACCATTTGCTCCCAGTCATGGGGGCTCTACTTGCAGTCCCCCTCAACATCGAGTATGACAGGGAGATGGAGCGGAGGTAGCGAAGAAGAGGACCTGATGCTCACAGAGGGAGGAGGAGGAGGGGCAGGAGGGCTCTTCGCAGGAGGACTTAGAGTCTTCAGGGAGCATTTCTCTTACCTGCACCTAAGCCAGGAGAGGTGTATTAGGAGGCTCTGCTTCACCAAGGAGGTGGTCACAGAACTCTGCCAACTCCTGCAACCAGACTGGCAGCCTCAGCGCAGGGCGACGATGGCTCTCCCAGTGGCCCTCAAGGTAATTCAATTTTTTCGCCACCGGATCCTTCCAACCTGGAGCAGGCAACATAGCTAACATCTCCCAGTTCGCCGTCCATCGCTGCATCCGGGAGGTCACAGAGGCTCTCTACTCCAGGAGAAGGAACTTCATTGTCTTCTCTCTGAACAGAGAGAAGCAGGACGAGTGCGCATGTGGCTTTGCCAGAATAGCGGGCTCCCCCATGGTGCAGGGTGCCATCGACTGCACACACCTGGCTTTGCAGGGGCTGTATACCAATCCTGAGATGTTCCATAACCGCAAAGGCTACTGCTCACTTAATGTGCAGTTGTTGTGCAATCATGGCCAGCGCATCATGATGATAAATGCCCACTATCCTTGCAGCAGTCATGATGCCTTTGTCCTGTGCCAGTCTGGTGTGCCAGAAATCTTCCAGCCACCACGTCAAGCTCAAGGGTGGCTGCTTGGAGACAAGGGCTATCTGCTCTCCACCTGGCTGATGACTCCCCTCCGCAACCCCACCACTCATGGCCAGCACTCATATAATGAGAACCATGCTGCCATGAGGAACATTACTGAGCAGACCTTTGGGGTGCTTAAGAAATGGTCCGCTGCCTTGACCACTCGGGAGGAGTCCTGCAGTATACGCCGGAGCTGGTGTCCTGTTTCATGGTGGTCTGCTGCATGCTCCACAACTTGCCCATCATGAACGTGCAGCCCTTGCCACTATGGGATCCGGGACCACCTCAGGAGGAGGAAGAGGAAGAGGAGGAGGAGGAGGATGGGAGGAGGCAGGCAGCATAACCTGTTCCGGACGGGCTGTCCGTGAGCGCCTCATCAGACTCCAGCTCCAGTGAATGAAACCCCAGATCTCTGTTAACATAAGAACATAAGAACATAAGAAATAGGAGCAGGAGTAGGCCAATTGGCCCCTCGAGCCTGCTCCGCCATTCAATAAGATCATGGCTGATCTGATCCTAACCGCCAATCTACTATCACAGAACCATCTCCTGAACCTAACAGAATTGGACACACGAAATAGGAGCAGGATCAGGCTACACGGCCCCTGGGCCCGCTACGCTACCCACAGGGCCATGACCGATCCGAACCTAGACTCATGTCCAAATTCCTGCCCGCTCCCCGTAACCCTTAATTCCCTTTACTTCTAGGAAACTGTCTATTTCTGTTTTAAATTTATGTAATGATGTAGCTTCTACAGCTTTTTGGGGCAGCATATTCCATGGACCTACCACCCTCTGAGTGAAATAGTTCCTTCTCATCTCAGTTTTGAAAGAGCAGCCCCTTATTCGAAGACTATGCCCCCTAGTTGTAGTTTCACCCATCATCGGGAACATCCTCCCCGCATCCACCCGATCCAACCCCTTCACAATCTTATATGTTTCAATAAGATCGCCTCTCATTCTTCTGAACTCCAATGAGTAGAGTCCCAATCTACCCAACCTCTCCTCATATGTCCATCCCCTCATCCCCGGGATTAACCGAGTGAACCTTCTTTGTACTGACTCGAGAGCAAGTATGTCTTTTCTTAAGTATGGACACCAAAACTGTATGCAGTATTCCAGGTGCGGTCTCACAACTGAAGCAATACCTCCTTATTTTTATATTCTATCCCCTTAGCAATGAAAGCCAACATTCCATTGGCCTTCTTAATCACTTGCTGCACCTGCATACTAACCTTTTGAGTTTCGTGCACCAGGACCCCCAGATCCCTTTGTACTTCAGTACTTTCCAGTTTCTTGCCATTTAGATAATAACTTGCTCTACTATTTTTCCTGCCAAAGTGCATAACCTCACACTTTCCAATATTGTATTCCATCTGCCAAATCTCTGCCCACTTGCTTAGCCTGTCTATGTCCCCTTGCAGATTTTTTATGTCCTCCTCACTCACTACTTTCCCTCCCATCTTAGTATCATCTGCAAACTTTGATATGTTACACTCAGTCCCCTCCTCCAAATCGTTAATATAGATTGTAAAGAGTTGGGGACCCAGCACTGACCCCTGCGGAACACCACTAGTTACTGATTGCCAGTCTGAGAATGAACCATTTATCCCAACTCTCTGCCTTCTGTTAGATAGCCAATCCTCTATCCATGCCAGAATATTACCCCCAATCCCGTGATTTTTTATCTTAAGCAATAATCTTGTGTGGCACCTTGTCAAATGCCTTTTGGAAGTCTAAATACACCACATCCACTGGTTCCCCTTTATCCACCCTGTGTGTTACTTCCTCAAAGAACTCCAGCAAATTTGTCAAACATGACTTCCCCTTCATAAAACCATGCTGACTTTGTCCTATTAAATTATGATTATCCAAATGTCCCGTTACTGTCTCCTTAATAATGGTCTCCAAAATTTTACCTACCACAGATGTTAGGCTAACCGGTCTATAGTTTCCAGCCTTCTGTCTACTGCCCTTTTTAAATAAGGGTGTTACATTAGCAGTTTTCCAGTCTGCCGGGATCTTTGCTGAGTCCAGGGAGTTTTGGAAAATTATTACCAATGCATCCACAATCCCTACCGCCACTTCCCTCAAGACCCTAGGATGTAAGCCATCAGGTCCAGGTGATTTATCCGCCTTGAGTCCCATTATTTTACCGAGTACCACTTCCTTAGTGATTTTGATCGTGTTTAGCTCCTCCCCCCCTATAGCCCCCTGTTTGTCCAGTGTTGGGATATTCTTAGTGTCCTCTACTGTAAAGACTGATACAAAATATTCATTCAGTGTATTTGCCATCTCCATATTTCCCACCATTAATTTCCCGGTCTCATCCTCTAAGGGACCAACATTTACTTTAGCCACCCTTTTTCTTTTTATATAACTATAAAAACTCTTACTATCTGTTTTTATATTTTTTGCTAATTTACTTTCATAATCTATCTTCCCTTTCTTAATCAATCTTTGTTATTTTTTGCTCTCTTTTAAAGTTTTCCCAATCCTCTATCCTCCCACTAGATTTTGCTACCTTATAAGCCCTTGTTTTTAGTCGAATATTATCCTTAATTTCTTTACTTAGCCATGGATGACTGTCTTTTCTTTTACACCCTTTTCTTCTCAGTGGAATATATATTTTTTGGAAGTTGTAAAATAACTCCTTAAATGTACACCACTGATCATGTATCGTCTTACCCTTTAATCTATTTTCCCAATCCACTCTACTCAATTCTGCTCGCATACCTTCATAGTCTCCTTTATTCAAGCTTAGCACGCTTGTTTGAGATCCAACCTTCTCACCCTCTAATTGAATATGGAATTTAACCATGTTATGGTCACTCATTCCAAGGGGATCCTTTACTAGGACATTTTTAATTAATCCTGTCTCGTTACACAGGACCAGATCTAAGGTTGCTTGCCCCCTGGTCGGTTCAGTTACATACTGCTCAAGAAACCCATCCCTAATACACTCAATGAACTCATCTTCAAGGCAGCCCTGCCCAATTTGATTTGTCCAATTAATATGATAGTTAAAATCCCCCATAATTAAAGATGTTCCCTTATTACAAGCCTCAACTATTTCCTGATTGATACTCCGTCCAACAGAGTTGCAACTGTTCGGAGGCCTATAGACTACGCCCACTAGTGTTTTTTTCCCCTTATTATTCCTTATCTCCACCCAAACTGTTTCATTATCCTGATCTTTTGACCCAATATCATTTCTCTGTATTACAGTGATTCCTTCCTTTATTAACATAGCCACCCCACCTCCCCTTCCTTCCTGCCTGTCCTTCCTGATCGTTAAATAACCTGGTATGTTTAATTCCCAGGCATTGTCACCCTGCAGCCATGTTTCTGTAATGGCCACAAGATCATACCCATATGTAGTTATTTGTGCCATTAACTCATCTATTTTGTTACGAATGCTACGTGCATTCAGATAGAGAACTTTCAAATATGTTTTGTGACACTTAGTTCCTGCTTTTGCCCTTTTTATTACTTTACCTTTTACTCCATACCTTCTGCCCCTTCCTGACACACTCTGGTTTTTAATTTCCCCACTGCTACCTAAGTCTATGACCTTCTCTGTTGTCATTTTTATTATTTTCTCTCTAGGAACCTCCCCCCCACTAGTTAGTTTAAAGCCCTCTCTACAGCCCTAGTTATATGATCCGCCAGGACTCTAGTCCCAGCACTGGCCAAGTGAAGCCCGTCCCAATGGAACAGCTCCCTCCTGCCCCAGTACTGGTGCCAGTGCCCCAGGAAGCAAAACCCATTTCTCCCACACCAGTCTTTGAGCCACTCATTTAACTCTCTAATTTTATTTGTCCTAGCCAAATTCGCTCGTGGCTCAGGTAATAATCCAGAGATTAATACCCTTGAGGTTCTGTTTTTTAATTTGACCCCTAGCTGCTCATACTCCTTTAACAGAACCTGCTTCCTTGTCCTATCTACGTCGTTTGTACCAACATGGACCACGACAACTGGATCCACCCCCTCCCACTGCAAGTTTCTTTCCAGCCCAGAGGAGATGTCCTTAACCCTGGCACCGGGCAGGCAACACAGCCTACGGGACTCTCGCTCTCGGCTGCAGAGAACTCTATCTATCCCCCTAATAATACTATCCCCTACCACTACAACATTTCTATTTACTCCCCCCTCTTGAATGGCCCCCCGTTCCACGGTGCTGTGGCCAGGTTGCTCATCCTCCCTGCAGTCCCTACTCCTGTCCCCACAGGGAGTAAGAACCTCGAACCTGTTGGACAAGAGCAAGGGCTGCGGCTCCTCCAACACTACCTCCTGGATCCCCGTACCTGCCTCACTCGTAGTCACACCGTCCTGTCCCTGACCATGGGCTACATCTGAATTAATTAACTTCATAGGTGTGACCACCTCCTGAAACACAAAGTCCAGGTACTTCTCCCCCACCCTGATGTGTCGCAGTGTCTGAAGCTCAGACTCCAGCTCATCAATACGGAGCCGGAGTTCCTGTAGCAGCAGACACTTGTCACAGATGTAATCACCGTGAGCCTCAATGGGGTCCACCGGCTCCCACATCTCGCAACAGTAACACATCACCTGCTCCATTTTATGTAATTAATTAAAAAAAATTATTGTTAGTTATGGACACTCTCTGCCCGATTATAGATGCTAGTATCCCCTCTAATTAATTGGATTTAAATTAAATCAATCCCTCTAAATTACACCAGTTAAATGGTTTACCAACAGTCACTCTGCACCAGAAAGGCCTTATTAACTATAACCCACAGAGTTTAAGTTTAAAAAGAGAGAAATACTCACCAACCAATTACTTACTTGCTTTCTGGTGACATCACACCTCGATTATTTTTACCTCTCTCCCTCCCTCCGAGTTTGGAGACTGGTCCCGCCTTACCTGGTCTCTGGAGCCTTTTAAACCCACTGCCACCGCCTCGCCTCACGCAGGTCTGCCGCCACACCAGGAAGCTGACAAAGATGGAAAAAGGAAGGCACACCTCCCTCCCCGAACTCCCTCACTCACCAAACTCGCAGCTTAGCACTCTATTCCAAATCTGCACTCTGTGACAAACTGCACTCGAGTCTCCCTTATTTATACTGCTGAGATTTAAATAAGTGAGCTCTCTGGCAGTTACAGAACCAGATTAGACCAGTTAATTAATTAATTACTATCACCTGCTCTCCAGCACAGAGCTTGCTTAGCCCTGCCCAAGCCTGGAAGAAACTTAAAACTTGAAACAGTAAATTTAAATGCTAATTGCAAGCACACAAGACTAGAATTTATAAAAATAAGAGATTAACCTTTACTATTTCTCCATCTTACCATCCCAATGTCATAGAACATTACAGCATCCTCCTGGGCATAAAGCTAAAATATAAGCCACCACAAAACACACATTCAAAACATAATTTATAAATTTATGAAATTCAAATCAAAGGAACAATGTCAACTAATCACCCTTGTGCAT
This sequence comes from Squalus acanthias, assembly GCA_030390025.1. Lineage (NCBI taxonomy): Eukaryota > Metazoa > Chordata > Chondrichthyes > Squaliformes > Squalidae > Squalus > Squalus acanthias. The sequence continues at coordinate 37,017,668 of CM059433.1, forward strand.
TCCCTTAGTGTCTGTTTTTCGTGTGCCTTTTTCTACTGAAGTGCTCCTACAAAGTGCTCCCCCAGTGGCTGCAGCATGGCTGGTGGAAGGCTGCTGACTTTCAGTGGGGGAGACTACAAATGACTTTGCAGGACGACCTCAACCAGCTCTGGCCCGAGAAGGCCTGGCTGCAGACAGCACAACCTCGGCATTGCCGGCAGCAGTCTGGTTTGGCTGGCTGATGGGCAGCAGCAAGGGCACTGGCGGAGTGGCAATGGTGGGAGTACGAATGCTGTCATCCTGAGAGAGCCATGATGTGAAGATGCCGGTGTTGGACTGGGTTGGACAAATGTGAGAAGTCGCACAACACCAGGTTATAGTCCAACAGTTTTATTTGAAATCACAAGCTTGTGGTGAGCAGCAGCAGCAGAGTGGTGGTCTCTGTGACCAGGAAGAGGAGAAGGAGACCAGTTAGCAGACCACCACCAACAACCACTACTGAGGTGCCTGGAGAGAGAGGACAGGAGAGGAGAAAGAAAAGAAGGCCAAGGCCATTAACAACAGAGGAGAGGCCTTTCCACACTGCCTCCTCAATTGGCCTCCATTTTAGGAGAGGGAGAGAGGGGAGAAAACATCACAAACAAACATCATCTGTTTGGAAGGAGGAAGGAAGGAAAGAACATCATCTACAGGTGGGTGTGATTCTGGGGCACTCTCCCAGAGACTTTGTTTTGTAGGTGGGGGGAGGAAAGAAGAAAAGAAGAGGGCCGGAACATCTAAGGGGTGTGTGTGTGGCTTCTGTAAAAGCTAGGCCGCACACACCATATTAAACACCCCTTTCCCATTGCCTGACCTGGGACAGCTGGAGCTGCCTAGGTGAAGTTCCCCAATTAATTATATCCAATTGGGCATCGTTAAGACCTGGTGCAGGACTGAGCCTGGGCATCTCCAGCTATCCCAGGTGAAGACATCTTCTCCCCCCACCAGAAGACCACCACCAAAGACTTGTATTACATCGGAGAGTGCACCCCCCTGCCAAACACCCACCCACCTACCATCCTGAGTGGCGACCCTGCCCTTGCGGCTTCCCTCCTTCCCACCCCCCCTCTCTCTCTCTCTCTTTGTCTCTTGTCTCTCTCTGCCTCTCTCTCTAAGAGGCACCTCATCTATTTTTAATTAAGTACCCATTGAGCAGAGGGGAGAAGGCCCCTCTCCCAATTCAATCAACTAAAGGGAGAGGTGTGCCTTCAATTTAAGAGCTCCCTCTGCTCAGGGGAAACCAGAAATAAAAAAACCGAGGCCATTAACACCTTCAGGCCTGTGACTTGGGGTGAGTGTAGCCCTTAAAGAACCCTCCATTATGGCGAGTACATCTTCGTCGGTGGCGGGGGCAGCGAGGACGTATGCGAGCGTGGCAGCCGCGGCCACGGCCGCAGCCACGAGTCCTCCTGTTACCCCGTCACCTTTTACCCTCCTTACGAGGAAGAATGGGGTCAAGAGCTACACTCACCCCAACATGACTATAGAGGCGTGCGTTAAAGCCATGGCTGGGGTTGTCGGCCCTTCAGCCATCGTCGCCGCCTCTAAAATGTACGGCAAGGCTGTGTTCTTCCTGGGGTCGGAGCGCGCGGTGTCCCTGGCCATCGAGAAGGGGCTCACCGTGGGCGGGACCTTCCTGCCGGTGGACCCCCTTGAGGCCACCGCGCAAAGGATTGTGGTTTCCAACGTCCCGCCCTTTGTTCCGGGTGAGCTCCTCCTCCCCCACCTACGTCAACTGGGGGAGGTGAGGTCGGGGATCACACCCATCCCGCTCGGCTTCCGGGAAGCCAGCCTTCGGCACGTCTTCTCCTTCCGGCGCCAGCTTTTCGTCCGGCTGGCGCGGGAGGAGGACGCGGACGGCGCGTTCACGGTGCTCCACGGGGGGACCGCCCACCGCGTCTTCTGGACCTCGGACGGCGTGCGGTGCTACGCCTGTAAGGAGGTGGGGCACGTCCGCAAAAACTGCCCCGCCTCCAAGGCCGCCACGACACCTGGCGCGGCCAGGGTTGGCGCCGCCGCCCCCCCTCCCCCTGATACTGTCCGCGCGTCGACGGCGACGGATGCGCGGTCGAAATCGGAGGCCAACGCCACCACGGCCTCCGGCGGGGAGGAGGGAGAGCGTCCGGGGGGAAGGAAGGCGCGTAGGAAAACTAAACACCTAAGGGCGGATCCCCTCGCGGAGGAAACATCAGAATTGACCGAACTCACGCCCGAGTACATCGCGGAGTTGGTCGGGACGCATGAGACTGGGGGGGTCCTCGTGCCCGGGCCCGTGACCGTGACCGCAACTGCTGAGGCAGCTGAATCAAGACCTGCGGCCGGGCTCGGGCCCGAGGGGCCCAAGAAACCCAGTCGTCGGAAGGGGGCAGAGAGGGAGGCCCCAGCAGACATGGAGGCCTCCCCCTCTCCGGGCCCCAACTTGTTAAAAAGAAAGCTCCGCCCCCAGCAGGAGGACTGCGAGGAGGAAGGTCCCTCCGCAAAAGGGGGGCAGTCGCCCGCCGCGGGTGCTGCGCTCCACCCCACCACCGTCATCGTCGCGCGCGATCGGCAGGGGTCGTCTGTCCCTCGGGAGGGTGAGACAGCCGAGTCTGTCCGACCTGTGCCTCCCGGGGATGGGGAAGAGACCCTGCCCGTGGGGGGGGGCGCGGAACAACCCGCGGAGGGAAATGTAGTTACGGAACCGTTGCTCCTCGCCGGGTCGGGCGTCCTGGGGACTGGGGCGGGCGAGGCCAAAGAGGCTGAAGCCGAGCCCGCCTTTTATAACCCAGATATCTCCCAGGGACTGCTCGACCTGGTGGAGGAGTGTAGCAATCCCCAGCCCGCTGGGTCGGAGGTTGGTGGCGGGGAGACGGAAAGCCCCCTGACTCCGTCTCTGTTGTTGGCGCCGGACGTGCTGGAGGAATTTGGGATTATTTTCTCCCCGGTTTCTCCGGTCGCCCCGGCGCCTGAGGCGGGGGGGGGCCCCGAACCGCCGCCGCCGCCTCCCGGCCCGGCGCCCCTGAAGGAGCCCAGGGTGGACTCCTCTGCCACCGATCCTGGGGGTGGGATCGTGACGGAGGCGGGGCCGGCCGGTGCGGCCGAGCCGTTCGCTGCACCCTGTGTGACGGACGGGTTGGCCGCCGGTGACGACCTCCCGGAGGAGGACGGGGACTCGGTGGGGGGCATCGAGGACGATTTGGAGTCCATCGGCAACGAGGTGATGGACGCCCTCGTGCCCTTCACCGACTCTCCCCTCATCCCCGTAGGGGAACTCCGGGATTTTATGGCCGTGAGCCAGGGTCGTCACAAGAAGATCCGGCTGGCCCTCGACAAGTGGTCGGAGCTGGCGCTGCTCGTCGTGTCCGTCCGCGCCGCCGTTAAAATCATGGGCGCGGACAAGGACGTTGGCCGGCTCGAGCTGCGTCGGCTCAAGAGTTTCCACACTGGGCTGCTGAGGGAGTGGCGGTCGTCAGTGACCGCGCTCCCTCCCCTCCGTTAGGTAGAGGTTGCACTATGCTTCTGAGATGAAGATAACCATAGCCAGCCTCAACATCAACGGCAGCAGGGAGGCGCGCCGTAGATTCAAAAGCTTCTCGGTCCTTCGGGACGGGAAATATGCGGTGTGCTTCCTGCAAGAAACCCACACCGTTCCGGGAGACGAGGCCACGTGGCTCCTGGAGTGGCAAGGAGGGGTCAGCATGAGTCACCTCTCTAACAATTCCTGCGGGGTGGCTGTCTTGCTGGCCCCGCATTTTCAGCCGGAGATCTTGAGGGTCAAGGAGCACGTGCCGGGCCGCTTGCTCCAGGTCACTGTTCGCCTGGGAGGCGTGCCGCTCCATTTAGTGAACGTGTACGCCCCCCGGACCGGTGCGCAGCAAGTGCGCTTCTTCGGAGAAGTGTCCGCTCTTCTGGGCTCCATCGACGTGGGCGAGTGCGTCATCCTCGGGGGGGATTTCAATTGTACCCTCGAGGCGCGGGACCGGTCGGGTCCCCCGCGAAGCCCGGCGGCGATGGAGAAGTTGCGGGACCTGGTCGGGTCCTTCGACTTGGTGGACGTCTGGCGAAATCTCCATCCCGACTCCAGCGCCTTCACGAGCGTGAGGTCTGGAGGAGGAAGGTCCAGAATCGACCGCCTTTACATTTCCCGGGCGTACGTCTCCTGCGTTCCGGCGGCTTCCATGCGGCCGGTGCCGTGCACGGACCACCACCTGGTGTGGGCGGAGCTCGCTCCGCTGCGCGCGCGGGGGGGGTCCGCGTACTGGCATTTTAACAACCTGCTGCTGGAGGACGCGCGGTTCCGGGATTCGTTTCGCCGGTTCTGGGCCGACTGGAGAAGGAAGCGGGGAGGCTTCCCCTCCTTGAGGCTATGGTGGGACGTGGGCAAGGCTCACGTCCGCGTCTTCTGTCAGGAGTACGCGAAGGGGTCGACCAAGAGGCGGGAGGCCCGGGTCGGGCGATTGGAGAAAGAAGTGCTCGACCTGGAGTCCCGTCTCGGTCAAGTCGTCGAGGACCCGGCCCTGCGGAAGGTGTACGAAGAGAAGAAGGGCGCGCTGAAGGACCTGCAGCTGGTCGGGTCCCGAGGCGCGTACGTGAGGTCGCGGATCCAGTTCCTGCGGGACCTGGACCGCGGCTCCCCCTTCTTCTACTCGCTGGAAAAAAGACGGGGGGTCCGTAAGCAGCTCTTGGGGCTGCTGGCCGACGACGGATCTCTGGTCTCGGATCCGGAGGGCATCAGCGCGGAGGCCCGAGCCTTTTACGGGGCTCTGTTCTCTTCGGATCCGTCCAGCGAGGATGCGCGCAGAGTTTTGTGGGAGGACCTGCCGAAGGTCGGCCCGGAGGGCGCCGAGAATTTAGAAGCTCCGCTAAGCCTGGCGGAGCTGACCGGCGCCCTGCGCCAGCTCTCGAGGGGCAAGTCCCCGGGGCTGGACGGGCTGACCGTGGAGTTCCACAGGGCGTTCTGGGACGTCTTGGGGGACGACTACGCGCGGGTCCTGGGGGAAAGTCTGGCGACCGGGGAGATGCCCCTCTCTTGGCGCAGGGCGGTCATCGTCCTGCTGCCCAAGAAGGGCGATCTCCGCCTACTTAAGAACTGGCGCCCGGTCTCCCTCCTCAGCACGGACTACAAAATTTTCGCCAGGGCTATGTCTGCTCGCCTTGGCACCGTGCTGGCCCGCATGATCCACCCCGACCAGTCCTACACGGTCCCGGGCCGGAGTATCCACGATAACATCCATCTGGTCCGGGACCTGGTCCACCATTCCCAGAGGGCTGGTCTGTCGGTCGCCTTCCTTTCCCTGGATCAGGAGAAGGCGTTCGACAGGGTGGATCACGAGTATCTTTTCGGGACTCTGCGCGCATTCGGGTTCGGGACGCATTTCGTCGCCCGGATCCGACTTCTGTACGCCGCCGCGGAGTGTCTCATTAAAGTTAACGGGTCTTTGACGGCGCCCCTTCGCTTCGGGAGGGGGGTGCGTCAGGGATGCCCCATGTCCGGTCAGTTATACGCCGTTTGCGTGGAGCCTTTCCTGCGCCTCTTGCGGAAGAGGTTGACGGGACTGGCTCTGCAAGGGCCGGGCGTGGAGGTGGTCCTCTCGGCTTACGCCGATGACGTGCTCCTCGCGGTCACGGATCCCGTCGACTTGCGGAGGATGCGAGAATGCCAGCAGATTTACTCGGACGCATCCTCCGCCAAGATCAACTGGGAGAAATGTTCTGGACTCCTGGTGGGCCCATGGCAGGTGGACTCCCTGCCGGAGGAGTTCGGGCCTTTCGCCTGGAGCACCACGCACCTCCTCTACCTGGGAGTCTACCTCAGCCCGGCCGAGGACGCCTGGCCGGCGAACTGGCAAGAGCTGGAGGCCAAAGTCACCGCTCGCCTAGGGCGCTGGACAGGACTGCTCCGAGTGTTGTCCTACAGGGGTCGAGCGCTGGTCATAAACCAGCTGGTGGCCGCCATGTTGTGGTACCGGTTGGTCACTTTGATCCCTCCCCCTGCGTTTGTCGCCAAGATGCAGAAGAAGCTCGTCGACTTCTTCTGGGACAAAAGGAAGCACTGGGTCTCTGCCGCGGTTTTGAGTCTCCCGCTTAGGGAGGGCGGTCAGGCGCTGGTGTGCCTTCGCACCCAGGCGGCGACTTTCCGTCTTCAGACGCTGCAGAGATACCTGTACGTGGAGAATCCTCCTAGGTGGCGTGCGCTGGCGACGTATTTCTTCCGCCAGCTGCACGGCCTCAATTACGACACGCAGCTCCTGTTTGTGAGAGTGGGTGGCACGCGTGCCAGCCTGCGGGAGCTGCCTGTCTTCTACCAGGAACTGCTATGGGTTTGGAACAGCGTCGCCTCCGAGCGCAGTTCTCCCCCGTCAGGAGCGGCGGCCGTCCTTCGGGAGCCGCTGTTCAGGAATCCGCACCTCCACGACCGCGGGTTCGGCTGGCTGGCGGAGGGCAGGGCTGTGCCCGGTAAGGTGACCAGAGTCGGGGACCTGCTCGATGGCGGAGGAGCGGGCTGGATGGCGCCGGAGGAGTTGGCGAGGCGCATGTCTTGGGTCAACGTCCGGCTCGCGGTCAAAGCCATCGAGGCGCTAAAAGTGGCACTGGGCCCCGTCTCCACTAGGTGTGTCGAGGAGGCTCAAGTACGTGGGGCGATCCCGTCCGAACTGACCCCCGTTCGGACGGAATTCCTTATCGGCGCCCGGCCCCGAATCCTCCCTCGGGAGCCGCCGCCTCACCACTTGAGCCTTCTCGGAGAAATGCCCTCCGTGCCCTTTCAATCCGCACGGAGGCGTTTCCTGTACGGGCTGCTCCTGCACACTCTCCACTTTGCCATCTTCGTCTGCCGTCCGGACACGCCTTGGCGTACCATCCTGCCGTCCGGCGGAGGCGAAGGTCCCCATTGGAAGGCTCTCTACGCGGGAGTCTTCCCTTGTTCTATTGGGGACTTGGCCTGGAGGGTGTTGCACGGAGCAGTCCCGTGCAATAGGATTTTAAGTAGGTTTACGGACTCCCAGGCTGCTTGTCATTTCTGCGGCCTGGAGGAGTCCGTCTATCACATTTATATTGAGTGTGAGAGGTTGCAGCCCCTCTTTCATTATTTGAAGGGGCTGCTCCTCAATTTCTGGTTGCACTTCAGCCCCACGCTCCTGATCTACGGTCACCCGGTGCGGAGGGGAGCGGGTAGGTCGGAGGACCTCCTCGTAGGACTGCTCCTGGGCCTGGCCAAGAAAGCCATTAATTGGTCCAGGCAGCGGGCGGTCGAGGGGGTCGTTCGGCCCGATTGCCTGCCTCTCTTCCGCGGCCATGTTCGCGCCCGGGTGGCCCTGGAGATGGAGCACGCGGTGTCCGCCGGCACGCTTGAGTTTTTCCGCGACCGGTGGGCGCCGCGGGGACTGGAGTGCATCGTCACCCCGGACTTCCAAATTTTGATTTGATTTGTTAAGTTTCATTTAAAGTTTTAATTGATTTACAGTAAATTTTGATTTGACAAACCAAAAAGAGCAACACCAGGTTATAGTCCAACAGTTTTATTTGAAATCACAAGCTTGTGGTGAGCAGCAGCAGCAGAGTGGTGGTCTCTGTGACCAGGAAGAGGAGAAGGAGAAGGAGCCCAGACAGCAGGCCACCACCAACCCACAACCAACAACTACAACTGAGGTGCCTGGAGAGAGAGGACAGGAGAGGAGAGGGAGAAGAAAAGAAGGCCAAGGCCATTAACAACAGAGGAGAGGCCTTTCCACACTGCCTCCTCAATTGGCCTCCATTTTAGGAGAGGGAGAGAGGGGAGAAAAACATCACCAACAAACATCATCTGTTTGGAAGGAAGAAGGAAGGAAAGAACAACATCTACAGGTGGGTGTGATTCTGGGGCACTCTCCCAGAGACTTTGTTTTGTAGGTGGGGGGAGGAAAGAAGAAAAGAAGAAGGCCGGAACATCTAAGGGGTGTGTGTGTGAGTGTGTGTGGCTTCTGTAAAAGCTAGGCCGCACACACCATATTAAACACCCCTTTCCCATTGCCTGACCTGGGACAGCTGGAGCTGCCTAGGTGAAGTTCCCCAATTAATTTAATCCAATTGGGCATCGTTAAGACCTGGTGCAGGACTGAGCCTGGGCATCTCCAGCTATCCCAGGTGAAGACATCTTCTCCCCCCACCAGAAGACCACCATCAAAGACTTTTATTACATCGGAGAGTGCACCCCCCTGCCAACACCCACCCACCCACCACCATCCTGAGTGGCGACCCTGCCCTTGCGGCTTCCCTCCTTCCCACCCCCCTCTCTCTCTCTCTTTGTCTCTTGTCTCTCTCTGCCTCTCTCTCTAAGAGGCACCTCAATTTACTTTTATTAAGTACCCATTGAGCAGAGGGCAGAAGGCCCCTCTCCTAATTAATTCATAAAAAGGGAGAGGTGTGCCTTCAATTTAAGAGCTCCCTCTGCTCAGGGGAAAACCAAAAAAAAAAACCGAGGCCATTAACACCTTCAGGCCTGTGACTTGGGGTGAGTGTAGCCCTTAAAGAACCCTCCATTATGGCGAGTACATCTTCGTCGGTGGCGGGGGCAGCGAGGACGTATGCGAGCGTGGCAGCCGCGGCCACGGCCGCAGCCACGAGTCCTCCTGTTACCCCGTCACCTTTTACCCTCCTTACGAGGAAGAATGGGGTCAAGAGCTACACTCACCCCAACATGACTATAGAGGCGTGCGTTAAAGCCATGGCTGGGGTTGTCGGCCCTTCAGCCATCGTCGCCGCCTCTAAAATGTACGGCAAGGCTGTGTTCTTCCTGGGGTCGGAGCGGGCGGTGTCCCTGGCCATCGAGAAGGGGCTCACCGTGGGCGGGACCTTCCTGCCGGTGGACCCCCTTGAGGCCACCGCGCAAAGGATTGTGGTTTCCAACGTCCCGCCCTTTGTTCCGGGTGAGCTCCTCCTCCCCCACCTACGTCAACTGGGGGAGGTGAGGTCGGGGATCACACCCATCCCGCTCGGCTTCCGGGAAGCCAGCCTTCGGCACGTCTTCTCCTTCCGGCGCCAGCTTTTCGTCCGGCTGGCGCGGGAGGAGGACGCGGACGGCGCGTTCACGGTGCTCCACGGGGGGACCGCCCACCGCGTCTTCTGGACCTCGGACGGCGTGCGGTGCTACGCCTGTAAGGAGGTGGGGCACGTCCGCAAAAACTGCCCCGCCTCCAAGGCCGCCACGACACCTGGCGCGGCCAGGGTTGGCGCCGCCGCCCCCCCTCCCCCTGATACTGTCCGCGCGTCGACGGCGACGGATGCGCGGTCGAAATCGGAGGCCAACGCCACCACGGCCTCCGGCGGGGAGGAGGGAGAGCGTCCGGGGGGAAGGAAGGCGCGTAGGAAAAATAAACACCTAAGGGCGGATCCCCTCGCGGAGGAAACATCAGAATTGACCGAACTCACGCCCGAGTACATCGCGGAGTTGGTCGGGACGCATGAGACTGGGGGGGTCCTCGTGCCCGGGCCCGTGACCGTGACCGCAACTGCTGAGGCAGCTGAATCAAGACCTGCGGCCGGGCTCGGGCCCGAGGGGCCCAAGAAACCCAGTCGTCGGAAGGGGGCAGAGAGGGAGGCCCCAGCAGACATGGAGGCCTCCCCCTCTCCGGGCCCCAACTTGTTAAAAAGAAAGCTCCGCCCCCAGCAGGAGGACTGCGAGGAGGAAGGTCCCTCCGCAAAAGGGGGGCAGTCGCCCGCCGCGGGTGCTGCGCTCCACCCCACCACCGTCATCGTCGCGCGCGATCGGCAGGGGTCGTCTGTCCCTCGGGAGGGTGAGACAGCCGAGTCTGTCCGACCTGTGCCTCCCGGGGATGGGGAAGAGACCCTGCCCGTGGGGGGGGGCGCGGAACAACCCGCGGAGGGAAATGTAGTTACGGAACCGTTGCTCCTCGCCGGGTCGGGCGTCCTGGGGACTGGGGCGGGCGAGGCCAAAGAGGCTGAAGCCGAGCCCGCCTTTTATAACCCAGATATCTCCCAGGGACTGCTCGACCTGGTGGAGGAGTGTAGCAATCCCCAGCCCGCTGGGTCGGAGGTTGGTGGCGGGGAGACGGAAAGCCCCCTGACTCCGTCTCTGTTGTTGGCGCCGGACGTGCTGGAGGAATTTGGGATTATTTTCTCCCCGGTTTCTCCGGTCGCCCCGGCGCCTGAGGCGGGGGGGGGGCCCCGAACCGCCGCCGCCGCCTCCCGGCCCGGCGCCCCTGAAGGAGCCCAGGGTGGACTCCTCTGCCACCGATCCTGGGGGTGGGATCGTGACGGAGGCGGGGCCGGCCGGTGCGGCCGAGCCGTTCGCTGCACCCTGTGTGACGGACGGGTTGGCCGCCGGTGACGACCTCCCGGAGGAGGACGGGGACTCGGTGGGGGGCATCGAGGACGATTTGGAGTCCATCGGCAACGAGGTGATGGACGCCCTCGTGCCCTTCACCGACTCTCCCCTCATCCCCGTAGGGGAACTCCGGGATTTTATGGCCGTGAGCCAGGGTCGTCACAAGAAGATCCGGCTGGCCCTCGACAAGTGGTCGGAGCTGGCGCTGCTCGTCGTGTCCGTCCGCGCCGCCGTTAAAATCATGGGCGCGGACAAGGACGTTGGCCGGCTCGAGCTGCGTCGGCTCAAGAGTTTCCACACTGGGCTGCTGAGGGAGTGGCGGTCGTCAGTGACCGCGCTCCCTCCCCTCCGTTAGGTAGAGGTTGCACTATGCTTCTGAGATGAAGATAACCATAGCCAGCCTCAACATCAACGGCAGCAGGGAGGCGCGCCGTAGATTCAAAAGCTTCTCGGTCCTTCGGGACGGGAAATATGCGGTGTGCTTCCTGCAAGAAACCCACACCGTTCCGGGAGACGAGGCCACGTGGCTCCTGGAGTGGCAAGGAGGGGTCAGCATGAGTCACCTCTCTAACAATTCCTGCGGGGTGGCTGTCTTGCTGGCCCCGCATTTTCAGCCGGAGATCTTGAGGGTCAAGGAGCACGTGCCGGGCCGCTTGCTCCAGGTCACTGTTCGCCTGGGAGGCGTGCCGCTCCATTTAGTGAACGTGTACGCCCCCCGGACCGGTGCGCAGCAAGTGCGCTTCTTCGGAGAAGTGTCCGCTCTTCTGGGCTCCATCGACGTGGGCGAGTGCGTCATCCTCGGGGGGGATTTCAATTGTACCCTCGAGGCGCGGGACCGGTCGGGTCCCCCGCGAAGCCCGGCGGCGATGGAGAAGTTGCGGGACCTGGTCGGGTCCTTCGACTTGGTGGACGTCTGGCGAAATCTCCATCCCGACTCCAGCGCCTTCACGAGCGTGAGGTCTGGAGGAGGAAGGTCCAGAATCGACCGCCTTTACATTTCCCGGGCGTACGTCTCCTGCGTTCCGGCGGCTTCCATGCGGCCGGTGCCGTGCACGGACCACCACCTGGTGTGGGCGGAGCTCGCTCCGCTGCGCGCGCGGGGGGGGTCCGCGTACTGGCATTTTAACAACCTGCTGCTGGAGGACGCGCGGTTCCGGGATTCGTTTCGCCGGTTCTGGGCCGACTGGAGAAGGAAGCGGGGAGGCTTCCCCTCCTTGAGGCTATGGTGGGACGTGGGCAAGGCTCACGTCCGCGTCTTCTGTCAGGAGTACGCGAAGGGGTCGACCAAGAGGCGGGAGGCCCGGGTCGGGCGATTGGAGAAAGACGTGCTCGACCTGGAGTCCCGTCTCGGTCAAGTCGTCGAGGACCCGGCCCTGCGGAAGGTGTACGAAGAGAAGAAGGGCGCGCTGAAGGACCTGCAGCTGGTCGGGTCCCGAGGCGCGTACGTGAGGTCGCGGATCCAGTTCCTGCGGGACCTGGACCGCGGCTCCCCCTTCTTCTACTCGCTGGAAAAAAGACGGGGGGTCCGTAAGCAGCTCTTGGGGCTGCTGGCCGACGACGGATCTCTGGTCTCGGATCCGGAGGGCATCAGCGCGGAGGCCCAAGCCTTTTACGGGGCTCTGTTCTCTTCGGATCCGTCCAGCGAGGATGCGCGCAGAGTTTTGTGGGAGGACCTGCCGAAGGTCGGCCCGGAGGGCGCCGAGAATTTAGAAGCTCCGCTAAGCCTGGCGGAGCTGACCGGCGCCCTGCGCCAGCTCTCGAGGGGCAAGTCCCCGGGGCTGGACGGGCTGACCGTGGAGTTCCACAGGGCGTTCTGGGACGTCTTGGGGGACGACTACGCGCGGGTCCTGGGGGAAAGTCTGGCGACCGGGGAGATGCCCCTCTCTTGGCGCAGGGCGGTCATCGTCCTGCTGCCCAAGAAGGGCGATCTCCGCCTACTTAAGAACTGGCGCCCGGTCTCCCTCCTCAGCACGGACTACAAAATTTTCGCCAGGGCTATGTCTGCTCGCCTTGGCACCGTGCTGGCCCGCATGATCCACCCCGACCAGTCCTACACGGTCCCGGGCCGGAGTATCCACGATAACATCCATCTGGTCCGGGACCTGGTCCACCATTCCCAGAGGGCTGGTCTGTCGGTCGCCTTCCTTTCCCTGGATCAGGAGAAGGCGTTCGACAGGGTGGATCACGAGTATCTTTTCGGGACTCTGCGCGCATTCGGGTTCGGGACGCATTTCGTCGCCCGGATCCGACTTCTGTACGCCGCCGCGGAGTGTCTCATTAAAGTTAACGGGTCTTTGACGGCGCCCCTTCGCTTCGGGAGGGGGGTGCGTCAGGGATGCCCCATGTCCGGTCAGTTATACGCCGTTTGCGTGGAGCCTTTCCTGCGCCTCTTGCGGAAGAGGTTGACGGGACTGGCTCTGCAAGGGCCGGGCGTGGAGGTGGTCCTCTCGGCTTACGCCGATGACGTGCTCCTCGCGGTCACGGATCCCGTCGACTTGCGGAGGATGCGAGAATGCCAGCAGATTTACTCGGACGCATCCTCCGCCAAGATCAACTGGGAGAAATGTTCTGGACTCCTGGTGGGCCCATGGCAGGTGGACTCCCTGCCGGAGGAGTTCGGGCCTTTCGCCTGGAGCACCACGCACCTCCTCTACCTGGGAGTCTACCTCAGCCCGGCCGAGGACGCCTGGCCGGCGAACTGGCAAGAGCTGGAGGCCAAAGTCACCGCTCGCCTAGGGCGCTGGACAGGACTGCTCCGAGTGTTGTCCTACAGGGGTCGAGCGCTGGTCATAAACCAGCTGGTGGCCGCCATGTTGTGGTACCGGTTGGTCACTTTGATCCCTCCCCCTGCGTTTGTTGCCAAGATGCAGAAGAAGCTCGTCGACTTCTTCTGGGACAAAAGGAAGCACTGGGTCTCTGCCGCGGTTTTGAGTCTCCCGCTTAGGGAGGGCGGTCAGGCGCTGGTGTGCCTTCGCACCCAGGCGGCGACTTTCCGTCTTCAGACGCTGCAGAGATACCTGTACGTGGAGAATCCTCCTAGGTGGCGTGCGCTGGCGACGTATTTCTTCCGCCAGCTGCACGGCCTCAATTACGACACGCAGCTCCTGTTTGTGAGAGTGGGTGGCACGCGTGCCAGCCTGCGGGAGCTGCCTGTCTTCTACCAGGAACTGCTATGGGTTTGGAACAGCGTCGCCTCCGAGCGCAGTTCTCCCCCGTCAGGAGCGGCGGCCGTCCTTCGGGAGCCGCTGTTCAGGAATCCGCACCTCCACGACCGCGGGTTCGGCTGGCTGGCGGAGGGCAGGGCTGTGCCCGGTAAGGTGACCAGAGTCGGGGACCTGCTCGATGGCGGAGGAGCGGGCTGGATGGCGCCGGAGGAGTTGGCGAGGCGCATGTCTTGGGTCAACGTCCGGCTCGCGGTCAAAGCCATCGAGGCGCTAAAAGTGGCACTGGGCCCCGTCTCCACTAGGTGTGTCGAGGAGGCTCAAGTACGTGGGGCGATCCCGTCCGAACTGACCCCCGTTCGGACGGAATTCCTTATCGGCGCCCGGCCCCGAATCCTCCCTCGGGAGCCGCCGCCTCACCACTTGAGCCTTCTCGGAGAAATGCCCTCCGTGCCCTTTCAATCCGCACGGAGGCGTTTCCTGTACGGGCTGCTCCTGCACACTCTCCACTTTGCCATCTTCGTCTGCCGTCCGGACACGCCTTGGCGTACCATCCTGCCGTCCGGCGGAGGCGAAGGTCCCCATTGGAAGGCTCTCTACGCGGGAGTCTTCCCTTGTTCTATTGGGGACTTGGCCTGGAGGGTGTTGCACGGAGCAGTCCCGTGCAATAGGATTTTAAGTAGGTTTACGGACTCCCAGGCTGCTTGTCATTTCTGCGGCCTGGAGGAGTCCGTCTATCACATTTATATTGAGTGTGAGAGGTTGCAGCCCCTCTTTCATTATTTGAAGGGGCTGCTCCTCAATTTCTGGTTGCACTTCAGCCCCACGCTCCTGATCTACGGTCACCCGGTGCGGAGGGGAGCGGGTAGGTCGGAGGACCTCCTCGTAGGACTGCTCCTGGGCCTGGCCAAGAAAGCCATTAATTGGTCCAGGCAGCGGGCGGTCGAGGGGGTCGTTCGGCCCGATTGCCTGCCTCTCTTCCGCGGCCATGTTCGCGCCCGGGTGGCCCTGGAGATGGAGCACGCGGTGTCCGCCGGCACGCTTGAGTTTTTCCGCGACCGGTGGGCGCCGCGGGGACTGGAGTGCATCGTCACCCCGGACTTCCAAATTTTGATTTGATTTGTTAAGTTTCATTTAAAGTTTTAATTGATTTACAGTAAATTTTGATTTGACAAACCAAAAAGAGCAACACCAGGTTATAGTCCAACAGTTTTATTTGAAATCACAAGCTTGTGGTGAGCAGCAGCAGCAGAGTGGTGGTCTCTGTGACCAGGAAGAGGAGAAGGAGAAGGAGCCCAGACAGCAGGCCACCACCAACCCACAACCAACAACTACAACTGAGGTGCCTGGAGAGAGAGGACAGGAGAGGAGAGGGAGAAGAAAAGAAGGCCAAGGCCATTAACAACAGAGGAGAGGCCTTTCCACACTGCCTCCTCAATTGGCCTCCATTTTAGGAGAGGGAGAGAGGGGAGAAAAACATCACCAACAAACATCATCTGTTTGGAAGGAAGAAGGAAGGAAAGAACAACATCTACAGGTGGGTGTGATTCTGGGGCACTCTCCCAGAGACTTTGTTTTGTAGGTGGGGGGAGGAAAGAAGAAAAGAAGAAGGCCGGAACATCTAAGGGGTGTGTGTGTGAGTGTGTGTGGCTTCTGTAAAAGCTAGGCCGCACACACCATATTAAACACCCCTTTCCCATTGCCTGACCTGGGACAGCTGGAGCTGCCTAGGTGAAGTTCCCCAATTAATTTAATCCAATTGGGCATCGTTAAGACCTGGTGCAGGACTGAGCCTGGGCATCTCCAGCTATCCCAGGTGAAGACATCTTCTCCCCCCACCAGAAGACCACCATCAAAGACTTTTATTACATCGGAGAGTGCACCCCCCTGCCAACACCCACCCACCCACCAACCATCCTGAGTGGCGACCCTGCCCTTGCGGCTTCCCTCCTTCCCACCCCCCCTCTCTCTCTCTCTTTGTCTCTTGTCTCTCTCTGCCTCTCTCTCTAAGAGGCACCTCAATTTACTTTTATTAAGTACCCATTGAGCAGAGGGCAGAAGGCCCCTCTCCTAATTAATTCATAAAAAGGGAGAGGTGTGCCTTCAATTTAAGAGCT
Organism: Squalus acanthias; assembly: GCA_030390025.1. NCBI lineage: Eukaryota > Metazoa > Chordata > Chondrichthyes > Squaliformes > Squalidae > Squalus > Squalus acanthias. The sequence goes on from CM059433.1 coordinate 37,033,264, forward strand.
CCCTCTGCTCAGGGGAAAACCAAAAAAAAAACCGAGGCCATTAACACCTTCAGGCCTGTGACTTGGGGTGAGTGTAGCCCTTAAAGAACCCTCCATTATGGCGAGTACATCTTCGTCGGTGGCGGGGGCAGCGAGGACGTATGCGAGCGTGGCAGCCGCGGCCACGGCCGCAGCCACGAGTCCTCCTGTTACCCCGTCACCTTTTACCCTCCTTACGAGGAAGAATGGGGTCAAGAGCTACACTCACCCCAACATGACTATAGAGGCGTGCGTTAAAGCCATGGCTGGGGTTGTCGGCCCTTCAGCCATCGTCGCCGCCTCTAAAATGTACGGCAAGGCTGTGTTCTTCCTGGGGTCGGAGCGGGCGGTGTCCCTGGCCATCGAGAAGGGGCTCACCGTGGGCGGGACCTTCCTGCCGGTGGACCCCCTTGAGGCCACCGCGCAAAGGATTGTGGTTTCCAACGTCCCGCCCTTTGTTCCGGGTGAGCTCCTCCTCCCCCACCTACGTCAACTGGGGGAGGTGAGGTCGGGGATCACACCCATCCCGCTCGGCTTCCGGGAAGCCAGCCTTCGGCACGTCTTCTCCTTCCGGCGCCAGCTTTTCGTCCGGCTGGCGCGGGAGGAGGACGCGGACGGCGCGTTCACGGTGCTCCACGGGGGGACCGCCCACCGCGTCTTCTGGACCTCGGACGGCGTGCGGTGCTACGCCTGTAAGGAGGTGGGGCACGTCCGCAAAAACTGCCCCGCCTCCAAGGCCGCCACGACACCTGGCGCGGCCAGGGTTGGCGCCGCCGCCCCCCCTCCCCCTGATACTGTCCGCGCGTCGACGGCGACGGATGCGCGGTCGAAATCGGAGGCCAACGCCACCACGGCCTCCGGCGGGGAGGAGGGAGAGCGTCCGGGGGGAAGGAAGGCGCGTAGGAAAAATAAACACCTAAGGGCGGATCCCCTCGCGGAGGAAACATCAGAATTGACCGAACTCACGCCCGAGTACATCGCGGAGTTGGTCGGGACGCATGAGACTGGGGGGGTCCTCGTGCCCGGGCCCGTGACCGTGACCGCAACTGCTGAGGCAGCTGAATCAAGACCTGCGGCCGGACTCGGGCCCGAGGGGCCCAAGAAACCCAGTCGTCGGAAGGGGGCAGAGAGGGAGGCCCCAGCAGACATGGAGGCCTCCCCCTCTCCGGGCCCCAACTTGTTAAAAAGAAAGCTCCGCCCCCAGCAGGAGGACTGCGAGGAGGAAGGTCCCTCCGCAAAAGGGGGGCAGTCGCCCGCCGCGGGTGCTGCGCTCCACCCCACCACCGTCATCGTCGCGCGCGATCGGCAGGGGTCGTCTGTCCCTCGGGAGGGTGAGACAGCCGAGTCTGTCCGACCTGTGCCTCCCGGGGATGGGGAAGAGACCCTGCCCGTGGGGGGGGGGCGCGGAACAACCCGCGGAGGGAAATGTAGTTACGGAACCGTTGCTCCTCGCCGGGTCGGGCGTCCTGGGGACTGGGGCGGGCGAGGCCAAAGAGGCTGAAGCCGAGCCCGCCTTTTATAACCCAGATATCTCCCAGGGACTGCTCGACCTGGTGGAGGAGTGTAGCAATCCCCAGCCCGCTGGGTCGGAGGTTGGTGGCGGGGAGACGGAAAGCCCCCTGACTCCGTCTCTGTTGTTGGCGCCGGACGTGCTGGAGGAATTTGGGATTATTTTCTCCCCGGTTTCTCCGGTCGCCCCGGCGCCTGAGGCGGGGGGGGGCCCCGAACCGCCGCCGCCGCCTCCCGGCCCGGCGCCCCTGAAGGAGCCCAGGGTGGACTCCTCTGCCACCGATCCTGGGGGTGGGATCGTGACGGAGGCGGGGCCGGCCGGTGCGGCCGAGCCGTTCGCTGCACCCTGTGTGACGGACAGGTTGGCCGCCGGTGACGACCTCCCGGAGGAGGACGGGGACTCGGTGGGGGGCATCGAGGACGATTTGGAGTCCATCGGCAACGAGGTGATGGACGCCCTCGTGCCCTTCACCGACTCTCCCCTCATCCCCGTAGGGGAACTCCGGGATTTTATGGCCGTGAGCCAGGGTCGTCACAAGAAGATCCGGCTGGCCCTCGACAAGTGGTCGGAGCTGGCGCTGCTCGTCGTGTCCGTCCGCGCCGCCGTTAAAATCATGGGCGCGGACAAGGACGTTGGCCGGCTCGAGCTGCGTCGGCTCAAGAGTTTCCACACTGGGCTGCTGAGGGAGTGGCGGTCGTCAGTGACCGCGCTCCCTCCCCTCCGTTAGGTAGAGGTTGCACTATGCTTCTGAGATGAAGATAACCATAGCCAGCCTCAACATCAACGGCAGCAGGGAGGCGCGCCGTAGATTCAAAAGCTTCTCGGTCCTTCGGGACGGGAAATATGCGGTGTGCTTCCTGCAAGAAACCCACACCGTTCCGGGAGACGAGGCCACGTGGCTCCTGGAGTGGCAAGGAGGGGTCAGCATGAGTCACCTCTCTAACAATTCCTGCGGGGTGGCTGTCTTGCTGGCCCCGCATTTTCAGCCGGAGATCTTGAGGGTCAAGGAGCACGTGCCGGGCCGCTTGCTCCAGGTCACTGTTCGCCTGGGAGGCGTGCCGCTCCATTTAGTGAACGTGTACGCCCCCCGGACCGGTGCGCAGCAAGTGCGCTTCTTCGGAGAAGTGTCCGCTCTTCTGGGCTCCATCGACGTGGGCGAGTGCGTCATCCTCGGGGGGGATTTCAATTGTACCCTCGAGGCGCGGGACCGGTCGGGTCCCCCGCGAAGCCCGGCGGCGATGGAGAAGTTGCGGGACCTGGTCGGGTCCTTCGACTTGGTGGACGTCTGGCGAAATCTCCATCCCGACTCCAGCGCCTTCACGAGCGTGAGGTCTGGAGGAGGAAGGTCCAGAATCGACCGCCTTTACATTTCCCGGGCGTACGTCTCCTGCGTTCCGGCGGCTTCCATGCGGCCGGTGCCGTGCACGGACCACCACCTGGTGTGGGCGGAGCTCGCTCCGCTGCGCGCGCGGGGGGGGTCCGCGTACTGGCATTTTAACAACCTGCTGCTGGAGGACGCGCGGTTCCGGGATTCGTTTCGCCGGTTCTGGGCCGACTGGAGAAGGAAGCGGGGAGGCTTCCCCTCCTTGAGGCTATGGTGGGACGTGGGCAAGGCTCACGTCCGCGTCTTCTGTCAGGAGTATGCGAAGGGGTCGACCAAGAGGCGGGAGGCCCGGGTCGGGCGATTGGAGAAATAAGTGCTCGACCTGGAGTCCCGTCTCGGTCAAGTCGTCGAGGACCCGGCCCTGCGGAAGGTGTACGAAGAGAAGAAGGGCGCGCTGAAGGACCTGCAGCTGGTCGGGTCCCGAGGCGCGTACGTGAGGTCGCGGATCCAGTTCCTGCGGGACCTGGACCGCGGCTCCCCCTTCTTCTACTCGCTGGAAAAAAGACGGGGGGTCCGTAAGCAGCTCTTGGGGCTGCTGGCCGACGACGGATCTCTGGTCTCGGATCCGGAGGGCATCAGCGCGGAGGCCCGGGCCTATTACGGGGCTCTGTTCTCTTCGGATCCGTCCAGCGAGGATGCGCGCAGAGTTTTGTGGGAGGACCTGCCGAAGGTCGGCCCGGAGGGCGCCGAGAATTTAGAAGCTCCGCTAAGCCTGGCGGAGCTGACCGGCGCCCTGCGCCAGCTCTCGAGGGGCAAGTCCCCGGGGCTGGACGGGCTGACCGTGGAGTTCCACAGGGCGTTCTGGGACGTCTTGGGGGACGACTACGCGCGGGTCCTGGGGGAAAGTCTGGCGACCGGGGAGATGCCCCTCTCTTGGCGCAGGGCGGTCATCGTCCTGCTGCCCAAGAAGGGCGATCTCCGCCTACTTAAGAACTGGCGCCCGGTCTCCCTCCTCAGCACGGACTACAAAATTTTCGCCAGGGCTATGTCTGCTCGCCTTGGCACCGTGCTGGCCCGCATGATCCACCCCGACCAGTCCTACACGGTCCCGGGCCGGAGTATCCACGATAACATCCATCTGGTCCGGGATCTGGTCCACCATTCCCAGAGGGCTGGTCTGTCGGTCGCCTTCCTTTCCCTGGATCAGGAGAAGGCGTTCGACAGGGTGGATCACGAGTATCTTTTCGGGACTCTGCGCGCATTCGGGTTCGGGACGCATTTCGTCGCCCGGATCCGACTTCTGTACGCCGCCGCGGAGTGTCTGATTAAAGTTAACGGGTCTTTGACGGCGCCCCTTCGCTTCGGGAGGGGGGTGCGTCAGGGATGCCCCATGTCCGGTCAGTTATACGCCGTTTGCGTGGAGCCTTTCCTGCGCCTCTTGCGGAAGAGGTTGACGGGACTGGCTCTGCAAGGGCCGGGCGTGGAGGTGGTCCTCTCGGCTTACGCCGATGACGTGCTCCTCGCGGTCACGGATCCCGTCGACTTGCGGAGGATGCGAGAATGCCAGCAGATTTACTCGGACGCATCCTCCGCCAAGATCAACTGGGAGAAATGTTCTGGACTCCTGGTGGGCCCATGGCGGGTGGACTCCCTGCCGGAGGAGTTCGGGCCTTTCGCCTGGAGCACCACGCACCTCCTCTACCTGGGAGTCTACCTCAGCCCGGCCGAGGACGCCTGGCCGGCGAACTGGCAAGAGCTGGAGGCCAAAGTCACCGCTCGCCTAGGACGCTGGACAGGACTGCTCCGAGTGTTGTCCTACAGGGGTCGAGCGCTGGTCATAAACCAGCTGGTGGCCGCCATGTTGTGGTACCGGTTGATCACTTTGATTCCTCCCCCTGCGTTTGTCGCCAAGATGCAGAAGAAGCTCGTCGACTTCTTCTGGGACAAAAGGAAGCACTGGGTCTCTGCCGCGGTTTTGAGTCTCCCGCTTAGGGAGGGCGGTCAGGCGCTGGTGTGCCTTCGCACCCAGGCGGCGACTTTCCGTCTTCAGACGCTGCAGAGATACCTGTACGTGGAGAATCCTCCTAGGTGGCGTGCGCTGGCGACGTATTTCTTCCGCCAGCTGCACGGCCTCAATTACGACACGCAGCTCCTGTTTGTGAGAGTGGGTGGCACGCGTGCCAGCCTGCGGGAGCTGCCTGTCTTCTACCAGGAACTGCTATGGGTTTGGAACAGCGTCGCCTCCGAGCACAGTTCTCCCCCGTCAGGAGCGGCGGCCGTCCTTCGGGAGCCGCTGTTCAGGAATCCGCACCTCCACGACCGCGGGTTCGGCTGGCTGGCGGAGGGAAGGGCTGTGCCCGGTAAGGTGACCAGAGTCGGGGACCTGCTCGATGGCGGAGGAGCGGGCTGGATGGCGCCGGAGGAGTTGGCGAGGCGCATGTCCTGGGTCAACGTCCGGCTCGCGGTCAAAGCCATCGAGTCGCTAAAAGTGGCACTGGGCCCCGTCTCCACTAGGTGTGTCGAGGAGGCTCAAGCCCGTGGGGCGATCCCGTCCGAACTGACCCCCGTTCGGACGGAATTCCTTATCGGCGCCCGGCCCCGAATCCTCCCTCGGGAGCCGCCGCCTCACCACTTGAGCCTTCTCGGAGAAATGCCCTCCGTGCCCTTTCAATCCGCACGGAGGCGTTTCCTGTACGGGCTGCTCCTGCACACTCTCCACTTTGCCATCTTCGTCTGCCGTCCGGACACGCCTTGGCGTTCCATCCTGCCGTCCGGCGGAGGCGAAGGTCCCCATTGGAAGGCTCTCTATGCGGGAGTCTTCCCTTGTTCTATTGGGGACTTGGCCTGGAGGGTGTTGCACGGAGCAGTCCCGTGCAATAGGATTTTAAGTAGGTTTACGGACTCCCAGGCTGCTTGTCATTTCTGCGGCCTGGAGGAGTCCGTCTATCACATTTATATTGAGTGTGAGAGGTTGCAGCCCCTCTTTCATTATTTGAAGGGGCTGCTCCTCAATTTCTGGTTGCACTTCAGCCCCACGCTCCTGATCTACGGTCACCCGGTGCGGAGGGGAGCGGGTAGGTCGGAGGACCTCCTCGTAGGACTGCTCCTGGGCCTGGCCAAGAAAGCCATTAATTGGTCCAGGCAGCGGGCGGTCGAGGGGGTCGTTCGGCCCGATTGCCTGCCTCTCTTCCGCGGCCATGTTCGCGCCCGGGTGGCCCTGGAGATGGAGCACGCGGTGTCCGCCGGCACGCTTGAGTTTTTCCGCGACCGGTGGGCGCCGCGGGGACTGGAGTGCATCGTCACCCCGGACTTCCAAATTTTGATTTGATTTGTTAAGTTTCATTTAAAGTTTTAATTGATTTGCAGTAAATTTGTGTTTGTCCAACCAAAAGATCAACACCAGGTTATAGTCCAACAGTTTTATTTGAAATCACAAGCTTGTGGTGAGCAGCAGCAGCAGAGTGGTGGTCTCTGTGACCAGGAAGAGGAGAAGGAGAAGGAGCCCAGACAGCAGACCACCACCAACAACCAACAACCACAACAACAGAGGTGCCTGGAGAGAGAGGACAGGAGAGGAGAAGGATAAGAAAGGAAGGCCAAGGCCATTAACACCAGAGGAGAGGCCTTTCCAACACTGCCTCCTCAATTGGCCTCCATTTTAGGAGAGGGAGAGAGAGGAGAAAACAACACAACATCCATCATCTGTTTGGAAGGAGGAAGGAAGAACAGCTACAGGTGGGTGTTATTTCTGGGGCACTCTCCCAGAGACTTTGTTTTGTAGGTGGGGGGAGGAAAGAAGAAAAAGAAGAAGGCCGGAATATCCAAGGGGTGTGTGTGTGTGTGGCTTCTGTAAAAGCTAGGCCGCACACACCATATTAAACACCCCTTTCCCATTGCCTGACCTGGGACAGCTGGAGCTGCCTAGGTGAAGTCCCCAATTAATTTAATCTTATTGGGCATCGTTAAGACCTGGTGCAGGACTGAGCCTGGGCATCTCCAGCTATCCCAGGTGAAGACATCTTCTCCCCCCACCAGAAGACCACCACCAAAGACTTTTATTACATCGGAGAGTGCACCCCCCTGCCAACACCCACCCACCCACCATCCTGAGTGGCGACCCTGCCCTTGCGGCTTCCCTCCTTCCCACCCCCTCTCTCTCTCTCTTTGTCTCTTGTCTCTCTCTGCCTCTCTCTCTAAGAGGCACCTCAATTTACTTATAATTAAGTACCCATTGAGCAGAGGGGAGAAGGCCCCTCTCCCAATTCAATCAACTAAAGGGAGAGGTGTGCCTTCAATTTAAGAGCTCCCTCTGCTCAGGGGAAAACAGAAACAAAAAACCGAGGCCATTAACACCTTCAGGCCTGTGACTTGGGGTGAGTGTAGCCCTTAAAGATCAACCCATCATGGCGACCACATCTTCGCCGGTGGCGGGGGCAGCGAGGACGTACGCGAGCGTGGCAGCCGCGGCCACGGCCGCAGCCACGAGTCCTCCTGTTACCCCGTCACCTTTTACCCTCCTTACGAGGAAGAATGGGGTCAAGAGCTACACTCACCCCAACATGACAATAGAGGCGTGCGTAAAAGCCATGGCTGGGGTTGTCGGCCCTTCAGCCATCGTCGCCGCCTCTAAAATGTACGGCAAGGCTGTGTTCTTCCTGGGGTCGGAGCGGGCGGTGTCCCTGGCCATCGAGAAGGGGCTCACCGTGGGCGGGACCTTCCTGCCGGTGGACCCCCTTGAGGCCACCGCGCAAAGGATTGTGGTTTCCAACGTCCCGCCCTTTGTTCCGGGTGAGCTCCTCCTCCCCCACCTACGTCAACTGGGGGAGGTGAGGTCGGGGATCACACCCATCCCGCTCGGCTTCCGGGAAGCCAGCCTTCGGCACGTCTTCTCCTTCCGGCGCCAGTTTTTCGTCCGGCTGGCGCGGGAGGAGGACGCGGATGGCGCGTTCACGGTGCTCCACGGGGGGACCGCCCACCGCGTCTTCTGGACCTCGGACGGCGTGCGGTGCTACGCCTGTAAGGAGGTGGGGCACGTCCGCAAAAACTGCCCCGCCTCCAAGGCCGCCACGACACCTGGCGCGGCCAGGGTTGGCACCGCCTCCCCCTGATACTGTCCACGCGTCGACGGCGACGGATGCGCGGTCGAAATCGGAGGCCAACTCCACCACGGCCTCCGGCGGGGGGGAGGGAGAGCGTCCGGGGGGAAGGAAGGCGCGTAGGAAAAATAAACACCTAAGGGCGGATTCCCTCGTGGAGGAAACATCCGAGTTGACCGAACTCACGCCCGAGTACATCGTGGAGTTGATCGGGACGCATGAGACTGGGGGGGTGCCCGGGCCCGTGACCGTGACCGCAACTGCTGAGGCAGCTAAATCAAGACCTGCGGCCGGGCTCGGGCCCGAGGGGCCCAAGAAACCCAGTCGTCGGAAGGGGGCAGAGAGGGAGGCCCCAGCAGACATGGAGGCCTCCCCCTCTCCGGGCCCCAATATGTTAAAAAGAAAGCTAGACCCCCAGGAGGAGGACTGCGAGGAGGAAGGTCCCTCCGCAGAGGGGGAGTCGTCGCCCGCCGCGGGTGCTGCGCCCCACCCCACCACCGTCATCGTCGCCGCGAGCGGCAGGGGTCGTCTGTCCCTCGGGAGGGTGAGACAGCCGAGTCTGTCCAACCTGTGCCTCCCGGGGATGGGGAAGAAACCCTGCCCGTGGGGGGGGGGCACGGAACAACCCGCGGAGGGAAATGTAGTTCCGGAACCGTTGCTCCTCGCCGGGTCGGGCGTCCTGGGGACTGGGGCGGGCGAGGCCAAAGAGGCTGAAGCCGAGCCCGCCTTTTACAATCCAGATATCTCCCAGGGACTGCTCGACCTGGTGGAGGACTTTAACAATCCCCAGCCCGCTGGGTCGGAGGTTGGTGGCGGAGAGACGGAAAGCCCCCTGACTCCGTCTCTGATGTTGGCGCCGGACGTACTGGAGGAATTTGAGATTATTTTCTCCCCGGTTTCTCCGGTCGCTCCGGCGCCTGAGGCGGGGGGGGCCCCGAACCGCCGCCGCCGCCTCCCGGCCCGGCGCCCCTAAAGGAGCCCAGGGTGGACTCCTCTGCCACCGATCCTGGGGGTGGGATCGTGACGGAGGCGGGGCCGGCCGGTGCGGCCGAGCCGTTCGCTGCACCCCGTGCGACGGACGGGTCGGCCGCCGGTGACGACCTCCCGGAGGAGGACGGGGACTCGGTGGTGGGCATCGAGGACGATTTGGAGTCCATCGGCAGCGAGGTGATGGACGCCCTCGTGCCCTTCACCGACTCTCCCCTCATCCCCGTAGGGGAACTCCGGGATTTTATGGCCATGAGCCAGGGTCGTCACAAGAAGATCCGGCTGGCCCTCGACAAGTGGTCGGAGCTGGCGCTGCTCGTCGTGTCCGTCCGCGCCGCCGTTAAAATCATGGGCGCGGACAAGGACGTTGGCCGGCTCGAGCTGCGTCGGCTCAAGAGTTTCCACACTGGGCTGCTGAGGGAGTGGCGGTCGTCAGTGACCGCGCTCCCTCCCCTCCGTTAGGTAGAGGTTGCACTATGCTTCTGAGATGAAGATAACCATAGCCAGCCTCAACATCAACGGCAGCAGGGAGGCGCGCCGTAGATTCAATAACTTCTCGGTCCTTCGGGACGGGAAATATGCGGTGTGCTTCCTGCAAGAAACCCACACCGTTCCGGGAGACGAGGCCACGTGGCTCCTGGAGTGGCAAGGAGGGGTCAGCATGAGTCACCTCTCCAACAATTCCTGTGGGGTGGCTGTCTTGCTGGCCCCGCATTTTCAGCCGGAGATCTTGAGGGTCAAGGAGCACGTGCCGGGCCGCTTGCTCCAGGTCACTGTTCGCCTGGGAGGCGTGCCGCTCCATTTAGTGAACGTGTACGCCCCCCGGACCGGTGCGCAGCAAGTGCGCTTCTTCGGAGAAGTGTCCGCTCTTCTGGGCTCCATCGACGTGGGCGAGTGCGTCATCCTCGGGGGGGATTTCAATTGTACCCTCGAGGCGCGGGACCGGTCGGGTCCCCCGCGAAGCCCGGCGGCGATGGAGAAGTTGCGGGACCTGGTCGGGTCCTTCGACTTGGTGGACGTCTGGCGAAATCTCCATCCCGACTCCAGCGCCTTCACGAGCGTGAGGTCTGGAGGAGGAAGGTCCAGAATCGACCGCCTTTACATTTCCCGGGCGTACGTCTCCTGCGTTCCGGCGGCTTCCATGCGGCTGGTGCCGTGCACGGACCACCACCTGGTGTGGGCGGAGCTCGCTCCGCTGCGCGCGCGGGGGGGGGTCCGCATACTGGCATTTTAACAACCTGCTGCTGGAGGACGCGCGGTTCCGGGATTCGTTTCGCCGGTTCTGGGCCGACTGGAGAAGGAAGCGGGGAGGCTTCCCCTCCTTGAGGCTATGGTGGGACGTGGGCAAGGCTCACGTCCGCGTCTTCTGTCAGGAGTACGCGAAGGGATCGACCAAGAGGCGGGAGGCCCGGGTCGGGCGATTGGAGAAAGAAGTGCTCGACCTGGAGTCCCGTCTCGGTCAAGTCGTCGAGGACCCGGCCCTGCGGAAGGTGTACGAAGAGAAGAAGGGCGCGCTGAAGGACCTGCAGCTGGTCGGGTCCCGAGGCGCGTACGTGAGGTCGCGGATCCAGTTCCTGCGGGACCTGGACCGCGGCTCCCCCTTCTTCTACTCGCTGGATAAAAGACGGGGGGTCCGTAAGCAGCTCTTGGGGCTGCTGGCCGACGACGGATCTCTGGTCTCGGATCCGGAGGGCATCAGCGCGGAGGCCCGGGCCTATTACGGGGCTCTGTTCTCTTCGGATCCGTCCAGCGAGGATGCGCGCAGAGTTTTGTGGGAGGACCTGCCGAAGGTCGGCCCGGAGGGCGCCGAGAATTTAGAAGCTCCGCTAAGCCTGGCGGAGCTGACCGGCGCCCTGCGCCAGCTCTCGAGGGGCAAGTCCCCGGGACTGGACGGGCTGACCGTGGAGTTCCACAGGGCGTTCTGGGACGTCTTGGGGGACGACTACGCGCGGGTCCTGGGGGAAAGTCTGGCGACCGGGGAGATGCCCCTCTCTTGGCGCAGGGCGGTCATCGTCCTGCTGCCCAAGAAGGGCGATCTCCGCCTACTTAAGAACTGGCGCCCGGTCTCCCTCCTCAGCACGGACTACAAAATTTTCGCCAGGGCTATGTCTGCTCGCCTTGGCACCGTGCTGGCCCGCATGATCCACCCCGACCAGTCCTACACGGTCCCGGGTCGGAGTATCCACGATAACATCCATCTGGTCCGGGACCTGGTCCACCATTCCCAGAGGGCTGGTCTGTCGGTCGCCTTCCTTTCCCTGGATCAGGAGAAGGCGTTCGACAGGGTGGATCACGAGTATCTTTTCGGGACTCTGCGCGCATTCGGGTTCGGGACGCATTTCGTCGCCCGGATCCGACTTCTGTACGCCGCCGCGGAGTGTCTGAATAAAGTTAACGGGTCTTTGACGGCGCCCCTTCGCTTCGGGAGGGGGGTGCGTCAGGGATGCCCCATGTCAGTTATACGCCGTTTGCGTGGAGCCTTTCCTGCGCCTCTTGTGGAAGAGGTTGACGGGACTGGCTCTGCAAGGGCCGGGCGTGGAGGTGGTCCTCTCGGCTTACGCCGATGACGTGCTCCTCGCGGTCACGGATCCCGTCGACTTGCGGAGGATGCGAGAATGCCAGCAGATTTACTCGGACGCATCCTCCGCCAAGATCAACTGGGAGAAATGTTCTGGACTCCTGGTGGGCCCATGGCGGGTGGACTCCCTGCCGGAGGAGTTCGGGCCCGGTAAGGTGACCAGAGTCGGGGACCTGCTCGATGGCGGAGGAGCGGGCTGGATGGCGCCGGAGGAGTTGGCGAGGCGCATGTCCTGGGTCAACGTCCGGCTCGCGGTCAAAGCCATCGAGTCGCTAAAAGTGGCACTGGGCCCCGTCTCCACTAGGTGTGTCGAGGAGGCTCAAGTACGTGGGGCGATCCCGTCCGAACTGACCCCCGTTCGGACGGAATTCCTTATCGGCGCCCGGCCCCGAATCCTCCCTCGGGAGCCGCCGCCTCACCACTTGAGCCTTCTCGGAGAAATGCCCTCCGTGCCCTTTCAATCCGCACGGAGGCGTTTCCTGTACGGGCTGCTCCTGCACACTCTCCACTTTGCCATCTTCGTCTGCCGTCCGGACACGCCTTGGCGTACCATCCTGCCGTCCGGCGGAGGCGAAGGTCCCCATTGGAAGGCTCTCTACGCGGGAGTCTTCCCTTGTTCTATTGGGGACTTGGCCTGGAGGGTGTTGCACGGAGCAGTCCCGTGCAATAGGATTTTAAGTAGGTTTACGGACTCCCAGGCTGCTTGTCATTTCTGCGGCCTGGAGGAGTCCGTCTATCACATTTATATTGAGTGTGAGAGGTTGCAGCCCCTCTTTCATTATTTGAAGGGGCTGCTCCTCAATTTCTGGTTGCACTTCAGCCCCACGCTCCTGATCTACGGTCACCCGGTGCGGAGGGGAGCGGGTAGGTCGGAGGACCTCCTCGTAGGACTGCTCCTGGGCCTGGCCAAGAAAGCCATTAATTGGTCCAGGCAGCGGGCGGTCGAGGGGGTCGTTCGGCCCGATTGCCTGCCTCTCTTCGCGCCCGGGTGGCCCTGGAGATGGAGCACGCGGTGTCCGCCGGCACGCTTGAGTTTTTCCGCGAGCGGTGGGCGCCGCGGGGACTGGAGTGCATCGTCACCCCGGACTTCCAAATTTTGATTTGATTTGTTAAGTTTCATTTAAAGTTTTAATTGATTTACAGTAAATTTGTGTTGTCCAACCAAAAAGAGCAACACCAGGTTATAGTCCAACAGTTTTATTTGAAATCACAAGCTTTCGGAGCGCTGCTCCTTCATCAGGAGCAGCGCTCTGAAAGCTTGTGATTTCAAATAAAACTGTTGGACTATAACCTGGTGTTGTGCGACTTCTCACATTTATCCTGAGAGAGGACAGCAGGTTTTTGCTCCACGGAGCCACTGCCACTTCCCTGGGATGGCGCCTCAGCATTCCTAGTAATCTGTTGGAGGATAGATTGCTGGACTGCTGTGACACCCTGCAAGCCCCTTTCGACACTCGTAAACCCAGCCACGATGGCAGCAGTCTGAGCTTGCGTGGCAGCAAGCTGAGGCTGCAGGAGAGCAGTCTGCGCTTCCACTGCAGCGCTGAAACATTGGTTTGCTTCCGCCTGTGCTGCAATGGAAGCTGTGAGATCGCCCATCACACCCAGCATCATGATAGGGTCCACAATGTCTCTCCTGGAAATCATGGGCTCCAAGTACTGCACAAAATCCCTTACAATATTGGAGCCGGATTCCTCCATGTTCCTTGATGCTGATAAGAGACTCTCTGGCAGTTTGCCGTTGCACCAAGCATTTCTGTGTACATGCCCATCACCTTCTTCTAAAGGCCGCCCCAGCGAGGTCACCATCTGAGTCCTGTGCAGCAGAACTCATGCACGAACTCGCCCTCCGGGGAGCTGGCATCCAAGATACCCTTTCCCCCTGGCCTGCAGCTGCCCACTCGTGCCCGATGACTCACCACGTGCAGATTCCACCTCTATACTACCCCCTAAAGTACACGCAGTGCCACTTTCTGAGCTGGTATCTGCAAGTGTCAGATGCAGTGCTGATGTGTCTTCTTCTTCTCCTCCATCACTCTTCTCCAGAGCAAGATATCCATGCATACACCGTCAGCAGCTTGTAAGTGCGAAGAGATTGTGGAATGAGGGGGTCGTGGGATGTGAGTAGAAGGAATAGGTATGAGTATACTGTCATCATCAGCGATGCTTTCCATTTCTCCGCTCGCCACGGACTCTGTCACTGCCCCTCCAATTATTGCCAGCATTGCTTCCTCCAGCTCCATCAAGGTCTCAATTCTCGCTTGGCCTCCACCCGTCTGCTGGTGCTCTCTCCTGTTATGAGCCTTCTTGGCCTGCAAGAGAAAGGGAAGTGTTTCAGTGAGTGTGGTGCAATGTGTTTGGGCGATGTGCCTGCCATGGTTGAATAGCTGGCAGTGTGTGCAAGGTGTGGGATGTGGGTGTGAGTCTTGCAGCAGTGGTAAGTGTATGAGGGTAAAGTGAAGCTATGATTGTGAGGTATGAGTGGTAATAGCTAGAGATTGTTGGTAGGTGAGTGATGGGGGTGTGGGGCATTGAGCAGTGTGCGAGGCTAGTGATGCAGTTGGTGGGATATGGCATTTTATGAAGCATTCACTCACCTTGCCTACTCGTTTGAGGTCAGTAAACTTTTTGCGACACTGGATCCAGGTCCTGGGGACAAGGCTCGTCGTAGTGACGCTTTGAGTGATCTCCTCCCAGATCTTTCTTGTGGTCATCCTTGAAGGCCTCCTGCCTCCCTATGTGTAGAGAATGTCACGGTGTCTTTGGACCCCCCTGGACCAAGGTCGCCAGTGTCGCATCAGAAAATCATCTAGCCCTTTCCCTCAGCTGTTGGGCCATGGCTTCCTTTCGACTGACAATGAGTTGTTTCTGCAACAAGGCACCTCCCTTTTAAGTAGTAGAGAGAGCCTAGGCCAACCTTTATTGGCCAGTAGACTGCACCTGATATTGAGCGCTAAGCCAATAAGCAGCATGTTTAGCGCTGAGATCAGCGCTGCAATCATGTAAATGAGCAGGCAGCACGAATTTTGTGTGCTGCCTGCACCACTTATAACGGGCACAGGCAAATAGCGCTGGGCAAGGCCGCCGCCCGTTTTCGGGCTTTATCCAATTTCTAGGCCAAAATGCCTACTTACATAGCATTACTTACCTTGCAGTGCAGACCTCCCAAGAGTAGGTGGCACTGTTGCCCTTTTCTGTATCTCCCAGCTGACCCAAATCTTGATGCTATCCCCCAACTTGACCTCACCTTTCTTCACAGGCTTGCTGCTCATCCTCCAGTCCTACCCTGCTCTTCTTTCACGCCGCATTATTTGTTCATTGACTAGAGACTTCTCATTCTTCCTGGTGCCATCTGTCTGCCTCCTCAGCCCCTTCCGGCCCTCTTCTAACTAACCGATTGTGCTCCCTGACCCAAGGCCAACTCATGCCCTTCAATCCCGCACCCGGACAAGGGTGCCAAGCCTCTCCACACCAGCACCTTTTCTTATAGCCTCGTTAACCCCCATCCCGCTATGCTTCTCTGCTTTCATCATGGGTTGGAGGAGAAACAAATAGTACAGAGACAGACAGACATCAGGAGACAGACAGACATCAGGGGACAGAGAGACACCAATCAGGAGAAAGATGGAGAGAAATCAAGGGAGAGATCAGTAAAGAAAGCGAGAGAGGTACAGATCAGTCGGGCAGTGAGATTATGGTGGATAGAAATCAGCTGTTTACAAAGACAGTAAAAGATCATGCAACAAAACAAACAGAGGGAGATGGAGGGAGGAGGAACCAACAGACAGATCAAGTAGGAGAAAGATCAACTGGCAGAGAGAAATCAAGGAGACAGAGAGATATCTGCAAAGAGAGAAACAGATATTGTAGGGTGATACAGACATCATCGGATAGAGAGACTCATTGGTTAAGAGAGAAATTGAGGGGTAAGAGAGAGATTGATAGGACAGGATAAGAGAAAGACAAAGATCAAGGTGTTCCTGCTCCGTTGCCAAGTTATGGCTGAGGAAATTCTTGGTCCATGTCAACATACAAGAATAGGTTAGATAGGTGGCTGAAGGTTAAGGGAATAAAAGGATACGGCAACAGGACGGGCACATGGGATTCGGACCACTGCTTGTGTGGGGGATAAACACTAACATAGACTGGTTGGGCCGGATGGCATCTTTTCATGTTGTAACTTTGATGTAAGTTTATGTAATGTACAAGATACTAAATACAAGCTACATTCAATACTTTAGCAAATTATAGAAAAAAAAATCCACATTTATTTTACATACTGTCACAATAGGATCAGTGAATTTACCTTTACTCACAATTGGCAATCACTTCTTACTTCATTGAATCCTTGCATTTATTTACTATGTGCTGTGTGGATGTCTGTACAGTCAATAGGCTCTCTCTGCATTAACAGAAGCAAGCAAATCAAGAGAAGATTGATGTTGGAGAAATTCAGTAGTTCTGATGCTGACCGGCTGGTGGGCGTCTTTGCTGAACTCCACTGAAAAGGTCATCAGTCAATGCCTGGTGCACCAGACTGCCCCCCGAGCAGTGGCTGCTCCCCATCCAACTGCAGCCTAATGCCTCCATCAAGAGCCAAGCTGTTAATGTTAATACAGACCACAATCATTTTTCTAGGATGAGAAACGAGTACTCAAATATTATTTAGGGATGAGACAGAACTGTCTGTTCCGATTATTTATGTGTTGCTGCCCATTGCAGCTATTGTTGCTTCAACTCATCTAATTGCGGGGGATGAAATGGGAGGCTGTGATGCAGACGAGTGCACTTGATAGATTGCCTTATTCTTCTTGCAATTATAAACTTCTATAAGAAAGGAAACTGCTCCCTGTGTTGCAAGTGGAGAAGGCCTTCAGGGAAAATGTTTGTGCAACTGTTCATACAGTCTAGAGCTGGCAGGGTCACTTAGCCTGGTGGTGGCGAGACTAGTTACTCACTGGAGGAAGTGAAGCAGCAGCAAGAGCTAACAGATAATGCAAGGTAGAAAAGATTGTTCAGAGGGCAAAATACGGCCAGTATTACAGTGCTGGTGGAGAGCTGATGGGATGGGATCAGAGCGGAACATTTACTAGTTTCCTAACCTGTTGATTTTGCACAATTTTATGAGGTCAGCTAATTAGCACTTGAACTGCAAGATCCCCGTGTATATTGGGCTTGGTGCTGGGAGCTTGCTCACTGCAGCAGTGAGATATCTAGCATAGCAGCAGCTCTTAAAGAGCTGTAAAACAGAGCCATTGTAACAGGCATAGATGAGGCTGTGGATGAGGAGCAGCAACAAATTATGGCACAGACCAAGGATGAGCAGGAGGAGGGTTTCCAAGAGTCACTAGGAGCAGGGACTCGGTACTGCAGAAAGCAACACAGGAGCACTGTGCTCTGATCGAGGCATTCTTACTTTGAGGCATGCACAGCAACTATCTGGAACAGCTTCGTGAGGTCGCAAGCATTTATGTTTCATTTCAGATACTTCTTTGTTGTTGATTCCTGTTTTTGAAATGAAATTAATAAAAATTCAGTCAAACATGCCTGTCACCTGCAAGTTATTTGATACCCATTAATGGGGCAATAAATATAAGATAGTGACTAATAAATTCAATAAAGTTTTCGGGAGAAACTTCCTTACCAGAGAATGGATAGAATGTGGAACTCGCTACCACAGGAGTAGTTGAGGCGAATAGTATAGATGCATTTAAAGGGAAGCTAGATAAACACGTGAGAGAGAAAGGAATAGAAGGATATGCTGAGCGGGTGAGATGAAGTCGGGTGGGAGGAGCCTCGTGTGTTGCATAGACCATTTGGGCCAAATGGTCTGTTTCTGTGCTGTACATTCTATGTAACAGCTGTCTCAGGTTAATCACATTCATCGGTATTGCTCACCTTTGATGTTTTGCTGTTGTTTGATTGTATTTTTCCAAGGAAAATTAAACAAATACCGACGACCTTTACCTTGTTGTGCTTTGTTTTATTACATTTACGGTAAATGGTGTAGTCTGTACTTAACATAATGTGCTGACGTGTTGGTCCTTGCGATGTATAGACTAGCACATGGTGAGGTGCTTCTCCCAACGGGAGTAACCAAGCAGGCTGCCACAGACCCAGATGCTACTGCCTGAGTGCCAGGAATGGACTGTCCTGTTCCGGTGATATGGAGTCTGTGGTTTCCTGAGCTTCTTCTGCCAGTTGTCCAGATTGGCACCATGCAGGAAGCAGCTTGAGAGTGACTCACCTGTACCTGTGTTGGGCACACAGGTTGCTGTTGGAATCCCCCACTGGTCTGTAGAAGCAACAGACCAGTGCATTTGTCTTATGCTTGCTATTTTCCTACTCCACAAGGTCACGACAAAGACAGACGAGGGAGTCTGTTCATCCAGTGATCAGCCTTGTGGTTCTTCTCTGCACTGCTTTTAGCAGACTGATTCAGCAGTATGGTTCAGCCTTCTATTTGCTTTGGTTATTGCTAGTCAGAAAGTGATTTGACGTGGTAAGTGCCGAAGGCTATCATCACTCTCTTATCGAGCCACCATCATTGCAGATGCAATTCCGTTGGATTTTCAGTTGTGCATTAGTAGTGGCTCTCCTCTGCAGCGCCTCCGTGGCTTAATGATTCCCTTCTGTCTTGGTGACCTGCACTGAGCACAACTGAGTGTTCAATGGAAACACACTGGCAATGCACCCAATCTGAGTGAAAGACCACAGAGTAAAGCTGTGTGTTCCTTAGAAAAAGGGATAGAAACTCAATTCTCATTCAAGAAAAGAGAAGGCTGAGGGGTGACCTGATAGCGGTCTTTACAATTATGAAGGGGTTTGATAGGGTAGACGTAGAGGAGATGTTTCTACTTGAGGGAGAGTCCAAAACTAGGGCTCATAAATGTAAGATAGTTACTAATAAATCCAATAAGGAATTCAGGAGAATCTTCTTAACTCAGAAAGTGGTGAGAATGTGGAACTCGCTACCACAGGGAGTGGTTGAGGCAAATAGCATAGATGCCTTTTAAGGGGAAGCTAGATAAGTACACGAGGTAGAAAGGAATTGAAGGATATGCTGATAAGCTGAGATGAAGTAAGGTGGTTTCTGTGGAGCATATATGCTGTCACAGATCAGTTGGGTTGAATGGCCTGATTCTGTGCTGTACATTCTATGTAATTCGATGTAGGAGGGAATTTTGATCCCTGTAATTGCCACATTGCCACCTAGCCTTTTATTTCTTTGATGCATGTATCTAGAAAGAGGTGTTTAAGGAATTAACCTTGTAATTGTCTGCACCCTGGGGTTAAATGGTACGCTTTGCTTTTAAGTAACATGCCTGTTATATCAGGAACACTATTATTTGTTGGAGACCTTGGGGGAAATATTCGGTAGGTTAGCGCCTCCCATTAGCGCCTGCAGAGGGCAGTAATGGGGCACTAATGCAGTAGCACCGGGGCAAGGCGAATCAATTGTCGCACGGCAAATCCGGCCCCCCCCCCCCCTTTGCGCCACTGGTACGAGGTACCACCGGGGACTTCAACGGCAGGCAGATCATGACGTCAGTGAACGTGCAATGCTCACTGGGCGCCTGATCTGCAAAATTAATTGTTGCCTCTTACCTTTGCGCACAGCTGCTGGAAGCTGGCTCCAGCAACGTTATTTAAAGGCAGCAGCGTCAGCATTAATCACTCGCAGCTGTCAGGGCAGGTTAATTTCAGTGGTTTCTTGTCAGTTTCAGCCAGTGGAACAGTTTGTATGAGTAATTTCAAGCTTCTTTTTTATCAGCAGTCTTCTGGCAAGTGCACAGTGGCTATATTTATTATTCAAAGATTCAAAATGCTACGTCTGGCACCATTAAAGGGGGCTATACTGGCATGCCACCTTGCCCTCCAGGATCTACGGTGGAGGGAGCGTAGGCAGTGAGAAATATCGGAACATGTGCGCAGGTGGATGAGGAGGGACATCAGGGCTCTCACCAGGAGGCCTTACCCTCCGAGGGTATTCTGACAGCACTTCTCCTACCTTCAATTAAGCGAGGAGCAGTGTATTAGACGGCTCCGCATCACCAAGGTGATGGTCACAGAACTCTGCCACCTCCTCCAAACAGACCTCTAGCCTCACACCAGGATGACTTAAACCACAGATCCCTTTTGCTCACCACATGTCCATCATACCATCCCTGTGTCATGCCATATCGCAGAGTCCTCCTGGGCACAAAGGTGAAATGAGAGAGACCAAAAAATATTGCAAACTCCATTAATAAATTTACGCATAAACATATCACACATATCACATTCATTCTAATAACTAATGACCCTTGTGCCTGCTATAGTTGAATAGCTGTCACAGGTATGAGATGTGGGTGTGAGTGTTGGTAGGTAGAGATTGTTGGTGGGTGAGTGCTGGAGGTGTGGTGCTTTGGGCAGTGTGTGAAGCTTGTGGTACAGATGGTGGTATGTAGCATTTGTTGAAGCATTCAATCACCCTGACCACCCGACTGAGGTGCATCTGCCATGAGCACACCTGCTTCAGTCCTCCGGCTCCTTCTTGTGTGCTTCTCCTTGCTGAGGCAGCTGCACAGCCAGCAATGCTGAGAATGAGGTGCTGTAGTGACAATTAACCTTCCCTTTAAGTACTGGGAAAAGCCGGTGGCAGTGATGAGTTGAGATTAGACTGCACCCGATATTGGTCCACCCTTTGAGTGTAACGCCTTTAAGACTTGATTTAGCACCCCAATCATTTCTTTGAGCAGTGAGAATGAATTTTGCGTGCAGTCTAAAGCATAAGTGCCTGGCGCTAATTCTCAAACTTTTCTAAAGATACCGCCCATTCCTGGGCTATAATGAATTTCTAGCCCCTTGAGTATTTGTTATCTGTGTACATGTGTGACAGAGAGAGTGAGAAAGTTCTGTAGCTGTCCAGGAGTTGGTGGATCAGCCGCCA
The DNA here is from genome assembly GCA_030390025.1 of Squalus acanthias. Classification (NCBI taxonomy): domain Eukaryota; kingdom Metazoa; phylum Chordata; class Chondrichthyes; order Squaliformes; family Squalidae; genus Squalus; species Squalus acanthias. The sequence goes on from CM059433.1 coordinate 37,053,709, forward strand.
GGGAGCCTTATGTGTTGGGGAGGTTCATGTGTAGCTCCAATGTGACTGGGATCATCCTGGACATCTGACACATGTGTACAATGTAATTCTATGTAAATACATTCTGCATGTGCTAAGAGTATATTCAATACATGGATGTTGAGCTACTACCCCTCCCCAAGCATAAAGACAGACACAAAGATGCAATGAGAACACAGGTTTCATTCACTGCGTATTGTTCAGTTCAAAGTTTTTTAATTTTTCTGGCTTTGCAGATGTGCCGGGCTCATCCAGTACTCGGCTGCCATCTGGACCAAGCATTGAATGACTATTACCATCTGGGGTACAGCTGCAGCCTCGACTCCAGCGTCACAGACAGAAACCTCTTGGGCCGTGAACACAGCACTGCCAGATGCAGCGCAGCCGGAGCAGGAAACTGCAGCAAAAAAACAGACATACCCAGGGCACCGAAGCATTATCAGACGGACGTGGTGAGGGCAGACACAGGAACCGTTGCCTCGGCAATTGCTGACTCAATTCTTGAGTCTGCAGGAGATAGGGGGTGAGAAATTGGCCCTCGTCTGTGCCCGTTTTCCGGGCGGAAAACAGGGGTCTAAAAAGGAACGATTTTCTGGCGCAAGGTCCCTTGCCCGATCTATTCCTGCGTTAAGAGTGCCATCCTATTGGTTAAGGTGGCTTTCCAGTGTTCCTGGCAGCTGCCTGAAGTAGGAATTTGGTCCCCTGAGTAACAGCTATGGAACTTTCCTGGAAATTCACTGGACCTGGGCTTGCTTTATTCAGCTTTTTTGGTTTCTAATGCAGCCTATCCAGCGCTTCTCTGGAGGTCACCACCAGAAAGGTAAGCATTTTTTTTTAACATTACCTTTCTGTGCAGCCAGGATGGGAGCAGGCATGCAGCTCCCGGCTCCACTGAACTAATGCGGGCCACTACCGGCCCAGCTAGGCCCCACTCCTGTTCTTCTACCTCCCGCCCTCATCACCTGGACATACCTGAGGGCCATTGCCGATGAGGCAGCCGGCCCAAATTAGTCCAGTGGCAACCAGAAAACTGCGTCTGGAGGCGCAACAAGTGACTATTAACATGAAGCCCAAGGCCCAATTCTGGGCGAGCCGAGGGCCTCTGGCTTCTGGCGTGCGCTCGGAGCCTGCTCCCTATTTCAGGCCCAAAAGAGTTATCCTTAAATCTTTTTATTCTTTTGTGTTCTTTCTTGGATTTATAGATTGTTATCCATCACACTACAAAACAGAAAGTCAAATAATTTATTCAGAGCTCAGTGTACTGAGACACAATTAAGGTAAATGGAGTGACATTTTCAAACAGTGGGTGAATGTCACGTGATCAAATGTCATGTGATTAAGCACCACATGAGCAGTGTCACGTGATCGAACGCGATGTGGTCAAATGTCACATCATCAAATCGCCAGGAATATGCCAAAACAGAGTTGGCCACCCTACAGTGAGCTGTGATTCAGACCGCCATGCTAAACATGAAAGGCACCATAAAGTCAGGCTTAGCTCACATATAAAGCACAATGCAGACTACAAGTGCTGCCTTCCACAGTCTTAAAGCCTGGAGTAGCAAACCATCAGAACTCATGTCACCTAATTGAAGTTTTCAAAAGTGTGAAGAGGAATTCAGGCAAACTGCTCACTGTAGCAAAGGTCACATGTTAAAAATCAACAAGTTAGGAGCAGGAAGGGAAATCAGGTGGAATCCTTTTATCCAAAGGATAATTAACTTGGAAATAAATGACCAGGGTTGACCATTGAAATGAATGGTATAAACAGATTCAAGCAGCAATTAGGCATGTTACCAGAGAGAGAAATGGTAATGCAGTGAGTAGGCAGGTTGGTGGATCGATGAAATAGGGGACAACTTATTGGATCTAATGGACTTTTTCTGTTCCTAAATCTTCTTGTGTGATCCATATGGACACATTGGGAAATGGGAAGTGCTGCCCAGACAGACCTTAACTATTTGGTCATGTATTGCCCATCTCCTGGCTGAGCTTTCCACTTCTTAGACCAGAGATGCTGCGGCCACCTGTAGCGCTCCCACCATGACCTGCTTGACCAATTTGTGCACTGTGGATTGACTGACATTGCTGATGTCCCCCTGAGGTAGCTTGGAATTAGCCTGAGGTGTAAAAGTTCAGGGCTATGGTGACCTTGACAGCCACTAACAGTGCTGTTCCTTTGGTGGAGATTCTGCGCAGATCAGATTCCAGCACACTCCCCAAGGATGCCACTCTCTTCAACGTGCAGCTTGTTTGCAACCGGTAGCAGCACATTGTAGCAGTCAATGGCATAGAGTTTCCGCCAGTGGTTGTCCCGATTATCTGCCCTAACTTTGGCAGGAGATCGGCAGAAACCCCCCAGAGAGCGGTGCTGTCGGCCATCTTCAGCTGTTTACGAAGTTTCTCTGGAGGTTCCGCCAGAGTTATGGCAGGAGTTCAGGAGAATCCTGATGGATATTCATGGGCTATGTTTGCTGCCCTGGGAGCTGCCACAATGCCTCCATTTTAAGACAAACCACCATCAATGACCCAGAAAGGCAAATCTTGGGGTGGCTCCTGGGAGATCAAGGCTATTCTCTGCTGCAATGGCTCAAGGCACCTGTGTGGTATCCCAAGATATGAGCTTGATTAATAATTGAGCACACCATTGAAGCCACACTTCAGGTGCTTGGATCAATCTGGGGCCATCCTGCAGTATAGGCTTTCAAGGATGTTGTTGGAGGACGTATCTGATAGAGAGATAGTTAAGCGAAATGGGAAATCCGGAATATTACAACAACAAAGGGTGATGGAGCAGATTCAGTACTAACTTTCAATAGGGAATTGGATATATACTTGAAAAGGAGAAAATTGCAGGGCTATGGGGAAAGAGCAGGGGAGTGGGACTAATTGGATAGCTCTTTTAAAGAGCTGGCACAGGCACGATGGGCTGAATGGCCTCATTCTGTGCTGTATCGTTCTATGATTCTATGACTCTCTCCAACTTTTCGAGGCAGCTTAGCAAGCTCATAGGCCAGAAACAAACCGTGGCTAATTTGTGGGCATCTCAGGAAGTAGCCCAGCATTAACAATCTGGTGAAGACCCTGGCTGTCATGGTCATTATTTTGCCAGGTGCCTCACCTAAGCACTTGTTTGGTGATGCTATCTTCTCCTGGGGCTTTCTGTCACATGCTCCTCAACCTCAGCCCGAGTCCAGCAGCAGTAATCGGCTCGACCAAGGAAGTTGAATTGCTCTTTGGTGCATTATCTTCTCCATTACTTGCAGGGGCTGTGCTTGGAGGTTGGAATGTTCTGGTTGTGTATGGATATAATGGTCCATTTCTTGTACCCAGCTACCATTGACTTTCTTCTGATTGGGCTTGGCGTGGATGGTGCAGAGGTGATCTTTGAAGGAGAATACGCCCCACTACTTTGTCTCTGCACTACATGAAAACTTGGAAGATTCGGTTCTGGAAAAGATTGCTCCCTGATTGGTGGATTTTGACCAGTGAGGGAGAGCCTTTTTCAGTCTTCCAGTTTCAGGAAATTGAAGTCCAAAGCTGCTGAAGTTTGATTTTCCCACAAGCGCAAAGAAGACAGGAACCAACAGGAGCTTCGCAGGCCAGATGAAGGGAGCTTTTGGGCCAAGGACACCCGTAATGTGCAGCATACAATCTAGGCTAATACTTCAGTGAAGGAGTGCTGTATTGTATGGATGAGGCGTCTAAAAGACAGATCCTCCAATAATGCAGCACTGTGAAGTCCATTTGCTTGTTCAGGTGGATGTAAAAGATCCTGTGGCACTATTTGAAGAAGAGCTGGGGCGTTTTCCCCATGTCCTGAGACCCCCCCTCAATGAAGGCTACCAAAAAAATGATTATCTGCTCATTCATTCACCGTTTGTTGGACCTTGGCTGCTGCATTTGCCTACATAACAGCGAATGTACTTAATAAGTAATCCATCACTTGGAAAGCACTTTGGACGTCCTGAGGACTTGATAAAGTGCTTTACAAATGCAAGTTCTCTCTTTCTCTCTCAGTGGTAAGAGTGCAAAGGGTTGCTGTTTTGCAACATGAACCTCCCGGGACTGAGGATGTGCCCTCGACTCACAGTAGTTACATCCTGAGGTACACCTCAGCTGCACTCCTTATGTTGTGTCAGGGTCAGCCTGGCCCTGTTGTTCACTTTGCCACATGTGCGTGCACTGGAGGGGGTTGGGGGGACGTCCCGAATATGGTGCCATTCCGAGACAGTGCCATCATCTATCCACATTCCTGACATGCCATTAGTACTGAGCACTGGCTCAGCATGGGCATTGATCTGAGAGGCAATAGACCTAATGGTCTCCATGAGATCATTGCAGCCCTGGTGAAAAGCTTGTCTGCAATCATTTGGAGGTCAGAAAAGACAACCAACTCTCTCTAGCCTGGCATCTAGGTCTTTACGGCAGCAGTCTGAATATCAATAGAAGATGTACAGATTGTCCGTAGAGCCTCTGTCATGACGGCCTCCATTGCAGATACTTCAGGAGCTATCAAATGCCACCTGGTGGACTGCAAAGTTACTCATGTATTCACCAATGTCCTGTGCATAGTGCTGATGGAGCTGCCCTCTGCAGCACATTGTGTGGCGTGGCTGCCAGTGCCTGCATCAATCTCATGTGAGGTCCAGATTCCTAGATCTGAGGGTCTATGCTCTTCTTCCAGCCAGCAAGTGCCAGCAACAGAAGCACCTGCCCATACATGCTCTGTGTGTCATCCTGTGCACTCCCATCAAGTTCACTCTCACTACCCAGGACAGATGTCTGAGGTGGGATAGAATGATTGAAGCCATGCGGTGTGACATTCTGGCAGGGCTAGATGTACTGGGGACTGCAGCTTCTTCCTCAGGTACAACAGGAAGAGGAAAAGAGGAAGAGAGGTTAGAGTGGTGTCCTGATGAGGAGAGTTTACCTGTAACTTACCATAGAAGGAATGACATGACCCTCATAAAACGTGAGGGTTTTATCTGGTTTATTGCAGGGTACAATAGGATGGAAAGCAAATGTTCACCATGATCCTACAGCTGCCACAGTCCATCTCCAATAACTTCTATGGCCCCTTGCTTGAGATTTGAAAAGCTTCTTCCTCCTAGGCGGTTCAATGTCAGAGGTTTGGGGGGCCTCCACCTGTCACAATTCTCTCTCTTGTATTATGGACTGTCTCATTTTTAAAAAGAATGCAAAAAGTGAGAGTTACCTTTGCTTACCATAACACGCAATAAAAGTCAGGTGCCAATATGCAGCCTGTAATGGGTGCATGCATCAAAAGATTATTTTCCATGCGAGGCTTTTTGTGGGGTGAATGTATGAAAGGATGTGGGTGAAGGAGCATTTCCAGGTGAAGGTTGGGGGCTGTCAAGGGCACTGTGCTGCCTTCTGGGCATTAACGGTAAGCAATTAAAATACTGTAACACAGTGTGAGTGGGAGGTCAGTATAAATAACAGACATGCTTAGTGCTGTGCGTGCTCTGTGGTTAGCTCCTCTTACCTTGCCTGTCCTGATAAGGCCATTAAACTTATTTCTGCAGCGGTTAGCTGTGGGTGGGATGGTTGAGTTGGCATGGAGTGCACTGACCACCTCCTTGCACCTTCTCTGGGATGGCTCTCTTTGGGGACCTGCAGCACACTGTGCCAAAGATGCTCCTCTCCTCTGCCTCACTTCCTACAACAGCACTTCCACAGCTCAGCTCCAGCTGCAAACCCAGGGACTCTCTGCCCTCCTACAGACTTGCCACTTAGTGTGTTCGAATTTCCTTTCAGTAAAATTGGTGATCGCAAGATAATTAAGGATGAAGAAGCATATTCGGCTCATTTTAGTTCATCCAGCGAGATCCTAAGTTTCCCCCCATTGTAACACTCAATTGTTTCTCAAACTAATTCCAAGGTTTTTGCCTTCACTACTCTATCTGGAAGTTTATTCACTCTTTCTGTGAAGAATAATTTCCTGGTTTCAGTCCTAAAAGTACCTTCTACTAGTTTGAACCTGTGTTCCCTAGTTCTACTTACAGTCTAACTAAAATAAATTCTTGTATACCCTTAACGATCTTATATACCTCTATAAGATCACCTCACAGACAGACACCTCCTTTAAGGCTGAAAAGCCCAGGTTTCTCCAGTTTTTCCTCATAACCCAGACTCCTCTAATGCTGGGGATCAGCATGGGAGCCCTTCTCTGCACTGTCTCCAAATGTCTCTCTTATTTCTCGGTGACCAGCACAGAAGGCCGTATTCATGTGCTGTCTGACCAAATGAAAATGCCTGCCCCTTTAAGCTGCTGAAGGTCTTTAACAACAACAACTTGCATTTATATAGTGCCTTTAATGTAGTAAAACATCCCAAGGCACTTCACAGAGTTAACAATCAAAATTTAAAACCAAGCCACATGAGATATTAGGACAGATGACCAAAAGTTTGGTCAAAGAAGTAGGTTTTAAGGAGTGTCTTAAAGGAGGAAAGAGAGGTAGAGAGGCGGAGAGAATTCCAGAGCTTAGGGCCTAGACAGCTGAAGGCACGGCCACCAATGGTGGAGTGAACAAAATTGGGGATGCGCAAGAGGCCAGAATTGGAGGAATGCAGAGATCCCGGAGGGTTGTTGGGCTAGAGGAGGTTACAGAGATAGGGAGGGACGAGGCCATGGAGGGATTTGAAAACAAGGATTAGAATTTTAAAATCCATGTGCTGCCAAACTGGGAGCCAATGTAGGTCAGCGAGCGCAGGGGTGATGGGTGAACGGGATTTGGTGCGAATTAGGATATGGGCAGCAGAAATCTGACAACAGCACACTATTTCCCACCCCCTAATGTGCGATCTCTCATTCAGGCAGTTATGATGCCTGGAACTAATCAAAAATATTATAATGAGGCTGACTCTGGCAATGATGGTGTGGTCAGCACTCATGACATCAGAGAGCTACAAATCAGGCTCTGCCCCACTCACATCCAATCAGAAAATCCAGGCTTTGGTTGCTGCACAATGTGGGTGGTAACATCGAGGTGTAAATGATGAGCAGGAGCCCAGGACATTCACCACCAGGTAATGGTGCCTGCCACAGGCAGATCTGAGCAATAGAATGAAGAGCAATCCAGCAAAAAGATGCCGAGATCCCTGTTTTGGAATAAAGCATTGTGAATTAACTGGAGCATTATTTTGATCTGGGACACCGCAAACATTTTTCATGTTTGCTTTGTCTCCCTTAGATTTAACTCAATGCTCACTGTCAATCACACAGGCACTATGAACAATAGTACTGTCTGTATTTATTTCACTGTTTAGAGAGGTATTAAGAAAAGCAATATAAGTGTCAATTTTTAGCTGGAAATGATTGCGAATCACACTTGCACTCAGCATTGAATGCATTAGGAAATCGACCGGGCTGACATCTCCATAACAACGGAGACAGATTCAATAGCTAAATAACTGTCAGCTATCTAAACAACAGATGAGTCACAAGCTCTAAGTACCTTTAAACGTTCTTCTTTGGGCAGTTCACTAACGTCTGTCAATTACCAGGGGCCATCTTTTCAATCTCCAATCACTTTCAATTGGGCACTTTTGCAGTGACTGGCCAATTAGCATCAGTGTCAGGCTGATTAAATAATACATTAATATCAAACCACTGGGAAGAATCCTCCCAAAGTTCACTCTTTCCTTACTTTTGGTGGGCACTGATAATAAAAGATAAATGGCACATGATTGTGATACAAAGGTGAAAGATTTTCACAGCTGGATGCAGCGAACTGCAAAGTGTTTTGCTTTTTCAAGCCCAAATAATATTCATAGAATAGAATCTTACAGCACAGAAGGAGGCCATTTGGCCCATCGTGCCTATGCCGGCTCTTTGGTAGAGCTCCAATTATTCCCACTACCCTGCTCTTTCCCCATAGCCATACAAATTTTATTAAATTGTATTTATTCAATTCCATTTTGAAAGTTATTGGGCCAAAAATTGATGCCGCTACGCGAGAGTACGCACTGCGTACTCTCGCGTATTCTCTCTCCAATTGCCGGTTTTCTGCATGCACTGCGCATGCGCTGAAAACCGGCACTTGGTCTTTGGAAAAGGGGGCGGTTCCTCGGTGCACCGCGTACGCGCTACAGGCTGCGCGCACGCTGTGCACTTAGTGCTTTGGACGCGCAGGTAAGGATGGAAGATTTTAGAAATGAAAAAAGGAGTAAGACCCACTTTTAACAAGGTAAGTAGTGAATTAAGTATTATTTTGAATTTTTTTTAACAGGTATATCTTTTTTAGAGACTTTAAAGACAGGTAAGTTTATTTTTATAACTTTTTAAAAGATTTTAAATTTTTTCAAAAATTTAATTTTTTATTTAAAATGGTTAATTTATTTAACTATACTTATTTTATTAATGTGATGGTTTAAAAAAAAATTTAATTGAGGTTTAGCTGTTATTTTGGGGGTGTGTAAGATTCATAGCTTTCACAGCACGTATGTGAAACTTATGAATGGAAGATGGTGTGCTGCCATTGGCTCTAACTGAGTCACGTGATCCCACAGCTCGCACGAATTCACTACGCCGGTGGGATACGCAAGCACTGCCCAGCTGATGTCTAGAACATCAAGTTCGTGCGAGCTGGATCTGAAAAAGCCAACGCGGAGTGAGAGATCACGCCTGCTCCTTACCCCCGCGGGAACAGAGCGAGATCAATTTCTGGGCCATTATTGAATCTGCTTCCACCACTCTTTCAGGCAGTGCATTCCAGATTGTAACAACTCGCTGCGTAAAAAAATCCTCCTCATGTCCCCTCTGGCTCTTTTGGCAATTATCTTAAATCTGTACTGACCCTCCTGCCAGTGAAAACAGTTTTTCCCATGTACTCTAACAAAACCCCTCATAATTTTGAACATCCATATTAAATCTCCCCTTAACCTTCTCTGCTCTAAGGAAAACAATCCCATCTGCTCTAGTCTCTCCACATAACTGAAGTCCCTCATCCCCGGCATCATTCTCGTAAATCTCCTCTGAAGCCTCTCCAAGGCCTTGACATCCTTCCTAAAGTGTGGTGCCCAGAATTGAAGACAATACTCCAGCTGTGGTTTAACCAGCGATTTATAAAGGTTTAGCATAAGTTTCTTGCTTTTGTACTCTATGCCTCTATTTATAAAGCTTTTTTAACAGCTTTATCAACTTGACCTACCACGTTCAAAGATTTGTGTACGTAAACCCCCAGGTCTCTCTATTCTTGCAAGCTTTTCAGCATTAATGAAGAGAATGTCATTTGTTCTCTCTCTCTCTGCCAGAGTGTGATTTTAAATCTTTGTATTGCTCTCTTGCAATTTGTGTCACTGCAAAATTGGAAATTTAAAACGAAAACCTGGTGAAAAGATCAGGCCATTTAAAAATCTGCAGCTCTTGCATCTTTTGGTAGCGCAGTGAGTTAGTACATCGTCCCTTCTCCTGTAAAGGTCTGTGTTCAAATTGCAAGGTGGGCCAATGGGTTCAACATTTCTCATCTCTGCCGCTAATGGTGAGTTTCAGGGAACTTTGATGCAGTTCCTAATTGGTGTCTGTTATTTGCACAGATTGATGCTAAATTACCAAACTCATTCAGGTGTGCCTTGGGGTGGTGGATCTGGAAATATCAATGATAAAGCTATTAAAAAGCATATGTGCGCCTTGGCATTATAAATAGAGGCATAGAGTACCAAAGCCAGGAAGTTATGCTAAACCTATATAAAATACTGGTTAGGTCTCAGCTGAAGTATTGTGTACAATACTGAGGGGGAAATGATGCTCCTCTGAGTTGGAGTTAAAACACACTCACCTGGAATTTCCATGGGGGTTCTCTGGATCTACTGTCATAACTTTGGTGAAAGATTGTCACAAAGCACAAGATAGTTAAGGGAAGATTTAATAGAGATATTCAAAATTATGAAGGGTTTTGATTGAGTAACTGTTTTCACTGAAACGAGGGTTGGTAACCAGAGGACAAAGATTTAAGGTAATTGGCAAAACAACCAGAGGAGAGATGGGGAGAATTTTTTTTTACTCAGTGGGTTGTTATGATTTGGAATGCACTGTCTGAAAGGGCGGTGGAAGCAGATTCAACTTTCAAAAGGGAATTGAATATATACTTAAAAAAGAAAAATCACTGGGCTATGAGGTAAGGGCAGGAGAGTGGGACTAATTGGATAGCTCTTCCAAATACCCGGCACAGGCACGATGGGCCGAGTGGCCTCCTTCTGTGCTGTATGATTCTACAAATGCCGTCAGCACCCAAAAACTGAAATTTGCCCCATTTCTTCAGGGTTTGTGTCGCAGTTACGGCGGGAGACCTGCAGAGATTCTCACCCATTGTTGCAGCAGTGTAGCAAGGTTTTACTTTCAATCTAGCCCATGCTGTGTCTGATCTGAGATTGCATGAAGCTGTTGGGCCAAAGCAACCAACATCCCATTCCCCAGCAATGACACCTCTCTCATAATTCAGTGAAAATAAAAATTCAACTCTCGATGCTAAAACAACAGCAAAATACTGCGTATGCTGGAAATCTGAAATAAAAACGGAAAATCATGGAAAACACTCAACAGGTCAGGCAGAATCTGTGGAGAGTTTTGATGAAAGGTCATCAAAGTGCAACGTTAACTTTGTTTCTCTCCACAGATGCTGCCTGGCCTGCTGAGTGTTTCCTAGCATTTTCTGTTTTAATCTCTCTCATTGCTCTGCTGGTGTCTCAACTTGTTTATGGAATGGAATTTCTATGATTTTTACCATACAATTACGAGTGTCCTTTTGAGTTTTCATTTTTTAAACCCATGCATCTTTCTTCTTCTTAGGTCTTCTTAGGCAGTCCCTTAGAACCGAGGATGACTTGCTTCCACACTAAAAATTAGTTCTCAGGTGACTGATGAGTCCAATGCGGGACCTACAGTCTCTGTCACAGGTGGGGCAGACGGTGGTTGAAGGGGCGGGTGGGTGGGGTGCTTGGGTTGACGTGCGCTCCTTCCACTGTTTGCGCTTGGCTTCTGCTTGCTCCCGGAGAAGAGACTCAAGGTGTTCAGCGCCTTCCCGGATGCTTCTCCTCCACTTTGTGCGGTCTTGGGCCAGGGATTTCCAGGTGTCGGTGGGGTTGTTGCACTTTTTCAAGGAGACTTTGAGGGTGTCCTTGAAGCGTTTCCTCTGCCCACCTGGGGCTCTCTTGTCGTGTCGGAGCTCCGAGTAGAGTGCTTGTTTTGGGAGTCTCGTATCGGGCTTGCGGATAATGTGGCCCGTCCGTCGGAGCTGATCGAGCGTGGTCAAAGCTTCGATGCTGGGGATGTTGGCCTGTGCGAGAACACTGACGTTGGTGCGCCTATCCTGCCAATGGATTTGCAGGATCTTGCGTTGGTGGTACCTCTCCAGTGCTTTGAGGTGCCTGCTGTACATGGTCCATGTCTCTGAAGCATACAGGAGAGCGGTATCACTACTGCTCTGTAGACCATGAGCTTGGTGCTGAGTTTGAGGTCCTGGTCTTCAAACACTCTCTTCCTCAGGCGACCGAAGGCTGCACTGGCACACTGAAGGCGGTGTTGGACTTTGTCATCGACGTCTGCCGTTGGGTCTGTGGTGGATCCGTTGGTCAGGATCACGGCTTGCATGTCGTCGTGAAGCAGGTGGAGGATGGTGACAAACTTTTGAGGGCAGCCGAATTTGAGGAGGACACTCCATAATCCCTCACGGTTGACAGATTAATGTACTAGCAGATATCCTGTGATGTTGCTCACATCATGCCAGATGATGTGCTGTATTATAAGGGAGAGAGAAAACAGGGAACTACAGGGCTGTTAGCCTGACATCAGTCATTGGGAAAATGCTAGAATCTATTATTAAGGATGTGGTAACAGGGCACTTAGAAAATCATAATATGATTAGGCAGAGTCAACATGGTTTTATGAAAGGGAAATCGTGTTTGACAAATTTATTAGAGTTTTTTGAGGATGTAACTAGCAGGGTAGATAAAGGAGAACCAGTGGATGTAGTATATTTGAATTTCCAAAAGGCATTCGATAGGGTGCCACATAAAAGGTTGTTGTGAAAGATAAGGGCTCATGGGGTTGGGGGTAATATATTAGCATGGATAGAGGATTGGTTAACAGACAGAAAACAGAGAGTAGAAATAAACGGGTAATTTCAGGTTGGCAGGCTGTAACTAGTGGGGTACCGCAAGGATCAGTGCTTGGGCCTCAGTTATTTACAATCTATATTAGTGACTTAGATGAAGGGACCGAGTCTAATGTATCCAAGTTTGCTGATGATACAAAGCTAGGTGGGAAAGTAAGTTGTGAGGAGGACACAAAGGCCGTAATTTTCTGGGGTGGTAGTGGGCGAGATCGGTGGTGGGTTGGGTGGGAAAGTTGTTATTTTTGACAGCGGGTCAGGAACCCACTGTAATCTTGCCCCCATGTGTCTTTCCCCCAGGCGCGTCTGTCATCACAGAGCTGACCCAACTGGCAGCGGCGGGTGACCCAACTGAAATCATTATCAGGTAGTTTACAGGCACTTAAGAGCCATTTTTCACTTACTTTTTAAATTTCCCTGCAATGGCCATGGGATTCACGCAGCTTGAGAACCACGTCTGTCAACCTGAGGCGGGAGTTCCGTGGCCATTACTCCAGCTGATTAATTGACAGCATGAAAAACAAACCAAAATAAAAACATATTGATTACATCAGCTAATAGATTGATGAAGATTCTGTTCTACTTGAAAAGCTACTGGTAAATGTTAATTCAGAAATTCCTGAAGGGATGTGAGTGCTGAAGGCTCCCCTCCTACCCTGAATGGTGAGGGAAATACATTTTTCATTGACCATTCTCGGCTGCTGCCTTCCAACTCAACAGTAATTGCAGTGAATTGACCTGCACTATAAAAGACGACATATACCCTTTAAATACATTTTTGTGTTGTTTCTGATCAGGTTTTTCTCACAGTATACTGTGATTGTCCAGTTACACATTAAATTAAGTCATCAACCGTAACAACTTCATTCTCATCACTCATTCCACTGGTTCAATTTGCTTTCAGTCCCTGAATATGACTAATTTAATTTTTCAGTCTGAGACCTTAGGGTGAATTTCTGCAGAGGTTCTCTCACTTGTCCATTTAACGTCAATGGAAGAGCTGCAGAAATCCCAGAAACACACTGTAAGCATCACTTACACAGGGTTTCCGCAGCTCTTCCGCTGAACTTGCATAAGATTGTAAATCCACCCCTTTCCAATTACATTTAAAATCTGCTTAATTTTATATATTACCTATACACGCACATCATTTATTTGTACCAGTTACTGATACAAAAGTCTATAGATTTGAGACTAAAGCACCAATAACTTCCCAATTAATGTACTTTTTTATTATGTTCTTGATCGTATTTGTAGATGGCGTCATATTAATTAATGATAATATTATTTAAAAAAATGTTGTCACTCATATATAACTTTTATTATATTATTGTACAGTAAAGATTCAACACCCGCTTTGTTAGATTAAACTTCAAATTTAATGTGGCCAGGGTCCCTGTAAGGATCCTGGCTGAAAACTCATCATGAATGACGTCACCAGACCCGCTCCATCTAATTGGGCCAGGTAACGTGTTGGACAGGCTTAATAGGCCCCATTAAGGTAAGTTAATTTTCAGCAGCGGAATGGAGCCAGCAGCAGGGTCGCGACCTGCCACGGATACCGCCCACACCGGACCTGCCCAGGTAGGCAAAATTCCAGCCAAAGAGTCTGCAAAGGGATATAGACAGGTTGGGGGCGATTTTCTGACGTCGGAGGAGGCGGGTTTGGAGGCAGGAAATGCGGGAAAATCAGATTCAAAGAGGTCGGGTTCGGAACCTGCCTCCAACCCGCCTCCGCGGGATTTTGCCGGTGCTGGTTTTGGAGGTCGGGAAACGCTCCCGCCTCCAGCTGGCCATAGCGCTATTAAAGATCCTTAAATGCTCGTTAAGGGCCTCTCTAAGCCTATTTTGAGAGGCCCTCGTGATTTTTCCAGCTTTTCGGCGTGATCCACGCACCTCCTAAACCACGCCAGGTAAACCTGGCGGGTTGACTCGTGGGTGGCCTCCTCACTGCTACAGGTCTAACAAGACATTGTTAATTGCAGCAAGGATTACTTGCAGGTGCCAGACCTTGGCTTTAAAAGGTCTCTGAGCACTTTTAGAAGGCCTTCCGAAGTTGGAGGTGCTGCAGCTTGACTCCATCAACTGTGGGACCTCCTTGGAAGACCCTCTCCCCGCTTGCAATGAGCGCTTCCCCAAAGGAGGCATCTACAAGCAGCATGGGAACCATTTGTTTTCTTTTTGCATGGACCTCAGATGAGGAGGAGGAGGAGGAGGCTAAGGAGGAGGAGGAGGATCTGGAGGAGGAGGAGGAGGAGGAAGAGGAGGAGGAGGAGCAGGAGGAGGTCAGAGCGCCGGTGTATCGACCAGCGGCAGCGGCAGCACGCGAGCACATGGCTGCCCGGGATGCAAAGGATGAACTTATCATGGCCAGATTTGCATAGGTTGCCCAAGTTGGCACATGTCCTTTGCTCCATCCTAGGACATCATTGACAAGGGACATGACTCTCTGGCCTCCTTTCACTCAGGCCACCAACCTGACAACGCAAGTGTGGCGGTGCCCGCAATGTGGAGCTGCCTAAGGCGAAAGAAGAGATGGCATAACGCCAACATTTTGGCTTCAAATCATTTTAATGCTTTCCAACAGGTATGGCATTTCATCAATACACAGAAACAGTCTCCCAATCTGCACACAGATCTGGAGGTTATATCCCTTGCCAGCTGTACCCACACAGCCTTGGTTTCTTTGGCAGGCCTTTTCCTCCGAGATGAGTGGAAGAGCACCTCCATGCTAGCTGTCACCCCTTCCAACAACATTTGCAGTGCCTCATCCGAGAGCCTTGGGTAGGCCCTTGCCTTGGAATTGGACATAGTGGTTTCTCAAAAGATGTTGGAGGTGGTGCAGGAGACGCAGAAATGCTGTGGAATGAGCCAAGGGAGTAAGAAGCCATAAAATCAGACTGGAAAAGTGCTGTCAACAGAGGCGAGTTTCAGTCCCAAAACACTAATTGAGCAAGGGCATCCCACACCTCTGAAATCAAGTGGCCAATCATGGGAAAATCGCAAATTTTTGAAACCTATCAGTGGAGGCGGGTTTCAAACCCACCCAAACTGAAACCCGCCTCCAGTGGGAAAATCTCCCCCGTTAAGTAAGTGGGCAATAAGATGGCAAATGGAATATAATGTGGGGAAATGTGAGGTTATTCACTTTAGTAGGAAGAATAGAAAAACAGAATATTTTTTAAATGGTGAGAAACTATTAAACGTTGCAGTTCAGCGTGATTTAGCTGTCCTCGTATAGGAAACGCAGAGAATTAGAATGCAGGTATAACAAGCAATTAGGAAGGCAAATGGCATGTTGGCCTTTATTGAAAGGGGGTTGGAGTACAAGAGTAAGGAAGTCTTACTACCATTGTACAGGGCCTTGGTGAGACCACATCTGGAGTACTATGCACAGTTTTGGTCTCCTTGTCTGAGGAAAGATATACTTGCCTTAGAGGTGGTGCAATGAAGGTTCACTGGATTGATTCCTGGGATGAGAGGGTGTCCTATGAGGAGAGATTGAGTAGATTAGGCCTATACTCTCTGGAGTTTCGAAGAATGAGAGGTGATCTCATTGAAACAGATAAGATTCTGAGGGGGATTGACAGGGTAAATGCTGAGAGGTTGTTTCCCCTGGCTGGAGAGTCTAGAACTAGGGGGCATAGTCTCAGGATAAAGAGTCGGCCTTTTAAGACTGAGATGAGGAGGAATTTCTTCACTCAGAGGGTTGTGAATCTTTTGAATTCACTACCTCAAAGGGCTGTGGATGCTGAATCATTGCGTATATTCAAGGCTGCAATAGATAGATTTTTGGACTCCAGGGGAATCAAGGGATATATGGAGATCGGGTGGGAAAGTGAAGTTGAGGTCGAAGATCAGCCATGAACTTATTGAATGGTGCAGCAGGATTGAGGGGCCCTACGGCCTACTCCTGCTCCTAATTCTTATGTTGTTATCTTGTGTGTTATATGATGTAATACTTAATGCATTATCTGCTGCTAAGGTGTAGTTGTGTCCCTTTAAGACCAGAAAGTCTAACTGCTGTTAAGTAAGCAGAGGGTGAGGGCAAGCAGAGTTTACTTGCAGATTGGTAGGTATTTGTAAATTTGAAGCTGCAGGTCAATGACTGGCTGTTCTTCTATTTTTTTTTAAGATTACTCTGTATCTGCATTAAACTACACAACTTTGATGTGTGATGTGTGACGAATCTGTGCCAGACACAGGTGGGGTAGATCTTAACTTTGTGCAATAGTGTAAATTGGGTAATAGCGAGTTGGCAGTCCGTTTTACATCTCTCACGATTTTTATTTCCATTGACTACACCTCGGGCTCTGAATTTCCTCTTCATTTTAGGCATAAAATGGCATTATCTGGGTGGGCAAGGGCAGGTTCCAGTTATGATAGATCCATGCCCCTTTTTCCACCTATCAAGATTTCCCTTTGATTTGGAGGGAGCTACATAACATGAAAGAGCTATCCAATTAGTCCCACTGCCCTATTTATCCCCATAGCCCTGCACATGATTCATAGAATAGTATAGCACAGAAGGAGGCCATTCAGCCCATTGAGTCTGTGATGGCTCTTTCGAAGAGCAATCCAGTTAGTCCCACTCCACCGTTCTTTCCCCATAACCCTGCATTTTTTTTCTCCTTCAAGTATTTATCCAATTCCATTTTGAAGGCTACTATTGAATCTGTATCCACCACTCTATCAGGCAGTGCATTCGAAATCCTAACCACTCGTTGCGTAAAAACGTTTTTCCTCATGTCGCCTTTGGTTCTTTTGCCAATCACCTTAAATCTGTGCCCTCTGGTTATTGACCCTTCAGTCATTGGAAACAGTTTCTCTTTATTTACTCTATCTATACCCTTCATGATATTAAACACCTATATCAAATCAAACATCTTTGCCATCCTCATCAGTATCTCCTCTTGTTAAAGGACCTCATTCAATATGTATTGACCTCATTGCAAAATTATGTAGTATACAACATACTATAATCACATGCACCTTCTTTCTGGACTGTATTTCAGGAAGCCATCAGACCCATCCAGGTATCTAAATCATTGTTTGAGCACTCCAACAGATTGCTCAATGAGGGCTCTAGTTGACCAATGACTCTTGATTGTAGTGGAGATCCACTGCCAAGCGTGGGTTCCTAAGAGATGTCATAAGCCATGTGTGCAGGGGATAGCCCTTATCTCCAAGCAGACTTCCTTTCACTTGCTTTGGAGGGGCAGACAATGGGGGCATAGATGACTGAAACAATATAAAAACAATTTTGCAGCTTCTAGGAAAGTGGACACAGATTTGCAGGATGCACTGCTACTCATAACATAGCAGTTGCACATTACTACAGTGCTACCTTTTGTGATTCATGAAGTTGGTCATGTTCTTTGAAGGAGCCCACAGGGTAACTTGGCTGCAGTCAGGGATGCTCTAAAATCCCAGAGCCATATCCTGTTGCTTCCAGATGTTTATGGGGAAAGTGATGAATGTGGCATTCATCATCTGTTTAATACAAACAGACTGCAGATTGACTGATGTTACTGATAACCCCTGTGTTAACTTGGAAGGGGCCGGAGGCAAAGAATCAGGGTTGCAGTGACCTTGACTGCAACAAGCAATTCTCTTCTAGCTGTAGCTGTTGGCTGCACGTCTTCTTGACGGATGTGACATAACTGCTTCTCAAAAAGGATCAAAGCCCCTTTATGCACTATTCCTCTAAGACCTGCAGGTATGTTGTTCCAGGCCTATAAACTCTGTTGTTTTGGTAAAGATTTCTTCAAGCACACTCCTTCTATTTGCTCTCCATGGCGGGGGTTTGTGGTCAGGAGTAGCAAGTGGCATTAGTCAGGCGGTAAGATCGAAAAATGGCAATGCATTGCAATGGTATCACTTGACCACAATTTGAATAGAGGACCCCACCTGTTTTTGACAGAAGCTCAGTGAATTATCTCCCTGGAAAATCAGATAAGTACTAAAGGCAGCTTTAACTGAGTAGTGGAAACTGACAGTCAATTTTCTGCCTGGTACTGTCCCATTTTCAAGCACAAACAGGGCAGTAAGGAGGCCAAAAGTATTTCTTAAATAAATGAGTTTCTGATTTCATTAAAGGCTTGAGAACTGCTTTAGCATCTCTGCACTCAGATAAAAATTCATCACACTTACCAAGTTGCTGAAATGTTGAAAACCTCCGCTGTGCCTACACTTGTGGTTGTCTGCTTCCCACCAGTGCTGCTACTAAGAAACTAGGGGAAAAAATTCGGTTGGTTAGTGCCTCCCGTTAGCACCTCCGGGGGGGGGGTAACGGGGCGCTAATGACTTACCGCCCGTGTGCGGCGATTTTAGCGGTTTGCGGTGGCGCTAATCACTACCACCACGACCTCCTGCGCCCAGAGATCGTGATGTCATCCAAGCGCGCATCGCCCCGGTAGCGCCTCGGACCGGAAATTGATTCTCGCCCCCTGCTTCAGCTAGGAGCGACAGGTAAAGGAGGACGGTTTGCAGTCGGATGGGAGCTGGGGGAGCGCTATTTAAAGGCGTGCACTTCCTGGTTTTTCCTGTCAGCAATCAATTCTGCCTTCGCACGTTGACAGAAGCAGAGAGGCTTTTGGAGAGATTTGACGGTTTCCTACTTGTCAGGTTCCCATTTCTCTTACCTTTGGTACTGAAACATTTAAAAGAGATAATGTGGGCTGTACTGGCATGGGGCCTTGCCTTCCAGCTTCACCAGCGGAAGCGGCGAGAAAGATTGGAAAATGTGGCCAGAGGGAGGATGGCCAACAGGGCTCTTCACAGGAGACCTTACTCTCCCAGGGTATTCCGGGAGCAGTTCTCCTACATTCATCTGTCAGAGGAGCCGTGCCTTAAAAGGCTCTGCTTCAGCAAGGAGGTGGTCACTGAGCTCTGCCACCTCCTGCAGCCAGAGCTCCAGCCTCAGCTCAGGACCAAGACATCTCTGTCGGTGGCAGTGAAGGTCACAGTCGCTCTCAATTTCTAAGCCAGCGGCTCCTTCCAGGTTTCAACAGGGGATATTGCCAACATCTCCCAGTTCGCTGTCCATTGCTGCATCCGGGAGGTCACAGATGCTCTGTACAGAAGGAGAAGGGAGTACATCTCATTCCCCATGACCCGAGACAAACAGCATGAGCGCGCATGTGACTTCGCAAGGATAGCGGGCTTCCCCATGGTTCAAGGCGCCATTGACTGCACCCACGTGGCATTGCGGGCACCTCATTAAAATGCAGAGGTGTTCTGCAACCGCAAAGGCTACCACTCTCTGAACGCACAGTTGGTGTGCGACTACAGATAGCGCATCCTCGCCGTCAATGCCCGCTATCCTGGCAGCAGCCACAATGCATTCATCCTGCGCCAGACTGGTGTCCCAGCACTGTTCCAATCACCACATCAAGCTCGCAGCTGGCTCCTCAGGGACAAGGGTTATCCAATCGCCACCTGGCTGATGACACTGTTCCGTAACCCCAACACTCCTGCTGAGCTCGCATACAATGAGAGTCATAGTGGCACCAGGAACCTGATCGAACACACCATCGGCGTGCTAAAGCAACGGTTCCACTGTCTTGACCACTCTGGAGGAGCCCTGCAATACTCCCCTGATCGCGTCTCCGTTTTCATAGTTGTGTGTTGCCTCGGCCTGGGCTGCAATAGATGCTGCCACCTCACCCATTATATGCGGCATGGGACCTGGGTCCCCACGGTCTCCCTGCAAGTCAACCATCCTCTGCAAAGTGGCAAGGATGGGCTCGAGGGTTTGCACACAAATGGCAGTAGTGCTGGCGGCGGACTCCTCCATGCTCCTAGCCAGTGCATCAATGCTCTCGGGCACCCTTGCCATTGCACCCATGAGCTCAGTATGCATGCTAATCGCCTGTGTGTTCATCGCCTCGACATCGAGGTCCTCATCTGAGTCCTGTGCAGCAGAACTCGTGCACGCACTCACTCTCCGGGGAAATGGCCCCTGAGCATCCCTTTCCCCATGGCGTTGCTGCAGCCCACTGAGTCCCGGAGCTTTACCCATATCAGAGCCAATTCCTCTGCTCCCCTCCACCGATCACGTGGCCCCAGTATCCGATGTGTCGACCTCGGGAGACGCTTGGTGTTCCTTTCCCGCGTCGCTGCCACTGGGAGGCTGAGGGACAGGCTGTTCAGATGGTGGCTGATTATCTGAAAGCAGGAAGGTACAAGAGTGGGTTTAGCATGAGGGGAGGGGGGCAGGAAGGGAGCAAAGAATGGAGACAGTATACTTAGATGGAAAGTGGGAAGGGCTCGTGTTGTGAGGGGGAAGTAGTATGAGAGAGGAGGGAGAAGCGATGAAGATACCATTGCTGTCCCCAAGGGGGTCGGCCTCTCCAACTACCACAGCGCCCACAACATGGCTCGCGATGATTCTGTGCACTTGCTCCCCTAGCTGTGTGAGGGGGTACAGCTCCGCCTGACCTCCTCCCGTGTGTAGCTGCTCCCTCCTGTTATGAGCAAGCTTGGCCTGCAAGAAAAAGGACAGCGTGTGAGTGAGTGTGCAGACATGTGTTTGGCAGATGTTGAATAGTTGAATAGCTGTTAATGTCTGCAAGGTGTGAGATGTGAATGTGACTTTTAGTAGATAGGCATAGTTGGTGGGTGAGTGTTGGGGATTTGGCAGTTTTTACCGTCTGCGCACAGAGTGAGGTTCAGATGGTGGGATGTAGAGGTATTTCAAGCATCTACTCACCCTGACCACCCGAGTGAGATTGTTGAACTTCTTGCGGCAGTGTGTGTGAGTCCTTTGGACCAAGCTTCTGGATGAGACGTACTGGGCCACCTCCCTCCACATCCTTGTGAACTCCCGGGGCAATGGCCTCCTGCCAGTGTCTGGGAACAGCACTGCCCGTTGGCGTTCCACAGCCACAACCAGAGCCTCCAATGCCTGGTTGCTGAACCAGAGAGCTCTCTCCCTGGGCCTCTGAGCAGTCATGAGATTCCTGGTTGAAGAATTGTACCTCCTTGCAGGCAGCGATGATCAGGGTGAGGCTGTGCAGCATGATTGAACTGGAAGGCGTCAGTCTGTCTGAGTACTAGGTAATTGATTGCCTGAGCTTGAGTAGCGCTCTGAGGAAGCGCCCTGTTCCCCGACGTTAGCGCCCTAAGAGAGTGTGTAGCGTTTGATTTAGTGCTCCAATCACCTCCAGGGGCGCTGGAGATTAATTTTGCGGTCACCGGCGCTAATTTGCGCCGGGCGCTAAAGTTTGCGGCCGGCTGATGTTAGCGCCCCAAAATGGTCGATACTGAATTTTTCCCCCTCTGCAGATGGAGTATACCACTGGTGGCTTAATACTTTGGGTGAACCTCCATACAGTCCTTCCTGTTCTTGGATCGATAACAGAGAGCAAAAAAGCCATCCAAATAACATCAGATCTATCAAAGCACTATGCAAATTATTTTTTCTTCAAAAAGTATTCATTAAGACAGATGCACAATAATGAAAGGAAAACAGAAAATGCTGGAAATACTTCCTTTTTAAGCATATATCCAATTCCCTTTTGAAAGTTACTATTGAATTTACTACCACCACCCTTTCAGGCAGCGCATTCCAGATCATCATAACTTGCTGTGTAAAAGAATTTCTCCTCATCTCCCCATTAGCTTATTTTCCAATTATTTTAAATCTGTGTACTCTGGTTACCGACCCTCCTGCCAATGGAAATAGTCTCTCCCCAGTTACTCTATCAAAACCCCTCATAATTTTGAATGCCTCTATTAAATCTTCCCTTAACCTTCTCTGCTCTAAGGAGAACAACCCAAGCTTCTCTTGTCTCTCCACTGTTTTTGATTTTGCTGCTTTTTAATCTTCCATTTCAATTTTACAAAGTATTTACCGCACAGAAACAGGCCATTCGGCCCAACAGATCCATGCTCGTTTTTATGCTCCACACGAGCCTCCTCCCACCCTACTTCATCTAACCCCATCAACATATCCCTCTTCAACAAAACAAAATACTGCAGATGCTGGAAATGTGAAATAAAAACAGAAAATGCTGGAAATACTCAGCAGGTCAGGCAGCATCTGTGGAGAGAAACAGACTTAATGTTTCAGGTCGATGACCTTTCATCAGAACTGGAAAAAGTTAGAGATGTAACAGATTTTAAGCAAGTACAGAGGCAGGGAACGGGGGGAGGGGAGGAAAGAACAAAAGGGAAGGTCTGTGATAGGGTGGAAGGCAGGAGAGATTAACTGACAAAAGGGATGGTGGTGCAAGGAAAAAGTAGATGGTAATGGGTCAAGTAATGAAACAAAAGATGGGTTCAGAGGAGGTGTAAATGGCAATAGTAGAATCATTAACAACACAGCTGCTGACCGAAAAAATGGGGGCTGTGGTTATGATCTGAAATTGTTGAAGTAATGTTCAGTCCGGAAGGCTGTAAAGTGCCTAATAGAAAGATGAGGTGCTGTTCCTTGAGCTTCCGTTGAGTTTCATTGGAATAGTGTAGGAGGCCGAGGACGGAGAGGTCAAAGTGGGAGTGGAGCGAAGAATTAAAGTGACAGGCGACCAGAAGCTGAATGACACGCTTTCAGACTGAACGGAGGTGTTCCACAAAGCGGTCACCCAATCTGCGTTTGGTCTCCCCAGTGTAGAGGAGACCGCATCATGAGCAGTGAATACAGTATACTAAATTGAAAGAAGTACAAGTAAATCACTATTTCACCTGGAAGGAGTGTTTGGGGTCCTGGACGATGGGAAGGGAGGAGGTGAAAAGGCAGGTGTTGCATCTCGTGGAAGGTGCTGTGGGAAGGTAAAGGGGTGATTGAACAGTGGACCAGGATGTTGCAGAGGGAACGGTCTCTTCGACATGCTATAAGGGGAGGGGAGGGGAAGATGTGTTTGATGGTGGCATGACGCTGGAGGTGGCAGAAATGGCGGAGGATGATCCGTTGAATGTGAAGGTTGGTGGGGTGGAAGATGAAGACAAGTGGAACCCTATCGTGGTTCTGAGGGAGGGGAAGGCGTGAGAGCAGAAGTGCGGGAAATGGGACAGACATGTTCGAGGGCCCTGTCAACTACGGTGGAGGGAATCCTCGGTTGAGGAAAAATGAAGGCATATCGGAAGCACTGGTATGGAAGTGGCATCGTCAGAACAGATGCGATAGAGATACAGAAACTGGGAGAATGGAATAGAGTCCTTACAGGAAGTGGGGTGGGAGGAAGTGTAATCAAGATAGCTATGGGAGTCAGTGGGCTTATAGGGGATATTGGTTGACAGCCTATCTCCAGAAATGGGGGCTGTTGCTGAGGAAAGAGATGTGGCTGTGAAAGTGAGTATTAGCAGATAAACAATACAAAACTGTTAAAGGATGAATGATGAGGAAGGAGAAAGGATCTATCACCCAGAGAGAGGGCTCCTAATTTGTACTGTATTATTATTTTAATTTCACGTTCTGTGCACGGTGCCCCAGCCAAGGCCCAATTCTAAAATTATGAAAGGGGTTTGATAGGGTAAACGTAGAAAGGATGTTTCCACTTATGGTGAGTTCAAAACTAGAGGCCATAAATATAAGATAGTCACTAATAAATCCAATAAAGAATTCAGGAGAAATTTCTGTACCCAGAGAGTGGTGAGAATGTGGAACTCGCTACCATAAGGAGTGGTTGAAGCGAATAGCATTGATGCAGTTAAGGGGAAGCTAGATAAATCCATGAGGGAGAAAGGAATAGAAGGATATGCTGATCGGGTTAGATGAAGTGGGAAGAGGCTCATGTGGTGCATAAACACTGGCATAGCCCAATTGGGCCAAATGGCCTGTTTCTGTGCTGTACATTCTATGTAAATCGATGAAAACAGTCGAGATAAAGGGGTAAATTTCTGTCTTTAGCCTCGGTGCGATGCTTTGCACACTGGGAGTGAATATTGGTAATTCAGGTGTGCACCTGATTTGCGTCGTCCACAGTGTTTCTTCTGTTAAAATGAAAAATTACACAAAAGGAAAAGCCCAATGCTTAAAATCTGAAATTAATCTGGAAAACGCATAATAGTTTCGATCAGCATTTGCAAGAGAAGGCGGGTTCACACTGGGGTTGAGACCCATCATTAGAAGGTGTCAGCTGACCTACTTGTCCATTTTCAGCACTTTCTGTTGAAGCCCAAAGAACTGCTCTGTATAAATAGGATAAATTGTATTAAATTGTACTGCCGATGCAGAGCTATGGCCTCCGGGAGCACCTATAAGAAATTCAGGCTGTGTTCCCTGTGATTTTCTGTCCTTTAAAATTAATGCATGAAAAGTGACGTTCAACGCATTTTGAAAGTCCCGACATGCATTCCCAGTGGGCAAGACTTCACATCAGAAATGCGAAGCCATGAAATTACCCCTATTATTCTCAACAATAAATAACTAAGTGTTAATCACCGAGTTTATTCCTTCCATTATACTGTGTGATCTCGTAAATACAGCCTAGCATAATGGATGGTCAGGGATGCTTTACAGAGGTGCGGGCTTTATAGCCAGTCTGTGCAGGAGTCCTACAGTGTTAGTAATCCAGCCCTGGCCATCTGTTACAATATACAATGTGCACAGCATGTTTTTCCTTTAATTGCTTTCCTCCTCAAAAATGGCCGCTGTCATGCCGCAGCAGGCATATGGCACAGTCAAGCAGGTGGTTTGTTTAACTACGTGGTTATAGGTCATCATAGAGGCTGCAAATTCTTAGAACTAGAGAAAGATAGATCAATAGGAAGAAAAATCAACAGGCAGCAGACGGAACCGCACTGCAAAACCTTTTATTTAAATGAGACTGTAAATATTTCTAGCTCAGATGCTTTAATCAATTAGTGATGATATTCAGCCAGCCAGTTCATCAATAATTATCATTCCATGTCCTCTTTATGTGTGCTTACAAATGCCAAAGGCTTAGCTGATAGAAGAATCTGTGTGAAGTTTAGGCCAGTTCATTCAATGCTTAAATCCACAGAAACAAAACTGCATCTAATTCAGCACTAATTAACCAATAAAGGTTTCAGTTATGGGGAAAGACTGGAGAAGCTGGGATTGTTCACCTTAGAGCAGAGAAGGTTAAGGGAGATTTAATAGAGGAGTTCAAAATCATGAGGGGTTTTGATAGAGTAGATAGGGAGAAACTGTTTCCACTGGCAGGAGGGTCGGTAACCAGAGGACACAGGTTTAAGATAATTGGGAAAAGAACCAAAAGGAAATGAGGAGAATATTTTTATGCAGCGAGTTGTTATGACCTGGAATGCACTGCCTGAAAGGGTGGTGGAAGCAGATTCCATAGTAACATTGAAAAGGGAATTGGATGTCTACTTAAAAAGGAAAACATTGCAGGGCTATGGGGAAAGAGCAGGGGAGTGGGACTAATTGGATAGCTCTTTCAGAGAGCTGGCACAGGCATAATAGGCTGAATCTCCTCCTTCTGTGCTGTGTGACTCTCTGATTCTATGATTTATATAGCACCGTTCCCATCCTCAGTACTACACGTTTGATGTGTACTCACTCTTGTAATGTAGGGAAACATGACAGTCAACTTGTGCACTGCACGGTCCCACAAACAGAAAATAAATAAATGACCAGGAAATCTGTATTTAGTGATGGGAACTTTTACATCCACCTGAGAGGGCAGACAGTGCCACACTACCTCAGCACTACAATGAAGTGTTATCCTCGATAATGTACTTAAGCCTCTGGTGTGTGGCTTTTTAAATTCATTCCTGGGATGTGGGCGTCGCTGGCAAGGCCAGCATTTATTGCCCATCCCTAATTGCCCTTGAGAAGGTGGTGGCGAGCCGCCTTCTTGAACCGCTGTAGTCCCTGTGGTGAAGGTACTCCCACAGTGCTGTTAGGGAGGGAGTTCCAGGAGTTTGACCCAGCGACGATGAAGGAACGGCGTTACATTTTCAAGTCAGGATGGTGTGTGACTTGGAGGGGAACTTGCAGGTGATGGTGTTGCCATGTGCCTGCTGCCCTTGTCCTTCTAGGTAGCAGAGGTCTCGGGTTTTGGAGGTGCTGTTGAAAAAGCTTTGGCGAGTTGCTGCAGTGCATCTTGTAGATGGTACACACTGCAGCCACTGTGCGCCGGTGGTGGAGGGAGTGAATGTTTAAGGTGGTGGATAGAGTGCCAATCAAGCGGGCTGCTTTGGATAGTGTATAGCTTCATAGAATCATAGAAATTTACAGCACAGAAGGAGGCCATTCGGCCCATCTTGTCCATGCCGGCCAAGAAAGAGCTATCCACCCTAATCCCACTTTCCAGCACTTGGTCCATAGCCTTGTAGGTTATGGCACTTCAAGTGCATATGCAAGTACTTTTTAAATGTGATGAGGGTTTCTGCCTCTACCACCCTTTCAGGCAGTGAGTTCCAGACCCCCACCGCCCTCTGGGTGAAAAAAATTCTCCTCAAATCCCCTCTAAACCTCCTACCAATTACTTTAAATCTATGCCCCCTGGTTATTGACCCTTCTGCTAAGGGAAATAGGTCCTTCCTATCCACTCTATCTAGGCCCCTCATAATTTTATACACCTCAATTAGGTCTCCCCTCGGCCTCCTCTGTTCCAAAGAAAACAACCCCAGCCTATCCAATCTTTCCTCATAGCTAAAATTCCCCAGCCCAGGCAACATCCTTGTAAATCTCCTCTGCACCCTCTCTAGTGCAATCACATCTTTCCTGTAATGTGACCAGAACTGCACGCAGTATTCTAGCTGTGGCCTAACTAGTGTTTTATACAGTTCAAGCATAACCTCCCTGCTCTTATAATCTATGCCTCGGCTAATAAAGGCAAGTATCCCGTTTGCCTTCTTAACCACCTTATCCATCTGTCCTGCTACCTTCAGGGATCTGTGGACATGCACTCCAAGGTCCCTCTGATCCTCTGCACTTCTCAGTGTCCTACCATTTATTGAGTATTCCCTTGCCTTGATAGCCCTCCCCAAATGCATTACCTCACACTTCTCCAGATTGAATTCCATTTGCCACTGTTCTGCCCACCAGACCAGTCCATTGATAGCTTCCTGCAGTCTACAGCTTTCTTCTTCATTATCAACCACACGGCCAATTTTTGTATCATCTGCAAACTTCTTAATCATACTTCCTACATTCAAGTCCAAATCATTGATATATATACCACGAAAAGCAAATGACCCAGTACTGAGCCCTGCGGAACCCCACTGGAAACAGCTTTACAGTCACAAAAACACCCTTCGAACATTACCCTTTGTTTCCTTCCTCTGAGCCAAGTTTGGATCCAACTTGCCACTTTGCCTTGGATCCTATGGACTTTTACTTTCATGACCAGCCTGCCATGCGGGACCTTATCAAAAGCCTTGCTAAAATCCATATAGACTACATCAAACGCACTACCCTCATCGACCCTCCTTGTTACCTTCTCAAAAAATTCAATCAAGTTAGTCAGACACGACCATCCCTTAACAAATCCATGCTGACTGTCCCTGATTAATCCGTGTCTTTCTAAATGAAGATTTATCCTGTCCCTCAGAATTTTTTCCAATAATTTTCCCACCACCTAGGTTAAGCTGACTGGCCTGTAATTACTCGGTCTATCCCTTTCTCCCTTTTTAAACAACGGTACCATGTTAGCAGTCCTCCAGTCCTCTGGCACACACCTATAACCAGAGAGGATTGGTAAATGATGGTCAGAGCCTCTGCTATTTCCTCTCTTACTTCTCTTAACAGTTTGTCTCTCTTCACTCTTCTTGAGTGTTGTTGGAGCTGCACTTATCCAGGCAAGTGGAGAGTATTCCATCACACTCCTTACTTGTGCCTTGTAGATGGTGGAAAGGCTTTGGGGAGTCAGGAGGTGAGACACTCGCCGCAGAATACCCAGCCTCTGACCTGCTCTTGTAGCCACAGTATTTATGTGGCTGGTCCAGTTAAGTTTCTGATCAATGGTGACCCCCAGGATGTTGATATTGGGGGATTCGGCGATGGTAATGCCGTTGAATGTCAAAGGATGCTGGTTAAACTCTCTCTTGTTGGAGATAAGTGAGAAGTCGCACAACACCAGGTTATAGTCCAACAGCTTTATTTGAAATCACAAGCTTTCGGAGCGCTGCTCCTTCGTCAGGACTTCACCTGACGAAGGAGCAGCGCTCCGAAAGCTTGTGATTTCAAATAAAGCTGTTGGACTATAACCTGGTGTTGTGTAACTTCTCACTTTTGTCCACCCCAGTCCAACACCGGCATCTCCACATCATTGTTGGAGATAGTCATTGCCTGGCACTTATGTGGCGCGAATGTTACTTTCCACTTATCAGCCCAAGCCTGAATGGCTTGAAATGAAGCGTTTAAGATAATTAAAAGGATTTGATATGTAGAGAGAAACAATTTGCTCTGGTGGGGGAGTCCAGAACAACATGCCCTGCCCCTGCACGCCCCGCCCACTGCATGCCCCCAGTATACCCCACCCCCTGCGCCTGTTTCCCCCTGCACAACCTGCCCTCCTGTGCCCAGCATTTCTACACCTATGATTCTGCATTTCTAAATCCAGCTCCAAATCAAATTGTCCTATCACTGTCACACATCATTTACTTGTCTCTGATGAATGAACCTGAGTCACTGGACTAGAAGCCCTCCACAGTCAAGTAGCATATCCCATTTGAGTCATTATTGTGCTCCTTCCATGTTACCAGTATTGAACAAAATGCTTGAGCCTCTTGTTTGAAATCAAAGATGGATAATAATCTGATGAGCCAGTGTCATTCAGGATTCAATTCCTTTCACCCCACCTGAGCAGCTCTCCGAATTTATTGAACACGTACATCATGCCTTTGACTACAGCTTACTCGTAGAGAACGTTTTTCTTGATCCAGTAAATCAAAGCACTGTGTGGCTTCAGTGAAAATACATTTGTGGTTTCACTCTGATCTCCCATCTGAAGTCTTTCTGGAAAGCAATCGCAAATTAGATTACATTTGATTGGTGTACTTCAAGGTTCAGCTGGATGGGTCCTCGTGGTTTACCTCATATGTCAAACCCTGCACTGATGATGGTGTTTTCTCTTCTGTTGAACCTTGCCCCTAAAAGCTCAGTGGGAAATGAACCACATAATTTTTGCATGGAGCTCTGTAGCCCACACCAATCTCAGGTTTAAACCTTCGTTTGCGCTGAGGCCCCTATCTCTGTAATCTCCTCCAGCCCTACAACCCTCCGAGATCTCTGCACTTCTCCAATTGTGGCCTCTTGTGCTTCCCCGAATTCCAGCGCCCCACCAATGGCGGCTGTGCCTTCAGCTGCCTAGGCCCTAAGCTCTGGAATTCCCTCCCTAAACCTCTCCGCCTCTCTACCTCTTTCTCCTCCTTTAAGTCGCTCCTTAAAACCTACCTCTTTGACCAAACCTTTGATCACCTGTCCTAATATCTCCTTATGTGGCTCGGGGTCAAATTTTGTTTGATAACCCTCCTTTGAAGCGCATTGGGACGTTTTACTATGGTAAAGGCGCCATATAATTGCAAGTTGTTGTTCATTTAGCGAATTCCAAATAAGGGGACTGCATTTAGCCTTTGTTTCCTGGGCCAGGATAGCAGAACATCGGCAATAGTTGCGGGTCCCAGTGACTTCTGCTGAAGGCGTGTGTCCATGTTGATGGATGGTGAGAGGGACAGCTCAGCTTTGATGATTTCTCCAGTCACAAAACTTACTCCAGCGACTTGAGCACGTAATCCAGTGCTGACACTCCAGTGCAGTGTTGAGGGAGCGCTGCTCTGTCAGAGGTGCTGTCTTTCGGATGAGACATTAAACCAAGGCCCCGTCGGCCCTCTTAGGTGGGTGTAAAAGATTCCACGGCACTATTTTGAAGAAGAGCAGGGGAGTTCTCCCCAGTGCCCTGGCCAATATCATTCCCTCAACCAACATCACTAAAAGAACAGATGATCTGGTCATTATCATATTGCTATTTGTGGGACCTTGCTGTGTACAAATTGGCTGCCACGTTTCCCACATTACAACAGTGACTACACTTCAAAAAGTACTTCATTAGCTGTAAAGGGCTTTGGGACATCCTGAAGTTGTGAAAGGCGCTATATAAATGCAAGTTCCGTTTTTCTTTCTTTACTGATACTGAACGTCCAGACCCACACATGAAGAACGGTCACGTGGCTGAGCTATTCGGGAGCCAAAACTGACAATGACTTGAACTCCAGTTAGTGCCTTCAGGAGTGGAAGGGTCAGATAAGAACAATTGACAGGAAGAAATAAAACATAAGAAGCCTGCCCAGGCTTTGATCTATTGAAAAACACCTCCTTTTCTGGTCAAGTACTCTAGCACACTCTGGACACCAAGGCCTCTGATGGTTAAGTGTCAACGAATGATTTATGGTGTCAACGATCATTCATCATGCTAAACTTTTATAAAACACTGGTTAGGTCTCAGCTGGAGTATTGTGTCCAATTCTGGGCACCACACTTTAGGAAGGATGTCAAGTCCTGCAAAGCGTACAGAGGAGATTTACCAGGATGATACCAGGGATGAGGGACTTCAGTTATCTGGAGAGACTGGAGAAGCTGGAATTGTTCTACTTGGAGAAGAGAAGGTTAATGGGAGATTTAACAGAGATGTTCAAAATTATGAGGGGTTTTGTTAGAGTACATGGGGAGAAACTGTTTTCACTGGAAGGAGGGTCAGTAACCAGAGGGCACGAATTTAAGATAATTGACAAAAGAACCAGGGAGGAGATGAGAGGAATTTATTTACGCAGAGGTGTGTTATGATCTGGAATGCACTGCCTGAAAGGGGGGTGGAAACAGATTCAATAGTAACATTCTAAAGAGAATTGGATATCTACTTGAAGGGGAAAAATTGCAAGTCTAGGGGGAAAATGTAAGGGAGTGGGACTAATTGGATAGCTCTTTCAAAGAGCCGGCACAGGCATGATGGGCCAAATGGCCTCCTTCTGTGCTGTACGATTCTATGATTTTATATCTTATATGAAGGATCTTCTGTTGATAATCTGAAGCTATCCTTAAACAACTCATTTTTTACCTTTCTGCTTGGAAAAGTCTCCCTCTGTGAACAGCTGCAGTCTTTTCACCACAGGGCCAGAATCCAGCTGTGTCAGACAACGGCAACGGGGGAAAGGGAACGAGCCCAGTGGGGCGATAGCTGTGAAATCCTGGCAGTAAATCTTCAGGGCCTTTAATAACTCAAAAATTATTTTCAAAACATGGCTTTCCTCGGAGCAGTTCCTGCACCTGTACCGTCACTGGAATTGCAGCGGAAACCCTATATAATAAGTGTAAACGGGGTTTCCTCTGGACTTTTGGTGAATCTACGATGACGGAGCAGGAGCAGCTCTGAGGAAATTCTTGGCCATTGATATTAATCACCTGCTCTTTCTCTAACATTGCCA
The DNA here is from genome assembly GCA_030390025.1 of Squalus acanthias. Lineage (NCBI taxonomy): Eukaryota > Metazoa > Chordata > Chondrichthyes > Squaliformes > Squalidae > Squalus > Squalus acanthias. Next base: position 37,085,214 of record CM059433.1, read on the forward strand.
GGACCTCTGTTTTGGAGTTTAGGCAATGCCAGGAGCAGGCGTTTCAGTGGTACTTTACTTTAGAAAGCCTTAAGTAAATCAAAAGGTCAGGGAAAAACATTTATCTTTTGTTCTGTTTTATGCTTTAGAATTTCATATTAAATGAGATAGAATTAACCGCACAGAAACAAGCCATTTGGCCAAACTGGTCTGTGCCGTGTTCATGCTCCACACGAGCCTCCTCCCACCCTACTTCATCTCATCCTATCAGCAGATCCTTCGATTCCTTTCTCCCTCATGGACTTATCTAGCTTCCCCTTGAATGCATCTATGCTATTCACCTCAACTACTTGTCATAACAAGTTCCACATTCATTATTCTCTGGGTAAAGAAGTTTCTTCTGAATTCCTTATTGGATTTATTAGTGACTATCATATAGTTATGGCCCCTAGTTTTGGATTCCCCCACAAGTGGGAACATCTCTTTGTCTACCGTATCAAATCCCTTCATAATTTAAAGATCTCTATCAGGTCACCCCTCAGCCTTGTCTTTCCGAGAGAAAAGAGCCCCAGCCTGTTCATTCTTTCCTGATAGGTTTAACCTCTCGGTTCTGGTATTATCCTTGTAAATCTTTTTTGCACCTTCTCCACTGCCTCTAGATCCTTTTTATAATATAGAGACCAGAACTATTTCCAGTACTCCGAGTATGGTCTAACCAAGGTTCTATACAAGTTTAACATAACTTCTCTGCTTTTCAATTCTATTCCTCTAGAAATGTAACCTGTGAGCAGATCTTTTGTACAGAACTTAATCTTAAGTGACATGATGAAGTTCTGTCCAGTGACATCTTGAATCCATAAACCATCGCCCATTCCACAGGAGAAGTCTGTATAAAATGTCTGTTCCCATGTTGCCTCCAACCAGCAATTCCTAAGCATAATGCAGAGAAAAACAAGAGATAACTGAGAAACACTGATGGGGTCGGATGGGCATCGGGCAGTTAGCGTTCAATGCAATTACGCTGCCCACCTGATATCATCGGCGTGAGGCCCAAGCCTCATTTATATCAGACTGGCAAATGGCGAGCGCTGCTCCTGCTTGTTGGTTGAGAGGGTAGGAATTCCAGAGGAGCTGAGTGGGAGATTTTATCATGAGGTGATTTTAAAATTCTCATCTTTGTTTTCAAATCCCTACATGGCCTCACCCCTCCTTATCTCTGTAATCTCCGCCAACCCTTCAACCCTCCGAGATCTCTGTGCTCCTCCAATTCTGGCCTCTTGCACATCCCTAATTTCTATCGCTCCACAATTGGCGGCCGTGCCTTCAGCTGCCTAGGCCCTAAGCCTTGGAAGTCCCTCCCTAAACCTCTCCACCTCTCTCTCCTCCTTTAAGACGCTCCTTAAAACCTATCTCTTTGAATAAGCTTTTAGTCACCTACCCTAATATCTCCTTATGTGGCTCAGTGTCAACTTTTTTTTGATTACGCTCCTGTGAAGCGCCTTGGTATGTTTTTACTAGGTGCTATATAAATGCAAGTTGTTGTTGGGGTGGAAGTGTGGCTGGGCTGGCAATGGGCTAGAAGATTTTTGTGAGGCCAGGAGGAGAATCCCCGAGCAGCCTGCAGCAGTTCCTTTAAAGACCGCTGGTTAGGCCACTCAGTGCCTGGTACCTAAAAATTGTGTTGGCGTCTTATGTATGGCATTGGACCCGATTAACATATTGGAATGATGCTCTGGCCTGGTCACCCATGTAGAGGCATCCAGGAAAATGGCGGCGGCTGGGAATGGAGCCGGAATGGAGCAGTAATACAGAACTGCGATTTTTGGCATGCTTCTGCCCTGTTCCTGCCTGTCAGAATGATTTTAACCACAGCCAGGGTGGGAGAGGCGGGGCAATAGATGTACCTGCCCGGTGTCTCTGGTGTGGAGCCTGAGCCGGCTTGAGGGCTGGGCCATGTTTCCATAGTTCCCAACGAGCTGTTCCAGCATTCACAGGAGGCCTGTTGATCCGGCGGGGGGGGCGGGGTGCGGGGGGAGGGAGGGTGTTGCAGGAATTCTGGCATCTCTGTCATAGAGCTGAGCTGGAAATTTAGGTTGCAAAATTCAGCTCCTTTGTGCCGGTAATAATGGCCTTTTTTTAAAAAATGGCATCCGCTTCGCTTCTACCCACTTCTGGTGTGGCTCGCACTGTTCGACAAATTGGTGAGGGTGATAGCACGGGCGGTACGTGCGTATGCCGGCAGTATGCAGAGTAGGCAGATTGTGACATCAATCAACGTGTAACGCTGATTTGACACACGACCTGCCATTTTGGACGTCACCACTACATTCAACGCACTCTTCTAAACACGCATAGCTGAAAGTGCGTTCAGCTGCACGAGGGACCCCCCCCCCCACCAGCGCTACTTAAAGGGAAACATCCAACTTGCAGATAAGTTGATTATTTCTCTTGTACTGGGTTTTGCAGAGTTTGTAGGAGTACTGGGTTGCTACAAGAGATTTAAAAAGTTGTTAAAGTGTGCAGGGAGTGCTGCTGGACGTTGGGAAGGCGTTGGCTGCTACTGAAGGCCTCTGAGTACACCACTTGCTCCCAGTCATGGGGACTATACTTGCAGTCCCCCTCACGCTGCAGCATGGCAGGGAGATGGAGCAGAGGCAGCAAAGAAGACAAGCTGCTCACAGAGGGAGGAGGAGATGGCTTCTAGCAGAAGGGCTTACCTACCTAGGGTCTTCAGGGAGCACTTCTCCTACCTGCACCTAAGCCAGGAGCAGTGTGTTTGGCGGCTCCTCTTCACCAAGGAGGGGGTCACAGAACTCTGCCACCTCCTGCAACCAGACCTGCAGCCTCAGAACAGGGCGACGATGGCACTGCCAGTGGCCCTCAATGTGACCGTGGCCTGAATTTTTTTGCTAGTGGATCCTTCCAGGCTGTAACAGGCGACATAACAAACATCTCACAATTTGCCATCCATCGCTGCATCCGGGAGGTCACAGAAGCTCTGTACTCTAGAAGAAGGGAATTCAATGGGCCAAAAATTCATCCCGCTGCGCGAGAGTACGCACTGCATACTCTCGCGTATTCTCTCTCCAATTGCCGGTTTTCTGCATGCCCTGCGCATGCGCTGAAAACCGGTACTTGGTCTTTTGAAAAGGGGGCGGTTCCTCGGTGCATCGCGTGCGCGCTACAGGCTGCGCGCACGCTGTGCACTTCGTGCTTTGGACGCGCAGGTAAGGACGGAAGATTTTAGAAATGGAAAAAGGAGGAGTAAGACCCACTTTTAACAAGGTAAGTAGTGAATTAAGTATTTTTTTGAATTTTTTTTAACAGGTATTTCTTTTTTAGAGACTTTAAAGACAGGTAAGTTTATTTTTATAACTTTTTAAAAGATTTTAAATTTTTTCAAAAATTTAATTTTTTATTTAAAATGGTTAATTTATTTAACTATACTTATTTTATTAATGTGATGGTTTTCTTTTTTAATTTAATTGAGGTTTAGCTGTTATTTTGGGGGGGTGTAAGATTCATAGATTTCACAGCACGTATGTGAAACTTATGAATGGAAGATGGTGTGCTGCCATTGGCTCTAACTGAGTCACGTGATCCCACAGCACGCACGAATTCACTACGCCGGTGGGATACGCAAGCACTGCCCAGCTGATGTCTGGAACATCAAGTTCGTGCGAGCTGGATCTGAAAAAGCCAACGCGGAGTGAGAGATCACGGGGAAGCCTTACCCCCGCGGGAACAGAGCGAGATTAATTTCTGGGCCATTGTCTTCTCTCTAAACAGAGAGAAGCAGGAGGAGCGCGCACATGGCTTTGCCAGGATATTGGGCTTCCCCATGGTGCAGGGTGCCATTGACTGCACACACATGGCTTTGCGGGCGCCGCATCTCAATGGTGAGATCTTCCGTAACCGCAAATGCGCAGTTGGTGTGCGACCACGCCCAGCACATCATGGTAGTGAATCCCGAGGGTGGCTGCTAGGCGACAAGGGCTATCCACTCTCCACCTGGCTGATGACTCCCCTCCTCAACCCCACCACTTGTGGCCAGCACTCATATAATGACAGCCATGCTGCCATGAGGAACACAATTGAGCAGATTATCAGCGTGCTCGAACAATGGTTCTGCTGCCTTGACTGCTCAGTAGCAACCCTCCAGTACTCGCCGGAGTGGGTGTCCCAATTTGTGATGGTCTGCTGCATCCTCCACAACTTGGTCATCATGAGGGTGCAGCCCTTGCCACCACGGGTTCCGCGATCACCTCAGGAGGAGGAGGAGAAGGAGGAGGAAGTGAAAGAGGAAGGGAGGAGGCAGCCTGCACATCCACGTTCCAGACGGTCTGTCCGTGAGCACATCATCAGACTTCAGTTCCCTTGAATGAAACCCCAGATCCCCGTTGCTCAACACTTCCCCACCTTCCCATCCCTTTGTCACAGAACATCACTGCGTTCTCTTGGCCACAATGCTGAAATGAAAGCCGCCACAAAACAAACATTCCAAAGCATATTTTTAAATCATTCAATCCAATAGTAGATAACAATGTCAACTAATCGCCTTTGTGCATTCCCTTAGTGCCTGTCTTCCGTGTGCCTTTACCGGTCCTAGTGCTCCTACGAAGTGTTACCCCAGTGGCTGCAACTTGGCTGGTGGAAGGCCGCTAACTTTCAGTGGGGGAGACTGCAGATGGCCTTGCAGGACAACCTCAAGCAGCTTTGGGTCTAGAAGGCCCAGCTGTAGACTGCACCACCTCGACAAGGGCGGCAGCAGCCTGAGCTGGCTGGCTGACAGACAACACCAAGGGCACTGGTGGAGTGGCAGTGGTGGAAGTACGAATGCTGTCACCCTGAGAGAGGACAGCGGGTTCATGCTCCACGGAGCCACTGCAACTCCCCCAGGGTGGTGCCTGAGCAATCCTGGTAATCTGTTGGAGGACAGATTGCTGGACTGCTGTGACACCCTGCAAGCCCCTTCCCACACTGGTAAACACAGCCACGATGGCAGCAGTCTGAGCTTGAGTAGCAGCAAGTTGAGCCTGCATGAGAGCAAGCTGAGCTTGCATGACAGAAGTCTGAGCTTCCACTGCTTCACTCAGACATTGGGTCACTTCCGCTTGTGCTGAGACAGCAGCCATCAGACTCTGCATCATGGTTGGGTCCACAAGTGTCCTAATGGAGTGCCCATCACTTCCATGCTGGAAATCATGGGCTCCAAGCTCTGCGCAAAGCCCTGTGGCAAGGTTTGAGCCAGACTCCTCCATGCTCCTTGATAGTGACAACAGGCTATCTTGCAGGCCTGCCAATGCACCAAACATTTCAGTGTGCATGCCCATCACCCTTCTTCAGAAGGCCGCCCCATCGAAGTCCTCATTTGAGTCCTCTGCAGCAGAACTCGTGTGCGACCCCTCCCTCCGGGGAGCTGGCATCTGCGCTACCCTTTACCCCTGCCCTGGCTGCAGGTCACTCGTGCCCGGTGACTCACCACGTGCAGATCCTGCCTCTATACTACCCTCTAAAGTACACGCAGTGCCAATTTCTGAACTGGTGCCTGCGAGTGTCAGATCGAGTGACGGCGTCTCTAATTCTCCATCAATCTCCTCTTGCTCTTCCTGCACCGGCTGAGAAGCTTGGAGTTCTTGGGTATCTGAAAGGAGAAAGGCACAAGAGTCGGGTTGTGGTGAGGGGAGGGGGGAAGCAAGATGTGCATGCTTACACCATCAGCAGCTTGTAAGTAAGAAGAGGTTGTGGGATGAGGAGGAAGTGGGATGTGAGAAGGAGGATTTTGTATGAGCATATCGTTATCTTCAGTGGTTTCAGCCGCGCCGATCTCCACGGCCCCGATGACGGCCCCTCCAATAATGTCGTGCACAGTCTCCTCCATCGGGGTAAGGTTATGCAGGATCCCTGCTGCCTCCTGTTATGTGCCACCTTGCCCTGCAGGGAAATGTGTCATTCAGTGTGGCGCAGTGTGTTTGGGTGATGTGCCTGTCATGATTGAATAGCTGACAGTGTGTGCAAGGTGTGAGATGTGGGTGTGAGGCTTGCACAGTGGTAAATGTGTGAGGGTGAGGTGAAGCTATGTTTGTGAGGTATGAGTTGAGATTGTTGGTAGGTGAGTGATGGGGTGTGGTGCATTGAGCAGTGTGTGAGGCTAGTGGTGCAGTTGGTGGGAGACGACTTTTGAAGATGCACTCACTGACCTTGACCACACGTGTGAGGTCATTAAACTTCTTTTGGCATTGGATCCAGTTCCTCGGGGCAAGACTGCTGGCAGTGATCGCTTCAGCTATATGATCCCACTGCCTTCTTACAGTGAGTCTGCAGGGCCTCCTGGCCCCCTGAGGGTAGAGGACCTGTCTCCTCCATTCAACCCGCTGCACTAAGGCCTCCAGTGCTGCGTCTGAGAACTGAGGCGCTCTTTCTCTGCTATGTTGTGCCATAGCTGCCTGACAGTTGCCTTGACAACCAGTTCAATGAGGTGCTGAATGCAGAATGCCCCTCCCCTTTAAGAGGTGCAGACTGCGTTTAAAAGTGGCAGCTAGATTTAAATAGAGCAGCGCTCTCAGGGCTGGGCTGCCCGCATCAATAATGTTAATTAGCAGGCAGCACGAATGTCGCATGCTGCCTGCACTACTTCCAACAGGCACGGCCCGATTGCGCATCACGATCCTCATGCCGTTTTCAGGCCTAATCAAATTTTTAGCCCTAGATCTTTGGGGGGGCATTGCGGGAGAGGGGAGCATGACGACGGGCCGACAGCAAGGTGGAGGATTTTTGTTGGCCCAGGGGGAGCATTTGCCTGACAGAATTTGAACTAAAACCTACCTATTGAGGAGAGGTCTGCTGCAGTCCCTTTAAAGCTTCGTCCACTGGTACTTCAAAATTGCGATAAGGTCCCATGTACATCTGGGTCGCCCATTCAGAGGCCTCAATCAAAATGGTGGCAGGTGGAAATTGAGAAGGAACGAAGTGGTAAGTTAATCGCCATGAATTTCAGGGCACGACCACCCTTTTCCTGCCAGATGGATAACTTTAAAGTCACCCCAGTACCTTTAAGATGTGACTGTTTATAAAGCAAATTCTATGCTATTTGATCTTGGAAAACTACAGCAGGCAAATTCTTGAGATATCATTGTCAGCAATATCTCTTTAACCAGCGTTAGCAATATTGGATGTGGCTGTGTACAATTCTGCCAGCTCCTCAATAGACAAGCTGATTGATGAGGTGGATGGACAAGGCGGAGGTACATTTATTGCTTTTCTGTCATACATTAAAGATTTTCTTACATTTTGGTTTTATAGTTGTAATTTTTTAAATAATAAATGTATTTTCTTAACTGACAATGATGCTACTTATTGAGCACTTTGCTTCTCGTTCCCCCTTCCACCACCTGGAGTTTGATCCATCATCAAATCAACAAGACATCGACCAATAGCTGATGGTCATAACTCGCGACTGAAATGAGATGCAATTGGATTGACTCAGGACAAAAACCTAAATAAATGAATGCATCAAGAGAATATACAGTCCCGCATGAGCAGATTTAGTGTGCATGCCTCGCCAGTTGGAATATCCCTCATGAGGCCGGTAACTATGGTAACTCAAACACACAAAAATGGAACTGAAGTATAAGTATGTTTTGGATCAAATTATAAATACAGTTAATAGAAACCTAATAATTTCCAATTTGCACACATTATCTGTAATTTAACTGTAATGAGTCATTATACATTTGATAGTTTTGTAGTTTTTTTTGCCTTAATGTTCTTTCAAGCATCTGCTCTACAGTATAGGAAATCAGTGAATTCTATGGTGTAAAATAAGCTCTTGAAAATTCCCTACATACAGAAGTGAGGACCTAAGATCGTGCTAATAAATGCACATTACAGCAATCTCAAGTGCCACATGCAATGATTACATGTAATGAAAAAGTACATTGTGCTGCCCATCCACACAATCTGCTGCATATATATATGTGAGAAGCACTTGTCTTTGTTCTCAGAGTACCTTTTCCAAACTGCAATCCCACATGCAACAACTCTTCAATTATTGTCTCGCAGTTGTGGTGAATGAAAGGAATTCAAGAGATTATGATTAAAATGGAGCTAATTTCCCATGCCACCCACATTATGAACCTATTATGAATAGATACACAATTTGCATAGCAAATACAATATGAATTGTACAATGTAATATGGAGAGACTAGAATAGCTGGGGTTGTTCTCCTTAGAGCAGAGAAGGTTAAGGGGAGATTTAATTGAGGCGTTCAAAATCATGGTGGGTTTTGATAGAGTAAATAAGGAGAAACTGTTTCCAATGGCCATAGGGTCAGTAACCAGAGGACACGGATTTAAGGTAATTGCCAAAAGAGCCAGAGGTGAGTTGAGGAGAATTTTTTTTTACACAGCGAGTTGTTATGATCTGGAATGCACTGCCTGAAAGGGTGGTGGGAGTAGATGCAATAGTAACTTTTAAAAGGGAATTGGATAAATACTTAAAAAGTAAACATTTGCAGGGCTATGAGGAAAGAGCAGGTGACTGGGACTAATTGAATAGCTCTTTCAAAGAGCCGGCACAGACACGATGGGCCGAATGGCCTCCTTCTGTGCTGTATTATTCCATGGGGGAAAAATTCAGTATCGCCCCATTTGGGGCGCAATTATCGGCCGGGCGCAAAGATTAGCGCCTGGCGCTAATTATCGCCTCCGACTGCAAACTTGACTTTTATCGCCCCTGGAGGTGATTGGAGCACTAAATCAGGCGCTACACATCTGTCTTAAGGCGCAAAGGCCGAGGAGCGAGGCGCTACCTCAGAGTGCTGGCGAAGCTCATGTGATGTCAGTCAGCAATGGAACACAGACACAATGGCCCCAGCCAGTTCTTAAAGGGGAGGGTTGATCTTGCTCTCCATCCACATCCTGCTCATTGCAGCCTTGAATCTCAGCCTGGAGAGACCTGTACATCAAATCTGCTGGAAAGAACAATGGAAAGGACCAGGGAAAGAGTTGAGTGCAGCCCCCACAGTCTCTTCTAAATAGATGCAAGGAAGGGCAAATCAAAATGAACCTGCAAAGTGCTGCTCAGTACCCAAAACTCCTTCACACAGCGTTGAATCTCTCCAGAAATCTCTCTCTCTCTCTCTCTCAGAATGCGTGGTGCAAAAATGTCACCAACAAAAAAAGGCAGGAAGCGTTCGCCTTTAAATAGCGCTCCCCCTGTCCCTTCCTGACTGCAAAACGCTCCTCTCAACCTGTCGTTGCTAGCAGCAGGTGGTAAGGCAGGGGGCGCCACTCAATATCCGCTCTGGGGCGCTACCGGGGCGTTGCGCAGTCGACTGACGTCGCGATCTGCCGGCGCAGGAGATCGTGGCGTTAGTGTTTAGCGCCACCGCAAAATGTCTAGTTAATTTCGCGAGCGGCGCAAACATCGCCGCGCCCGGGCGCTAGTTGCTTTGCGCCCCATTAGCGCCCTCTTAAGGCGCTAACGGGAGTCACAACCAACTGAATTTTTCCCCCTATGATTCTATAATTGCAGCAAATGTCATCACTCGAAATGCTTTTATTTGCTCTCTGTCCTTGTCACTGGATGTTGGCATTAGGTGGTCCCAAGTACACAGTGGCTTCTTTCTAAGTTTTGATAGCACTCTAGGGGGGGGAAAATTCAGTTGGTTGCGCCTCCCGTTAGCGCCTTAAGAGGGCGCTAATGGGGCGCAAAGCAACTAGCGCCCGGGTGCGGCAATGTTTGCGCCGCTTGCGAAATTAACTAGACATTTTGTGGCGGCGCTAAACACTACCGCCACGATCTCCTGCGCCGGCAAATCATGACGTCAGTCGAGTGCGCAACGCCCCGGTAGCACCCTGGAGCGGATATTGAGTGGCGCCCCCTGCCTTACCGCCTGCCGCTAGCAACGACAGGTTGAGGGGAGCGTTTTGCAGTCAGGAAGGGACTGGGGGAGCGCTATTTAAAGGCGACCGCTTCCTGCCTTTTTTTGTTGGTGACATTTTAGCACCACGCATTCTGAGAGAGAGAGAGAGAGACTTCTGGAGAGATTCAACGTCGTGTGAAGGAGTTTTGGGTACTGAGCAGCACTTTGCAGGTTCATTTTGATTTGCCCTTCCTTGTATCGATTTAGAAGAGACTGTGGGGGTTGCACTCTGAGCTCTTTCCCTGGTACTCTCCATTGTTCTTTCCAGCAGATTTGATGTACAGGTCTCTCCAGGCTGAGATTCAAGACTGCAATGAGCAGGATGTGGATGGAAAGCAAGATCAACCCACCCCTTTAAGAACTGGCTGGTGCCATTGTGTCTGTGTTCCATTGCTGACTGACATCACATGAGCTTCGCCAGCGCTCTGAGTTAGCGCCTCGCTCCTCGGCCTTTGCGCCTTAAGACAGATGTGTAGCGCCTGATTTAGCGCTCCAATCACCTCCAGGGGCGATAAAAATCAAGTTTGCAGTCGGAGGCGATAATTAGCGCCAGGCGCTAATCTTTGCGCCCAGCCGATAATTGCGCCCCAAACGGGGCGATACTGAATTTTTCCCCCTAGTTTTCATATGGTTCAAAGTAAGGCTGAACTGGTCAGTATTTGTCATTACTGAACAGATCTCCTGTGGCGTTGCTCACGGTGAGTCACAGGATCTGCGGTTTTACAATGAAAGGGGTATTATACTATGTCATGCACATTGCATTAATACACATTACTAGTCAACCTCCCGTGGCAGTACTCAAGTGTCATCTCCAGGTGAAGCAGGATTATGGGGCGAGGGATAACTGTATCAAAGCACTCAGGCATAACTCAGTCCCCATCTTAAAGAAGGAAGGAAGGAAAGCAGATGGGCCCTCGGTTTATCGTCTCATCTGAAAGATGGCACCTCCGACAGTGCAGCATTCCCTCAGTACTGCACTGGAGTGTCAGCCTAGATTATGTGCTCAAGTCTCTAGAGTGGGACTTGAACCTACAACCTTCTGACTCAGTTGTGCAATTACTGAGCCACAGCTGGCACCAAACCCCTGCACTGCGAGTGACTGGACCAGTGAGTAACAGAGAAGGCTGTGAATCCCTTCCTCAATGCTCGTTTCATCCACTCGCCCAGCATGTCGAAGACAGACAAGAGAGTCTATTATATATTGGAGGCCAAGGCCTCTCTGGCTACGGTCTGAGTATTAACGAGATACTCCGACTGAGCATTGGGCCTGTGGTGCTGATGCTCGATGGCAGCCTGCAGTGTAGACAACCATCCATCGATAGCCACATAGATATGGCTAGTGAACCCCTCCGTACTCGTAGCCAGACCTTGCAGTGCATTTTGTACAGGTCCAAATGACTCCTTCTGAATCACCAGTGTGATACCGGGGCTTAGAGGGTTACATTACAAGGACAGGTTGCATAAATTTGGCTTGTATTCCCTTGAGTATAGAAGATTGAAGGGTGATCTGATCGAGGGGTTTAAAATGTTAAAAGTGTTCAATAGGTTATATACAGAAAAAGTATTTCCTCATGGGGGAATCAAGAATGAGGGGCCATAATCTTAAAATTAGAGCTAGGCCATTTAAGAGGGACATCAGGAGACACTTTTTTACACAAAGGGTAGTAGAAATCTGAAATTCTCTGCTGCAAGAGGTCAGTTGGAGCTTTCAAAACTAAGACTGGATGGGGGCTGAATTGGATAGTCCCCGAAAACGGGCGCGGGGATCGCAATGCGCGATTACCCCGCGGCCGTTCAATGTAATGCAGGCAGCACGCCATCTTCGTGTTGCCTGCTCATTATCATGATTTCTGCGTGCAGCCAGCGGTAACCTTGCTGTTCATTGGCTGCACGCATCAGCAGGGGGCCCAATATCGTTACTTGTGAATACTACTTAAAGCTAGCCTGCACTGCTTAAATCTAGCCTACATCTCTTAAAGGGAAGGTGCATTGTGGCTGCTGGAGCTGCTGAGATTATTCAGAATAGTGCTGTGCAACAAAGAACAATGGCTGACCATGGGAGAGAGCGTGCACCAAGGTTTTCCAACGCTGCACTGGAGGTCTTGGTGGAGGAGGTGAAAAGGAGGAGAGATCTCCTGTATCCGCAGTGGGTAGGAGGCCCTCCAGACTCATGCTGAGCAGGCAGTGGGAGCAGAGAGCCGCAGAGGTCAATGCCAGGAGTTTAGCCCCGAGAACCTGGATGCAGTGTCGCAAGAAATACAATGACCTCACACGAGTGGTTAAGGTCAGTGAATGCATCTTTAAAATCCGTCTCCCATTAACTGCACCACTAGCCTCACACACTGCTCAATGTATCACACCCCCATCACTCACCTCCAACAATCTTTAGCAATCAGAACTTATACCTCACATTCATAGCTTCACCTCACCCTCACACACTTAGCACTGCTTCAAGCCTCACACCCACACCTTACAGCTTGCACACACTACCAGCTATTCAACCATGACAGCCACATCACCCAAACATATTGCACGACACTATCTGACACAATTCTCTCTCTGTTGCAGGAGAAGGTGCCACACAATTGGAGGCAGCAGGAGCTAACCGGAGGGGCAGAGGTGCACCTGCTTGTTCTAACCCACCTGGAGGAGACAGTGCTGGCCATTATTGGAAGGGATATTGTTGAGGCAGTGGCCAGCGGCAGGGGCTGAATCCATTGAAGATAACGGTATCCTCATACCGAATCCTCCTCATATTCCACTTCCCCTCATCCCACAATCTCTTCTGACTTACAAGCTGCAGACGGTGTAAGCATGCACTTCTTACTTTCTCCTCTCCCTTCACCACAACTTTACCCTTGTCCCTTTTTCCTTTCAGATACCCAAGAGTGCAATTTGCTCAGGCAGTGGTGGAAGAGCAGGAAGACAGTGATGATGAAGACACAATGTCACTCGATTTCACACTCGCAAGCACCAGCTCAGATACTGACACTGCGTGCATCTTAGAGGATAGCATAGAGGCGGGATCTGCACGTGGTGAGACACCGGGCACAAGTGTTCTGCAGCCAAGGCAGGGGGCAAGGATAGCGCAGGTGCCAGCTCACCGGAGGGCGAGGTTGCACACAAATTCTGCTGCAAAGGACTCAGATAAGGACTTCGATCGGGCAGGCTACAGAAGAAGGCTGAGGAGTGTACACACCGTAATGCTTGGTGCATTGGAAAGCTTGCCAGAAAGCCTATGCTCAATGTCAAGGAGCATGGAGGAGTCCGGCACCAATGTGGCACAGGGCTTTGCGCAGAGCTTGGAGCCCAACCTCTCCAGCATGGAACTGGTGGCCAACTCCATCAACACACATGTGGACCCAACCATGATGCAGCATCTGAAGGTCGATGTCTCAGCTTCCATTGCAGCACAAGCTGCAGTGGAAGCTCAGATTTCTGTCATGCAAGCTCAGACTGCTGCCAACATGGCTGTGGATACCAATGTTCAAAGGGCTTGCAGGGTGTCACAGCAGTCCAGTAATCTGTCCTCCAACCGATTACTAGGATTGCTGAGGCGCTGCCCCGCAAGAGCAGCAATGGTTCCTTGCAGCACAAACCTGCTGTCCTCTCTCAGGATGACATAATTCGTACTTCCATCATTGCCACTCTGCCAGTGCCCTTGCTGTTGCCTGTCAGCCAGCCAGCCCAGACTGCTGCTGTCCATGTCGAGATGGTGCAGTCTGAAGCCGGGCCTTTTAGGCCCAGAGCTGCTCGAGGTCATCCTACAAGGCCATCTGCAGTCTCCTCCACTGAAAGTCAGCAGCCTTCCACCAGCCATGGTGCAGCCACTGGGGTAGCACTGTGTAGGAGCACTGGGACAGGCAAATGCACACAGAAGACAAGGGTGATTAGCTTCCTATTGTATGCAATATGGCATGATTTCATTTATAAATTTGGATTCGAATGTGTATTTTGTGTTGGCTTTTATTTTTGCATTGTGGCCAAGAAGACGATGTGATGGTCAGTGACAGAGAGAAGGCTAGATGTGTGGGACTGTTGGTGAATGGGGAATTGGGCTTTAGGTTACTGGTATCGCATTTGAATTAGTTCTTCATGTACAGCCCAGGTTGAAAGGGACTGCCTAGGTAGCAGCCTCCCTTCCTTTTCCTCTTCTTCCGCCTCCTCCTCCTCCTCGTGCTTCTGCTCCTCACCTTCTCGCCTGATACGTGGTGGCAAGGGCTGTTCCCTCATGATGGCAAGGTTATTCAGCGTGCAGCATACCACCACAAATCTTGAGACTTGCTCAACCGACTACTGCAGGACCCCTCCAGAACGGTCCAGGAAGCGGAATCGTTGCTTCAGCACACCAATGGTCTGTTCTATCACATTCTTGTGGCAGCATGGCTCTCATTGTATGCATGCTACGCACGTGTGCATGGGTTGTGAGCCGGAGTCATGAGCCATGTCGTCAGCAGTTAGCCCTTGTCACCCAATAGCCATCCTTTGGTTTGCCGTGGTGGCTGAAATACAGCTGGCACAGCGGACTTCCGCAGAATGAAGGCATCATGACTGCTGCCAGGATACCGGGCATTGACCTGCATGATGTGCTGCCTGTGGTCACACACCAGTTGGACGTTGAGGGAGTGGAATCCCTTTTGGTTCCGATACATGGCACAGTTGACATACGGTGCCCGCAAAGCAATGTTCGTCCGGTCAATGGCACCCTGCACCATGGGGAAGCCTGCTAACCTTGTAAACCCTCGTGCTCATGCTCATGCTTGTGCTCGTGCTCGCTCCGACTGCTTCTCTCTGGCACGAGGGAATGAAATGAAGTTATCTCTCTTTGAATAGAGAGCCTTTATGACCTCCCTTATGCAACATTGGACTGCATACTGCGAGATGTTGCTAATATCTCCAGCACCAGCCTGGAAGGAACCAGACACATAAAAGTTCAGAGCTATGGTCACCTTGACAGCTACTGGCAATGCGGTCCTTGTCCTGTTCTGAGGTTGGAGTTGTGGCTGCAGCAGTTGGCAGATTTCAGTGATGACCTCCTTAGTGAAGTGCAGACGTCTCAAACATTGGTCGTCGCTGAGGCTCAGGTAGGAGAATTGCCTCCTAGGATATGGCCTCCTGCTGAAAGCTCTTCTCCCCCTCCTCCCTCTTCTTGCAGCTTGTCCTGCTCTGTGTGGCCTTTGCTCATTCTCCCAGTCATGCTCGATTCCATGAGGATAGCCTACTAGTGCACCCATGTCTGGGAGCAACTGGTTTGTGCAGAAGCCTTGAAGTCAGCAAAAAGTACTTCAGCACCTGTCACACCACTCCCTATAGACTTTTGAAACTTGAAACAACTATGGAAAGCACCAAAAACGTGTAGATTTGTTGCAACAGCCCGAAGAAATCAACCAGCAACTAAACTGTAAGTAGTTGATGATCCCTTTCTATAACGCTGGTGGAGGGTCCTTCATGCTGCTTAACGCATGTTCAGATGTGCGAGGTTAAGAGAGGGAGTCGGCTGGAGTGTGGAGCTCCAAAATGGCATGTTCTGCATACTTCTGGTGGACGTTAAGTGCGTGTGCTAACCCCTTTACCAAGATGGTGTCCAGCGCGTTTCGCATCAGAAGTGTGCGCATGCGCCGCAGACGCCATTTTGGAACCCTAAGGGCACTCGTAGCACACAAAAAACACGCACTACCGAGCCCAATTTCACCGCCATAGATTTTTGTTAGGTAAGGGTATCAAGGGATATGGAGCTAAGGCAGGTAAATGGTGTTGAGTACAGATCAGCCATAATCTGATTGAATGGCAGAGCAAGATTGATGGGCTGAATGGCCTACTCCTGTTCCTATGTTCCTGTAACTAATCCTGCTCAGATAGCAAATTTTGTTTCTTAGCAGTCCCTGTGAGATCAGAATGCCCAGACACTGAGGAAGGCTCTCTGAGCAGCAGGTGTATGCCCCTCATCTGCCACCAACATCTCCTCCTCCTCACGCATGCACTGTGATTCACTCGGTGCTCAGCATCTATATCATTGTTGTGCTGGTGCTTGCAAAACTTGGCAAAAGTGCCAGAGGCTGCTGTGAGTTGATGGCTTGCTCAGGGGAACTGGCAGTGCTGGCACTTTCAATTCTTCCAGGCTTGCAAAAACAGAAGAAGGAACATATATCACAATTTTAGCTCCGAGGAGCACTTTCAAACTGTGCTTTAATTGTAATATACGGTGGAGTAAATTTTACACTTTAGCCTGCCTGGTGCAGAACTTCATGTGCTGGGAGCACAATATTAGGAATTAAGACTTGATGCACCTGCCACTAAGACTCAATATTCACCCCCTCCACCTCTAGCGCACTGCGGCTGCAGTAGGTATGATTTTCAGGATGCACTGTAGCAACTCACCAAGTTACTTCGACAGCACCGCCCTAAGAGCAGCAATGCTGTGGAAAGACCATCCACCTTCAAGTCGCATATCATCCTGACTTGGACATGTTATTCCGTTCCTTCATCTTCGCTGGGTCAATATCCTGGAATCCCAAACCTAACACTATCACTACATGGACTGCAGCAGTTCGAGGAGAAGGCCCACCAGCACCTTCTCAGAGCAACTAGGGATGGGCAATAAATGCGGCTTTGGCAGTGTCATCCACATCCCGAGACCAAGGATTTCTTATGTCAAAACCCTTTACGTTTTTTTTGTCACTGGGACGACACTTTCAGTTCTAAGTTGCTGCTTGTAATGCTGCAGTATGGCCTTGCATAGCAAACATTTAGTGGGCCTTTACCACCTATCCAGGATATGATTTTATGAATGCTTAGGATGTAGCTGTTCTGTCACCTTATTGTGATCCAATATTCCCTCTAATTTTTTTTTGGGTGCGCGGCCCCTTTAAGGGGCTGCACGGCCCATTCAAACTTCTGTGCAAGCGCGGTTTTTCCATTGAGAAACCGGCAAGCAGCCTGCATGGGAGCTTCAGACAGCCGCGCAGCTGCGCGGCTAAACAGGAACACTGTTGTGGTCCCCGTGCTCAGGTCAGTCATCTTCTTTCTGACCAATGTCCAGGTTCTCTGGCTCCTGCAGAAAGCATGAACCCTGTCTGTTATCTACTGCCAGGCTTGCTGTACCAGCTGAGTTTGAGGAGGGAGCCCTACTGCCTCATGCAAAGCAACAGTTCCTCCGCTTCCCCCCCCCCACCCACCCCAGTTCCTGCAGCAGCAACTCCATCAAAGTGAATGGTTCACTCTCGGGAAGCTTCCACTTCCCTGGGAATTCACAAACACTAATGCCTGCCCTGCACGCCCATGCCCGAGTGGCTGCTGCAGCCTGTTAAATGGCGCTCAGCCTGTTAAATGGTGTGGATGCTCCACTGGCCAGACCACTGTGTGGACAGCAGCTTGTATGATTGACACATGATGGGAATCAAGGGTTTTGGGCAGTTGAGCATTCTCCAGAAAACCATCAGTAATTCACCACCAACCCCTGATTATGGCAGTCACAGCAATTTCAAAGCTTTTATTTTCAAACTGCGAACTAAGTCCATGCAATTCACTTTTCATACTTAAAAGCACTGTCTA
Source organism: Squalus acanthias (assembly GCA_030390025.1). Lineage (NCBI taxonomy): Eukaryota > Metazoa > Chordata > Chondrichthyes > Squaliformes > Squalidae > Squalus > Squalus acanthias. Next base: position 37,102,671 of record CM059433.1, read on the forward strand.
AAATTAGATTCACTAATGCCCAGCCATGCTCTTTTACAGCAGATACGTATCCTGAACAATTCCCTGAGGTGGACAGAGAGAAATTTGCTATGTAGGCCTAGATATGTAGGAGCTCTGCTCAAAGGGGAGAATTCCCCCCATTATCTCCTCATTATGACCCACCAGAGCAATTCCACCCGTCAGACGGAGCCTTACCTGTCTGCAGTGGAGAGTGTTGGGGCTCCAACACACAGTGCAAGCGCACTACCCCAACTTCCAGCTTTTCCCCACACAAGTTTGTTCTTGCACTGCAATAAACAAGCAAAAAATGAAGGGAAAGTATCAAGATAGATGAAAAAAAAATGAGGCAGTAAATGAAAAGAAAATACAGGAAGAAAGGAAAGATTCATCAAATTGGAAAGGTCAGTGAAGTAAATGTGACAGAGGAAGCAAGATGTAATCTGTTAGGAGGTGCTGGAGGCTGGTTTCAGTGGGATAACTAGATTCCCCTCCCAGTTCCCTACATTTTATCAGCATTTGGTGCCATTTATTTTACTGGTTGTTATTTTATTGTGGTACACTTGTCTGTTTCATGTCTGCCTCTGCCACAGTCGAGAAGGTGGTCAAGAGGGTGAGAGGGCAACCTGCTGCTGCCCGGCCTCTGCTGTCACTAATGTCTTCTGAGGTAAACGGGATCGTTGCTAAATTATGGGATACTCATCTGAAGCAAGAGACAGACCTGAAAAAAAAGCAATTCCATAAATACTATGCTGAACAGCAACAGCCTATTAACGAGGCATTCACCAGACCATATAAACGGCGTCATATTCAAATTAGTATTTGGTACAGCTATCTCACAAGTGAATAGAATGTCTCTTTGTACCAAGGTTTGAGATCATAATTCCGTAAGATTATTAAATGATGATGGTGCTCTTTAATGACTGGATAATTAAGGCAGACTTGTTAAGGTAGTTGGCTAATGACTCTCTTAATGTCAGTTAAGTGCTTTGTGAATGAAGAACCTTTTCGATAGATCAATGTGCTGTGCATCTTCGCAACAGTGAGATCATATTGTGGCAGCACAATAATATATAATCCACATTTTGAGTACCTCACACATTATATAAACCATGCCCCAGGCTCCACTGCTTGTTATTTAACTCAAATTGGCCCTATGGGTTGTTCTGATGCTACATCCTATAGTTATCATACTTGCATGTGGAGCAGAAGTACTCCATCATAAGCCAATAGTTCGCACTGCGAGATCCAATATCACTAGCAACTCTCATTAAATGAAAAATATCCTGTCACAAACTTGCCTGTATCCTGAAACTGTGATTAAGCCACACAGCCTCTGCATCCAATCAATGCGGATGTGTTAGAATGACAAATGTCTCGTTTAGTGCGCAAAGAGGCTGCATGCGTTCACCAAGGTCTCTTAGAAACTTAGGAAGGAGCCAAAACAAAAATTGTCTTTACACAAGCAATCTTGGTAAAGTACAGATGGCAGCCATCAGCTGTGGCTCAGTTGATAGCCCTATCGCCTGAGTCAGAAGGTTGTGGGTTCAAAGTCTCACTCCAGGGATTGAGCACTCCAGTGCAGTACTGAGAGAGTGATACACTGTTGGAAGTACTGTAGATGTAAAAGATCCCAGGCCAGTATTTCATAGAAGAGCGGGGGAATTCTCTCCAGTGTTCTGGCCAATATTTATCCCTCAATCAACACCTAAAAGCAGATGATCTGGTCATTATCACATTGCTGTTTGCTGGAGCTTGCTGTGTGCGAATTGGTACAACAGTGACTACACTTCAAAAGTACTTCATTGGCTGTAAAGCACTTTGGGATGTCCTGAGGTCATGATATGCTCTATAGAAATACAAGTTCTATATTTCTTTATTGCTGTTTAGGACAATTTAACGAATGTTTTGTGGCCATAAAGCTGACATGTTGAAGGAAAGCTAATTAAACCGTAAATATTGGGCCACATTAGATTACTAGGTTCCTCTTTACTTTAACTACATGCAGTGCTATTGAAAACTATACTGGCCTAAGGAACTGCAGCTGGTCATGCCACTATTCCTGGTCAGAATGGGAATGATTGGATAATTCCCCTGTCAATCACACCTGGAGACTGCACTGCTATAAGTGACTGGGATTGATTTTACCCTCATAATTTATATGTAACTATCCTTCACTCGCTGCATTTTACAAGAGCAATAATCCTGCTTTTATTGGGTGACTTTGCTGTAGTTTTGGTCATGAGTTCAGTTTTCTGTAGTGCCCAGAGACTGTTTAAATAAGAACATAAGAATGAGGAGCAGGAGTAGGCCACACGGCCCATTGAGTCTGCTCTGCCATTTAATAAGATCATGGCTGATCTTTAACCTCAACTCCACTTTTCCACTCGATCCCCATATCCCTTGATTCCCCTAGAGTCCAAAAATCTATCTATCTCAGCCTTGAATATACTCAGTGACTCAATATCCACAGCCCTTTGTGGTAGAGAATTCCAAAGATTCACAACCCTCTGAGTGAAGAAATTCCTCCTCATCTCAGTCTTAAATGGCCAACTCCTTATCCTGAGACTATGCCCCCTAGTTCTAGATTCTCCAGCCAGGGGAAACAACCTCTCAGCATCTACCATGTCAATGCCCCCTCAGAATCTTATATGTTTCAATGAGAACACCTCTAATTCTTCTAAACTCCAGAGTGTATAGTCCCAATCTACTCAATCTCTCCTCATAGAACAACCATCTCATCCCAGGGATCAATCTAGCGAAGCTTCGTTGCACTGCCTCTAAGGCAAATATGTCCTTCCTCAGATAAGGAGACCAAAACTGGGCACAGTACTCCAGGTGCGGTCTCACCAAAGCCTAGTAAAATTGTAGTAAGACTTCCTTACTCTTGTACTCCAACCCCCTTGCAATAAAGGCCAACATGCCATTTGCCTTCCTAATTGCTTGCTGTACCTGCATGCTAACTTTCTGTGTTTCCTGTACGATGACACACATCTCTCTGAACACCAACATTTAATAGTTTCTCACCATTTAAAAAATATTCTGTTTTTCTATTCTTCCTACCAAAGTGAATAACCTCACATTTCCCCACATTATACTCCATCTGCCACCTTATTGCCCACTCACTTAACCTGTCTATATCCCTTTGCAGACTCTTTGGGCGGGATTTTCCAAGCCCCGAGGAGCCGGGCATGGAGGCGGGACAGCCGGTAAAATCGGAGAAAGTGGGGGTGGATGGCAAACCCGCCCCCATCCCACCTTCGTGCCCTTTTGCCAGGAGGCGGGAAGATGTGCAGCTTCGGGTCCCGTCTCCTGGAGGTGGGAAAGGCATTTAATCCTTTTAACTGCCTGTTAACAGGTAGTTAACAGGCAGAAAAAAGGATTAGTGCCATTTTACCTTCACAGGTGAAGGCTTCCCAACCTCGGAGAACCCCGCCGGGTTGGAGGAGACGTGGAGGAGGTCTGCGCTGGTCGGAGGCACCTGGAAGTAAGGTGTAGAGGTGAGTGATGGGTGCAAGTGTGGAGTGGTAAGTATGTAAGGTGAGTGATAAGTTTAAAACAGTGTGCACTTACCTTGTTTTCTTTCTGCAGCCTTTAGTCGCGCTGGATGGGGAGAGCCGATATTCTCCTTGTCAATTTCACATAATGGCTGTTGGATCCTCCGATCTTACAGACATGTGAAATTTACAAATTTGAAAGGTTTGATGAGTCCTCACCACAAAGTCCCATCAAACTAAAGAGAATGGCAGTGTTTGGCAGCTTCACAGAGCTGTCAAACACTGTCATTTCTTCTTTCAAGAAGTCTTGACAGATAGCACGTCTGACATTGATGTGATCTGTCAGTGACTTCCTCCCTAATTGGCCTGCTGAGCCCGCAGGGAGGGCTTAACAAGCTCAATCAGGGAATATCCCTCTGATTGGTCAGGCGAGGATGGAGACAGGACATTGACACGACAAGCAGCAGTCCCGCCTCCAACTCGCCTCCATTCACAAAATCCAGCCCTTTGTGTACTCCTCACAGCTTACTGTCCCACCTAGCTTTGTATCATCAGCAAACTTGGATACATTGCACTTAGTCCCTTCATCTAAGTCATTAATATAGATTGTAAATAGCTGAGGCCCAAGCACTGATCCTTGTGGCACCCCACTAGTTACATCCTGCCAATCGGAAAATGACCCATTTATCCCTACTCTCTGTTTTCTGTCTGTTAACCAATCCTCTATCCATGCTAATATATTACCCCCAACCCCATGAGCCCTTATCTTGCATAGCAACCTTTTATGTGGCACCTTATCGAATGCCTTTTGGAAATCCAAAGAAACTACATCCACTGATTCCCCTTCATCTACCCTGCTAGTTACATCCTCAAAAAACTCTAATAAATTTGATAAACATGCTTTCCCTTCCATAAAACCATGTTGACTCTGCCTAATCATATGATTTTCTAATTGCCCTGTTACCACTTCCTTAATAATGAATTCCAGCATTTACCCGACGACTGATGTCAGGCTAACTGGCCTGTAGTTCCCTGTTTTCTCTCTCCCTCCTTTCTTGAATAGCAGGGTTATATTTGCTACCTTTCTAATCTGCTGGGACCGTTCTAGAATCTAGAGAATTTTGGAAGATCACAACCAATGCATCCACTATCTTCTGCAACCACCTCTTTTCGAACCGTAGAATGTAGGCCAGGGGATGAGTTTTGTACTTAAGTATTTCACTCTCAAACTCAACGTGAAATTCTATCTTTTTTATTCATTCCTGGGATGTGGGCGTTGCTGGCAAGGCCAGCAAGACCAGGGGATTTGTCAGCTTTTAGTCCCATTAGTTTCTCAAGTACTTTTTCTCTTCTGATATTAATTACTTTAAGTTCCTCACTCTTATCAGCCCCTTGGTTCCCCAATATTTTTGGTATGCTTTTTGTGTCTTGTACTGTGAAGACAGGTATAAAATATTTGCTTAAAGACTGCCATTTTCCTATTCCCCATTATAATTTTGCCTGTCTCAGCCTCGAAGGGACCATTGCTTACTTTTGCTACTCTCTTCCTTTTTACACACTTGTAGAAGCTCTTACAATCTGTTTTTATATTTCTTGCTAGTTTATTCTCATTATATTTTATCCCTTTTTATCATTTGTTTTGGCCAACTTTGCTAGTTTCTAAAGCTCTCCCAATTCTCAGCCTTACTACTATTCTTTGCTAAATTATAAGCCTCTCCTTTTAATCTAATACTATCCTTAACTTCCTTAGTTATCCACAGTTGCATCACTTTTCCTGTGGAGTTTTTATTTCTCAATGGAATGTATATTCATTGAGAATTTTGGAATATTTCTTTAAATGTTCACCACTATTTATCTACCGTCATACCTTTTAATCTAATTTCCCAATCTACCCCTCATACCTATGCAATTGGCTTAACTTAAGTTTAAGACTCATTTTGGACTTATGTATTTAACTCTCAAACTCAATGTGAAATTTTATCTTTTTTTATGCGTTCCTCGGCTGTGGGCGTCGCTGGAAAGACCAGCATTTATTGCCCATCCCTAATTGCCCTTGAGAAGTGTTGGTGAGCCGCCTTCTTGAACGGCTGCAGTCCTTGTGTTGTAGGTACTTCCACAGTGCTGTTAGGGAGGAATTTCCAGGATTTTGACCCAGCGACGATGAAGGAAAGGCGATATATTTCCAAGTCAGGATGATGGGTAACTTGGAGGGGAACTTGGAGGTGATGGTGTTCCCATGCGCCTGCTGCCATTGTCCTTCTACGTGGTAGAGGTCGTGGGTTTGGGAGGTGCTGTTGAAGAAGCCTTGGCGAGTTGCTGCAGTGCATCTTGTAGATGGTACACACTGCAGCCACGGTGCGCCGGTGGTGGAGGGAGTGTATATTCAGTGAGAATTTTGGAATATTTCTTTAAATATTCACCACTATTTATCTACTGTCATACCTGAGGAGTTGTGAATGGAACTGAACACTATGCAATCATCAGCAAACATCCCCACTTCTGACCTTATGATGGAGGGAAGGTCATTGATGAAGCAGCTGAAGATGGTTGGGCCTAGGACATTGACCTGAGGAACTCCTGCAGCGATGTCCTGGGGCTGAGTTGATTGACCCCCAACAACCACAACCATCTTCCTTTGTGCTAGGTATGACTCCAGCCAGTGGAGAGTTTTCCCCCTAATTCCCATTGACTTCAATTTTACTAGGGCTCCTTGATGCCACACTCAGTCAGATGCTGCCTTGATGTCAAGGGCAGTCACTCTCACCTCACCTCTGGAATTTGTCCATGTTTGGACTAAGGTTGTAATGAGATCTGGAGCCGAGTGTTCCTGGCGGAACCCAAACTGAGCATCAGTGAGCAGGTTATTGATGAGTAAGTGCTGCTTGATAGCACTGTCGACGACACCTTCCAAAACTTTGCTGACGATTGAGAGTAAACTGATTGGGCAGTAACTGGCTGGATTGGATTTGTCCTGCTTTTTGTGGACAGGACATACCTGGGCAGTTTTCCACATTGTCGGGTAGATGCCAGTGTTGTAGCTTTACTGGAACAGCTTGGCAAGAGGTGCAGCTAGTTCTGGAGCACAAGTCTTCAGCACGACAGCCGGGATGTTGTCGGGGCCCACAGCCTTTGCTGTATCCAGTGCGCTCAGCCGTTTCTTGATATCACGTGGAGTGAATCGAATTGGCTGAAGACTGGCTTCTGTGATGTTGGGGACCTCAGGAGGAGGCTGATATGGATCATCCACTCGGCAGTTCTGGCTGAAGATGGTTGCAAATGCTTTAGCCTTGTCTTTTGCACTCGCGTGCTGGGCTCCGCTATCATTGAGGATGGGGATATTCATGGAGCCTCCTCCTCCCGTTAGTTGTTTAATTGTCCACCACCATTCATGACTGGATGTGGCAGGACTGCAGAGCTTTGATCTGATCCATTGATTGATGGATCTCTTAGCTTTGTCTATAGCATGCTGCTTCTGTTGTTTAGTATGCATGTAGTCCTGTGTTGCAGCTTCCCCAGTGTAGAGATTAAGCCAATTAGTAGTTTATCTCTAGTCCTTCAAATAATCAGGATCGACTGAAATCCAATATGGTGGGTATATTGTGTTTATTTAGAGTTTAAGATGGAATATAACATGCTAGTTATACAGCAAAAACATACGACCGTGTCAAACAGCTGGTACCGGTCCCGATCGGGCAGACGGCTGGCATGTGTGAACAGTTCTCTGGCTTCCAGACTCTCTCTCTCCCTTGTCTGGAACCTCCGCGTTGGTGAGCATGGGATCACTCTTAAAAGAGCGTTCGACCAGCCCATCTTCTGCTTGGCTCTCCCCTCCACCGTCTGCGTGGTCAAGCCCTCAGGGTGTTACTTTTATTCTCTTTTTAGGGGTGGGCCTGAGGCCAAATTATTGACAAGACCATTTAACCTATAGAGGTTCCCCATAAACCTCATTACCCAATGGGACATCAAGTGCTTTATCTCGATTCTTGGATGAAAGCCCTCCCCTACAGGAGGGATCTTCACAATCATTACACATGCTTTATTGTTTATACGTTTTGAAGGCCTACCCATTGGAATTTCTCTTATCTCCCTCATCCCTATCCTCCCTAGTTTGAAGTCAGACATGCCATTCTCGGCCATCAGATGTCCGTAACTGCTTGTTATCAGTTATTTATGTTCATGCTGTTCATGCAGCTTTAGCTATGCAAAACCAACTATTTCATTGTCAGACTATTGTACCATGGAATGAATCATTAAATTCCCAAAGATATCTTCAATTCTCATACATTGGTTAACTTACGCATTTTAAAGCAGTTTTGTTAAACAAAGTCAAAATCCTAACTTAGCACTATAATATGGTTATTAGCAGTAATGGAAGAAATATAACGTTGGGCCTTGGTTGGTCAAATTAAAGATACATAAAACAACCTTCCTAGCACATAAACAGCAGACAGCTAGCCTGGAAACAAGGTCATATGTGACTGTCAGTGCAAAATGTTATAACATCCTCAGGGAACCAAAACATAAGCAGATTCTAAGCATCTATCTAATTATTCTAATACTAGTCTGAAGAGACCTTTTGTCTCCAGTTCTAAAACCATCATGTAAACACAGTGTTATTCATGTCACAATTTTGTTCGCATAACCATATACATTTTGGACACCCCTGATTTCTAACACCAGGTTGGCACCTCATTTTTAGGTACGCCTGGTGCTGCTCCTGGCATGCTCTTCTGCACTCCTCATTGAATCAGGGTTTGTCCCCTAGCTTGATGTTAATGGTAGAGTGAGGGATATGCCACGCCATGAGGTTACAGATTGTGGTGGAATTCAATTCTGCTGCTGCTGTCGGTCTACAGCACCTTATCGATAAGGTCCCGCAGAAGAGATTGGCGTGCAAAGTTAAAGCACACGGGATTGGGGGTAAGGCACTGACTTGGATAGAGAACTGGTTGGCAGACAGGAAGCAAAGAGTTGGAATAAACGGGTCTTTTTCCGAGTGGTAGGCAGTAACTAGTGGGGTACCGCAGGGATCGATGCTAGGACCCCAGTTATTCACAATATATATTAATGATCTAGACAAGGGAACTAGATGTAATATCTCCAAGTTTGCAGACAACACAAAGCTGGGTGGGCGTGTGTGTTGTGAGGAGGATGCAGAGAAACTCCAGTATGATTTGGACAAGTTGGGTGATTGGGCAGATGCATGGCAGATGCAGTATAATGTGGATAAATGCGAGGTTATCCACTTTGGTGGCAAAAACAGGAAGGCAGATTATTATCTGAATGGCAATAGATTGGGAAAAGGGGAAGTGCAACGAGACCTGGGAGTCCTTGTGCACCAGTCGTTGAAGGTAAGCATGCAGGTGCAGCAGGCGGTTAAGAAGGCAAATGGTATGTTGGCCTTCATAGCGAGAGGATTCGAGTACAGGAGCAAGGATGTCTTGCTGCAGTTGTACAGGGCCTTGGTGAGACCACACCTTGGCCCAAAAATTAGTCTTACTACGCGAGAGTACGCACTGCGTACTCTCGCGTATTCTTTCTCCAATTGCCGGTTTTCTGCATGCACTGCGCATGCGCTGAAAACCGGCACTTGGTGAATGGAAAAGGGGGCGGGTCCTCGGTGCACCGCGTGTGCGCTACAGGCTGCGCGCACGCTGTGCACTTAGTGGTTTGGACGCGCAGGTAAGTACTGAAGATTTTAGAAATGAAAAAAGGAGGAGTAAGACCCACTTTTAACAAGGTAAGTAGTGAATTAAGTATTATTTTGAATTTTTTTTAACAGGTATATCTTTTTTAGAGACTTTAAAGACAGGTAAGTTTATTTTTATAACTTTTTAAAAGATTTTAAATTTTTTCAAAAATTTAATTTTTTATTTAAAATGGTTAATTTATTTAACTATACTTATTTTATTAATGTGATGGTTTTTTTTAAATTTAATTGAGGTTTAGCTGTTATTTTGGGTGTGTGTAAGATTCATAGCTTTCACACCACTTATGTGAAACTTATGAATGGAAGATGGTGTGCTGCCATTGGCTCTAACTGAGTCACGTGATCCCACAGCTCGCACGAATTCACTACGCCGGTGGGATACGAAAGCACTGCACAGCAGCTGTCCAGAACATGAAGTTCGTGCGAGCTGGAACTGAAAAAGCCAACGCGGAGTGAGAGATCGCGGGGAAGCCTTGCCCCCGCGTCAACACTCAGTCTTTAATTTCTGGGCCCTTGAGTATTGTGTGCAGTTTTGGTTGCCTTATCTGAGGAAGGATGTTCTTGCCATGGAGGGAGTGCAGCGAAGATTCACCAGACTGATACCTGGGATGGCAGGAATGATGTATGAAGAGAGATTGGGATGATTGGGCTTGTATTCGCTAGAGTTTCGAAGAATGAGAGGGGATCTCATTGAAACTTATAAAATTCTAACAGGACTAGACAGACTAGATGCAGGAAGGATGTTCCCGATGGCGGGGGAGTCCAGAACCAGGGGTCACAGTCTAAGGATAAGGGGTAAGCCATTTAGGACTGAGATGAGGAGGAATTTCTTCACCCAGAGAGTAGTGAACCTGTGGAATTCTCTACCACAGAAGGCAGTTGAGGCCAATTCATTAAATATATTCAAGAAGGAGTTAGATATATTTCTTAAGGCTAAAGGGATCAAGGGATATGGGGAGAAAGCAGGGACAGGGTACTGAATTTGGATGAGTAGCCATGATCTCATTAAATGGCGGAGGAGACTCGAGGGGCCGAATGGCCTACTCCTGCTCCTGCTCCTATCTTCTATGTTTCTATGGATGCCCAGTTTTGAGTTGCGAGATCTGTTCTGAATCTATCCCATTTAGCACAGTGGTAGTGCCATACACATGATGGAGGGTGTCCTCAGTGTGAAGACGGGTCTTCGTCACCACAAGGTCTGTGGGGTGGCCACTGCTACCATTGCTGTCATGGACAGATGCATCTGCAACAGGTAGATTGGTGAGGATGAGGTCACCAATGATATTATGATCACTCTTCCCCAGAGGATCCTTTACTATGGGATTACTAATTAACTCTGTCTCATTACACAATGCAAGATCTAATATAGCCTGCTCCCTAGTTGGTTCCATGATGTGTTGTTCTAGGAAACTGTCTCGAATGCATTCTAGAAACTCGTCCTCCAGACTACCTTTGCCAATTTGATTTGCCCAGTCTATATGAAGATTAAAGTCCCCCATGGTTATTGTATTACCTTTGTTACAAGCTCCTATTAATTTTTGATTAATACGCTATCCAATGGTATAGTTACTATTTGGGGGCCTATGAACTACTCCCACCAGTGATTGCTGCCCCTTTTTATTTCTTATCTCCATCCATACTGATTCTACTTCCCGATCTTCCGAGCCAAGATCCTTTCTCACTACTGTCCTTATGTCATCCTTTATTATCAGGGCTACCCCCCTCCTTTTCCATTTTGCCTGTCTTTTCGAAACGTCAAGTACCCTGGAATATTTAGTTCCCAACCTTGGTCACCTTGCAACCACGTCTCTGTAATGGCTATTGGATCAAAGCCATTTATCTCTATTTGTGCCACTAATTTGTCTATCTTGTTACGACTGCTTCATGCATTCAGATAAAGAGCCTTTAATTTTAACTTTTTACTATTATTCCCAGCTTTCACCTTATTCACTAATGCACCGTTAAACTCTCTGTCCCTTCCTGTCACACTCTGCTTATCTTTACCCAAATCGCTACACTGCTCCATTGCATTGACTTTTCTCTTTAGATTTCTAAATTTCCCCTCACCTGACCCTTCCCCCCTCTTTTTAGTTTAAAACCCTATCTACAGCCTCAGTTATTCGATTTGCCAGGACACTTGTCCCAGCCCGTTTTAAGTGGAGCCCGTCACAACAGAACAGTTTCTTCTTTCCCCAGTACTGGTGCCAGTGCCCCATGAATCAAAATCGACTCTGTTTGCTGAGTAAATAGACTGTTTGCTGCGAGTCCTGCTTGACATGCCTCCCCACCTCCAACTATTGCCTGACACAGTGCAACTCATTGGCTGGCACAGTGCAGACTGGAGCAGTGGCAGCAGCGAGGAGGTAGAGGATAAATTGAGCGGGAGGCCCCGAGAGAGCGCAGAGCAGAACATTGGCAGCAGCGAGGAGGTGGGTTACCTCCAGCGAAAATAACAACAACAAAAGCAACAACTGCAAAACAGCTAAAGTAATGTCACAACCAGGGAAGGAGCTGATTGGTGAGTAGCTGGCAAGTGTTGCTTGTTTTTTTTAAAGTTTTAAGTTTATTCCTGCTAAGTTAGTTAATAGTCTGTTAAATAAAGGCATGGCAAGGCAGCTCAGTCCCATGGAATGCACATCCTGTGCCATGTGGGAAATCCAGGACGCTTCCTGTGTCCTGGACAACCACGTGTGCAGGAAGTGTCATCAGCTGGAGGAGCTCGAACTCCGTGTTTCGGAGCTTGAGCGGCAGCTGGCATCACTGCTGTGCATCTGTGAGGCTGAGAGCTTCGTGGATAGCACGTTTCAGGTGGTGCAGATAAGGAGTGTGCAGGCAGAGAGGAAATGGGTGACCACCAGTCAGAAGAGGAGGACCAGGCAGGTAGTGCAGGAGTCTCCGGAGTGAATCTCGCTCTCCAACCGGTATTCGGTTCTGAGTACTGGTGGGGGTGATGGTTCCTCTGGGGAGTATAGCCAGAGCCAAGTCTGTGGCACCACGGGTGGCTCAGCTGTACAGGGGGGGTAGGAAGAAGAGTGGGAAAGCAATAGTGGTAGGCGATTCAATCGTATGGGGAGCAGATAGGCATTTCTGCAGCCTTAGACATGACTTCAGGATGATATGTTGCCTCCCTGGTGCTACGGTCAACGATATTGGTAGAAAGAGGGATGAGGTCCTGCAGGCAGATTTCAGGGAGCTAGGAGAGAGATTAAAAAGCAGGACCTCAAAGGTAGTAATCTCCGGATTATTTCCGGTGCCATGCGCTAGTGAGTATAGGAATAGGAGGATAGCGCAGATGAATGCGTGGCTGGAGAGATGGGGCAGGAGGGAGGGTTTTAGATTCCTGAGGCATTGGGACCGGTTCTGGGGGAGGTGGGACCTGTACAGGCCGGATGGGTTGCACTTACCAGGGCCGGAACCAATATTCTCGCACAGAGGTTTGCTAGTGCTGTTGGGGAGGGTTTAAACTAATTTGGCAGGGGGATGGGCACCAGGATGTAACATTAGAAAGGGAAAATAAAGTGCTCAAAGGATTGGGAGAGGCAGAGAGCACGAAAGTAAGAAATAGTAAGCTATTAGCTGGGGTCAAACTAAGAGAGAATACAGGATGGCCTAAGATGGGTTTAGTGTATGTATGTGAACGCATGAAGTGTAGCAAACAAGGTAAGTGAGCTGCAGGCACAAATAGCCACAATGGAATATGATGTTGTAGCAATAACTGAGACCTGGCTCAAAAAAGGGCAGGATTGGGTATTAAATATTCCTGGTTATAAAGTGTTCAGGAAAGATAGGGAAGGAAAGATAGGAGGTGGTGTGGCAGCATTGGTCAAGGAGAATGTCCTGGAGGGGTCAAGGACTGAATCTATATGGCTAGAGTTAAGAAATAATAGAGGTGCCATTACATTACTAGGTGTATTCTATAGACCACCAAATAGTGGGAAAAATATGGAAGAGCAAATTTGCAGAGAAATTACAGAGAGGTGCAAGAACTATAAAGTAGTAATAATGGGGGACTTTAACTATCCTAATATAGACTGGGATTGTAATAGTGTTAAGGGCAGAGAAGGGGAAGAATTTCTGAAGTTGGGGAGGGTTTAAACTAGCTTGGCAGGGGGATGGGCACCAGCATATAGGAGTAGAAAAGAGGAATAAGGTGCATAAAAGAGTGAGTGTGTTGGATAGTACTAGAGAAGAAAGTAGTACTAGAGGCGGAAGTAGTACCTAATTAGATAGGAGCAGACTAAGAAAGACTACGAAAAATTCCAAAATGGGTTTTGAATGCATGTACGTAAATGCACAAAATGTAGTGAATAAGGTTGGTGAGCTACAAGCACAATTAGCCGTGTGGCAATATGATGTTGTGGCCATAACGGAAACGTGGCTTAAAAACGGTGAGGACTGGGCACTTAATATTCAAGGGTACAAGGTGTTCAGAAAAGATAGGGAAGGAAAAAAGGGAGGTGGGGTGGCAGTGCTGATTAAGGAAGACATTGTAATGTTGGAAAGGGAGGATGTTCTTGAGGGGACAAGGACAGAATCCATTTGGTTAGAGTTGAGGAGCAAAAAGGGTATGATCACACTATTGGGGGTATTCTATAGGCCTCCAAATAGTGAGAGGGAGGTCGAGGAGCAAATCTGCAGGGAAATCGCAGAGATATGCAAGAGCTATAGAGTGGTGATATTGGGGGACTTTAATTACCCAAATATCGATTGGGATAATGCTAGGGTAAAGGGAAAGGATGAATTTCTGAAATGTGTTCAGGAGAATTTCCTTGACCAGTATGTTCTTAGCCCAACTAGGAAGGAGGCATTGCTGGATCTGGTGTTGGGGAATGAGGTGGGCCAGATCGACCAAGTGTCTGTGGGAAAACACTTTGGGTACGAGTGATCATCGTATCATAAGATTTAGATTAGCAATGGAGAGGAGCAAGGAACAATTTAGAGTGGAACTTCTAAACTGGAATAGGGGTAACTTCAATGGGATGCAAAAGGATCTAGCCAGGGTAAAATGGAACCAAAGACTGACAGGGAAAACTGTAACGGAACAATGGGTGATCTTTAAGGAGGAGATGTTCCAAGTACAGGCTAGGTACATTCCAACAAGAGGGAAGGGTAAGGGAACCAAAGTAAGGGCTCCTTGGATGACGAGGGAGATAGAGAAGATGATGAAACAAAAAAAGAGAGTGTATGATGCATGTCAGGTGAATTCTTCAAGGGAGAACCAGACCAAATACAATAAGTTGAGAGGGGAAGTGAAGATGAAAATAAGATTGGCAAAGAGAGAATATGAGAGTAGAATGGCGGTTAACATAAAAGGGAACCCAAAAATCTTCTACCGGCATGTAAACAGTAAGCGGGTAGTAAGAGGTGGGATGGGGCCTATTAGAGACAAAGAAGGTGATATATGCTTAGAGGCGCAGGGCAAGGCTAGAATACTCAATGAGTAATTTTTACTGGTGTTTACTAAGGAGGTGGATGCTGACAAAATATCGGTAGAAGTGGAAAAGGTAGAAGCAATGGAAGGGGTGAAAATTGATAGACAGGATGTACTGGAAAGGCTGGGTATGCTTAGAGTGGATAAGTCGCCTGGTCCAGATGGCTTGCATCCCAGGTTGCAAAGGGAATTGGGGGAGGAGATAGTGGAAGGGCTTGCCATAATTTTCCAATCTTCCCTAGATGCGGGGGAGGTGCCTGTGGATTGGAAAGTGGCAAATGTGACACCATTGTTCAAGAAAGGGTGTAAGGACAATCCTAGTAACTACAGTTTAACATCAGTGGTGGGTAAAGTTTTAGAAACAATAATCAAGGAAAAATTTAACAGGCACTTGGATAGGTTTAACCTAATTAAGGAGAGTCAACCTGGATTTGTAAAAGACAGATCGTGTTTGACTAATTGAATTTTTTGATGAAGTAACAGAGAGGATTGATGAAGGGAATGCAATGGATGTTGCCTACATGGATTTTCGGAAGGCGTTTGGCAAAGTACCACATAGAAGGCTGGTTAACAAAATTGAGGCTCATGGAATAGGTGGGTCAGTGGCAGCTTGGATAAGGAATTGGCTTAAAGACAGAAAACAGCGAGTTGTGGTAAATGGCTGTTTTTCAGACTGGAAGATGTAGACAGTGGTGTTCCCTAAGGGTCAATGCTGGGGTCACTGCTTTTTTTGATATATATAAATGACCTGGATATTGGAATACAGAGTAGAATTCCTAAATTTGCCGATGACACCAAACTTGGGGAGTGTGGCAAACAGTGAGGATGATACCAATCAACTACAACAGAAAGGCTAGCAGTATGGGCAGACAGGTGGCAAATGGAATTTAATACAGAGAAGTGTGAGGTGATACATTTTGGCAGAAGGAACAGGGAGAGGCAATATACACTTAATGGCACAGTTTTAAAGAGTGTGTAGGGACAGAGGGACCTGGGAGTTAATGTGCATAGGTCCCTGAAGGTGGCAGGACATATTGAGAGAGTGGTTAGCAAAGCATATGGGATCTTGGGCTTCATAAATAGAGGTATTGAGTACAAAAGTAGAGAGGTTATGCTGAACCTTTATAAAGCGCTGGTTAGGCCACAACTGGAGTATTGCGTCCAGTTCTGGTCACCATACTTTAGGAAGGATGTGAAGGCCCTTGAGAGGGTACAGTGGAGATTTACCAGAATGGTTCCGGGGATGGGGGATCTTAGCTACAAGGACAGGTTGGAGAAGCTGGATTTGTTTTCATTAGAGCAAAGGAGGTTGAGGGGTGATTTGATAGAGGTGTACAAGATTATGACGGTTTGGATAGGCTAGACGGGGAAAAGCTGTTCCCACTAGTTGATGGTACAAGGACTAGTGAGCACAGATTTAAGGTTTTGGGCAAGAGATACAGGGGGGATGTGAGGAAAAACATTTTTATGTAGCTAGTGGTGAGGACTTGGAATTCACTGCCAACGGATGTGGTGGAAGCAGAGACACTCAATGTTTTCAACGGGAGACTGGATAGGCACTTGAGGGAAATAAACTTGCAGGGCTACGGGGATAGAGCGGGGGAATGGGACTGACTGGATTGCTCTACAGAGAGCCAGCACGGACTCGATGGGCTGAATGGCCTCCTGTGCTGTATGACTATGGGGGGAAAATTCAGTTGGTTGCGCCTCCCGTTAGCGTCTTAAGAGGGCGCTAATGGGGCGCAAAGCAACTAGCGCCCGGGCGCAGCGATGTTTGCGCCGCTCGTGAAATTAACTAGACATTTTGCGGCGGCGCTAAACTTTACCACCGCGATCTCCTGTGCACGCAGATCTTGACGTCATACGAGGGTGCTACGCCCTTGTGGCGCCCCGGAGCGGAAATTGAGTGGCGCCCCCATCCTTTCCGCCTGGCGCAACCAACAACCGGAAGACTGGAATGCTCCCCAGTCGCTGTGGGGCTGGGGGGCGCTATTTAAAGGGGGCCTCTTCCTGTCTTTCTCTGTGGTTGACATTTTTGCACCACTCATTCTGAGAGAGAGAGAGAGATTCGGAGAGAAAGAAAGAGAGACTTCTGCATTGAGTCAACGCTGTGTGAGGTAGTTTTGGCTACTGATCATAACTTTGCAGGTACTTTGGTTTTTGACCTTCATAACTTTGATTGCCAAGAGACTGTGGGGGCTGCACTGATTGCGGGCGTCGCCCTGCGCCACCAGAATCGGAGGACACAGAGACGCAGAGAGAGAGTGGCAATCATGGCCAGACGGAGGAGGGCCAACAGGCCTCTGTACAGGAGACCTTACCCTCCCAGGGTATATCGCCATCAGTTCACATATATTAATATGTCTGAGGAGCAGTGTTTGCGAAGGCTGCATTTCAGCAAGGAGGTAGTCACTGAGCTCTGCCACCTGCTGCAGCCAGATCTGCAGCCTCAACTGAGGTCCAGGACGTCTCTGTCGGTGGCAGTGAAGATCACAGTGGCTCTGAACTTTTATGCCACTGGCTCATTTCAATCAGCTACTGGGGACATCGCCAATATCTCCCAGTTTGCAGTGCATTGCTGCATCCGTCAGGTCACAAATGCCCTCTTTAAAAGGAGACGAGAGTACATCTCTTTCCTCATGACCCCAGACAAGCAGCAAGAACGCGAAATGGGCTTTGCTAGGATAGCGGGCTTCCCCATGGTGCAGGGCGTCATTGACTGCACGCATGTGGCTTTGCGTGCTCCGCAAGAGAATGCCGAGGATTTCCGCCACAGAAAGGGGTTCCATTCCTTAAACGTTCAGTTGGTCTGTGACCACAGACAGCTGATACTCGCTGTCAATGCCCACTATCCTGGCAGCTGCCACGATGCATTCATCCTGCGCCAGACTACTGTGGCAGAACTTTTCCAGGCACCGCATCAGCCAGTTGGTTGGCTTCTCGGGGACAAGGGATATCCACTGAGCACTTGGCTGATGACACCGCTCCGTACGCCCAACACCCCTGCTGAGCTGCAGTACAACGAGAGCCATCAAGCTACCAGGAACATCGTTGAGCACACAATCGGCGTGCTCAAACAACGGTTCCACTGTCTGGACCATTCTGGAGGAGCCCTGCAGTACTCACCTGAGTGAGTTTCCCACTTCGTAGTTGTGTGCTGCATGCTGCATAACCTGGCAATCCTCAGGACCCAGCCAATGCCACCAGGCCTTGGAGCACCACCAGAGGAGGAGGAGGAAGATGAGGAGGAAGAGGAGGAGGATGATCATCAGCAGCACCAAGGCGGGAGGGAGGCCCACAATGTAGAAACTGGAAGGGCCGTCCGTCAATGGCTGATAGCAAGCCGCTTCTAGGCCCCTGCTGAGGAAATGGCTTCTGCCATTGAGAACAACATGAATGAAACCAACCCGCAACCCCTAAGCCGGACAAGGCAGCAATGATTCCAAAGACCAAACATGTACATTTTGAATACAAAAACTTATTTATTTCACAAATGTGTCATTTCCTCATGACAAACTAATAGAAAGAAACACAAAAACACAGTCATTAACATTACTGGTTCTCATAACCTGGAGATAATGTTCAAAAGTTTGACCACGAACCTCAGCCTTTAATAAAAAAATGACCAACATTTTGTCACGCCTCCTACTTTTTGCCCTTCGAGGGTGATCTCCTTCCCTTGCGCACTTCCCCCCTTCCCATCCTACTGCTCCTCCGTAATGGGACCTCAGTGGCTGCAGCAAGGCTGGTGGAAGGCTGCTGATTGTCAGAACCTGAGACTGCAGATGCCCTTGAAGGACGGCCTCGACCAGCTCTGGGCCTGCAGGGCCCGGCTGCAGACTGCACCAACTCTGCATGGGTGGCAGCAGTCTGTCCTACAGGCGGTGGCTAGTGCAGTGGAGAAGTGAAAGTGGTGGCAGCAGGAATGCTGTCATCTTGAGAGAGGACAGCAACTCTCTGCTCGACCGACACACTGGCACTCCCACAGGGCAGCACTTCAGCATCTGGAGCAATCTGCTGGAGCACAGATTGCTGGCCTGCTGCGGCGCGGTGAGAGCCCCGGGGAAATGTGTACGAACCATCGAGGATGGCAGCAGTCAGTGCTCGCGTGGCCTCAACATGAGTCTGCAGGAGAGCAGTCAGAGATGGGTTCATGGCAGCCATTGACTGAATTGCAGCACTAAACATTTGCGTGGCATCTGCCTGTGCTACAGCGAAGTGCTCCATACTCCTTGCCAGTGATTCAATGCATTTGGGCACCCTTCCCACTGCACCCATGAGCTCACTGTGCATGTCAACCGCCTGGGTGTTCATTTCAGCGATGAGCCGCTCCTCCTCTGCGTCCAGTGCAGTAGGACTCGCTGGCATACTCTCCCTCCGGGGAGAAGGCCCCCGAGCTTCCCTACCCCCATGGCATTGCTGCAGCCCGCTGGGTCCTGGAGCTTCACCCTCATCAGACCCTTCCCCCCTGCTCCCCTCCAGGGAAGGTGTGTTCCCAGTGTGGGCATGGGCTTCCTCGGGAGAGGGTGGCACTGATGCTCCGGCTTCCTCTTCCTCCTTGGCTGCAGCTTCACTCCCACTGGCAGCTTGAGGGCCCATCTCCTCAGCTGGTGAATCACCATCTGAAAGCAGGGAGGTACAAGAGTGGCTTTAGCATGAGGACAGGGGGGCAGTAAGGGAGGAATCAGTGCAGCGATTTAGTAATTTGGATTGTAAATGTCAAAGGCTGGTGTTGTGAGGGATAAGTGGAAGGACAGAGGACAAAAAGGTGATGACCTTACCATTGCTGTCCAGAACGGGGTCGGCGTCTCCAGTGGCGACGGGACCGATCACCCGGCTTGCCACAATCCTGTGGACGCGCGCCTCAAGATCGCTGAGGGGTTGCAGCTGAGGCCGCCCTCCATCCGTCCATTGCTGCTGTCTCCTATTATGAGATAGCTTGGCCTGCAAGAAAAAGGATGGTGTCTGAGTAAATATACAGCCATGGTCTTGCCTGATGTGCCTCCCATAGGTGAATAGCCCTTACTGTATGCAGCCATGGTCTTGCCTGATGTGCCTCCCATAGGTGAATAGCCTTTACTGTATGCAGCCATGGTCTTGCCTGATGTGCCTCCCATAGGTGAATAGCCCTTACTGTATGCAAAGTGTGGAATGTGCATGTGTGTTTCATGAAAGGGCCATAGGTGTTGGATGAGTGTTGTGCATTGGGGTTTTAAGACCCTCTGGCCATAGAGTGAGGTTGAGATGGAGGGATGGAGAGGTATTGAAAAAAAGCCACTCACCCTGACGATCCGAGTGAGGTCGTTGAACTTTTTTCAACATTGTATATGGGTCCTGGGCACCATGCTCCTGGAGGAGACGCTCTGAGCCACCTCCCGCCACACTCTTCTGTACTCGCGCGGCATAGGCCTCCTGCCAGTCTCAGGGAAGAGTATAGATCTTCTGCGCTCCACCGCGCCAACCAGAGCATCCAAGGCCCGCTCGCTGAAGCGCTGAGCTCGTTCTCTCACCCTCTCCATAGTCCTTGGCTGGAAGATTTAGGCACAGGTCTCTCCAGGCCGAGATTCAAGGCTCCAATGAGCAGGGTGTGGCTGGAGTGCAAGATCGACCCTCCCCTTTAAGAACTGTCCGGCGCCAGTGTGTCTGTGTTCCATCGCTAACTGACAGCACCTGCGCTGCGCCCGCGCTCTGAGTTAGCGCCTCGCTCCTCGGCCTTTGCACCTTAAGACAGGTGTGTAGCGCCTGATTTCGCGCTCCAATCACATCCAGGGGCAATAAAAGTCAAGTTTGCAGTCGGAGGCGATAATTAACGCCAGGCGCCAATCTTTGCGCCCAGCCGGTAATTGCACCCCAAATGGGGCGATACTGAATTTCTCCCCCTATGACTCTAAGGGCTGGATTTTGATACTGGGGCAGGTTGGGTGTTATCCACCCGACTGCAATTGGATGTGGGAGATTGATGCAATTTTCACCTAATTGGGCAATTGAGTTCCAGCATGTGGGAACCCATGACTCAATTAGTGTTTTGAGTCTGAAAGTCACCTCTGATGATGTCATCATTGCTGCTGCATTGAATGTCTTCAGAGACTGCCTCGTCTTTGCTGTGAGGGGACCTAGATTGGGAGAGGGAGGGAAGAGAGAGAGAGAGACTTTTGGTGTGAGAGGACCTGAAGCCAAAATGAGCAGCAGCAGCCCTACGTCTGCTCCCAGATATTTTTCCTACTACTACTTCTCCATTGTAATAGTGGACCTGCAGCTGATAGTCAGCTTTCGAAATGTGCTCCCCGCTTGGTTTCACAATCGTGTTTCACAACAGGCGTGCTTCACGTAAAACAAGGGTTAAAATCACAAAGACCTTTCAAAATGGCATTATAAAGCCAATTTAGTGCTTGTTAAGGGCTTTAACAGCCTATCCCGCGTCTTAAAGGCGGGACGGAGTCGGGACCAGCAGACACGATTTAATGAAAATTGCGTGGAGGCGGGATGGAGGCGGACTTGTGCCCGCCCGCCAGTTTTCGCAATTTTAACCCCCCACACGCCTCCAAACCCACCTCCACGGGTCAATGAAAATCCAGCCCTAAGACTCTATGTCAGGTTGCAAATGCGTCTGAGAATCAGGATATATATAGAAAGGTCAGAGGAGACATGAAAAAGAAAATAAGACGGGCAAAGAGAGGGTATGAGAATAGAATGGCAACCAACATAAAAGGTAATCCAAAAGTCTTCTTTGTCATATAAATAGTAAAAGGGTAGTAAGAGGAGGATTGGGGCCGATTAGGGACCAAAAAGGAGACCTATTCATGGATGGCAGAGGGTATGGCTAAGGTACTAAATAAATACTTTGCATCTGTCTTCACCAAGGAAGAGGATGCTGCCATAGACATAGTGAAGGAGGCGGTAGTGGAGATACTTGATAGGATAAAAATTGGTAAAGAGGAGGTATTAGAAAGGCTGGCTATACTTAAAGTTGATAAATCACCAGGAGCGGATGGGATGCATCCTAGGATGCTGAGGGAATCGCGGAGGTACTGGCCATAATATTCCAATCCTCCTTAGATACGGGGGTGGTGCTAGAGGGCTGGAGAATTGCAAATGTTACACCATTGTTCAAAAAAGGGTGTAAAGATAAACCCAGCAACTACAGGCCAGTCAGTTTGACCTCAGTAGTGGGGAAGCTTTTAGAAACAGTAATCAGGGACAAAATTAACAGTCACTTGGATAGGTGTGGATTAATTAAGGAAAGCCAGCACGGATTTGTTAAAGGCAATTTGTGTTCAACTAACTAGATTGAGTTCTTTGATAAGGTGCAGATGGCACAAAATTTGGAAGTTTGGGGAACAGTGTGAAGGAGAGTGATATACTTCAGGAAGACATAGACAGGCTGGTGAAATGGGCGGACACGTGGCAGATGAAATTTAACACAGAAAAGTGTGAAGTGATACATTCTGGTAGAAAGAATGAGGAGAGGACATATAAACTAAATGGTACAATCCTAAAGTGGGTGCACGAACAGAGAGACCTGGCACAAATCGTTGAAGGTGGCAGGGCAGGTTGAGAAAGCAGTTATAAAGGCTTATGGGATCCTGGGCTTCATGAATAGAGGTTTAGAGTACAAAAGTGTGGAAATTATGATGAACTTGTAAAAAATACTGGTTCGGCCCCAACTGGAGTACTGTGTCCAATTCTGGGCACCACACTTTAGGAAGGATGTGAAGGCCTTAGAGAGGGTGCAGAAAAGATTTACGAGAATGATTCCAGGAATGAGGGACGTTGATAGACTGAAGAAGTTAGGGTTGTTCTCCTTGGAGCAGAGAAGATTGAGAGGAGGGCGGGGGAGTGGGACTAGCTGAAGTGCTCTTGCAGAGAGTCGGCATGGGCCCGACGGGCCGAATGGCCTTCTTCCGTGCTGTAACCATTCTATGATTCTATGATTCTATTCTATGAATGCAACTCCTTGGCTGAAATAGTGGTGTCAATAGACACTGTCTGGACCTAGTGGGCCAACCAGCCTTTGTGTCTGTCCAAAACATCTGAGCCTCGAAATTCCTGGTGAGCCTGTGCAGCCTGAGCGGACAGAGCGGTACTTATGATCCTTCCACCTCCCCCACCCACTCCTCCCTAACTGGTCCTGGTGCTGACCTTGCCTCAAATCCCTGGGTCAGCGAATTTAAATATTTTGGGCAGGCACCTGCTCTATTCCAGACTAATATGTTCCAGTGGTTATGGTAGCTACCGAGCAGCCCAGAGCTCATGAGTTCCAATTCTGCCATGGCAAATTTTGAAAATGAATTCAGTAATATCTGGTCATTTCTGGGCTAGCACCAAAAAATTACCATGATAGCTTTGGGATTATTGGATGACTAATGTCTGGCACATGTTTCAAATGGAATAAGAAGTGGTAGACTGTGAATGTCCTCTGTGGCCTCATTAGCTTTGGTCTGATCCCTGTAGGAAAGCCCAGGGGCAGTGTTAAAGGGGTGCAGGCCTGGGTCTCTCGCAGATTGCCCAGGTGCAAGGTTGCCCTGGAGAAATAGGTCGATGCTGCTCAACAAAAGGGGAATCAGGACACACAATCCAGTCTTACCAGATTTGAAATCCCAGCTCCAGTGGGATATAAGATGGTCCACTCTCTTTGAAATTAATCTCTAAAATATCTTATCAAGGTTAATAAAAGTTATGAAATGACTGCTGATGATATTAGTGGACAAACCCTTAATATGTTCAGATGACATTGCACTATATTAATGTTAACCAATGGGTTGACATCATTGCTAAAATAGCAGAGGGATGTCAAATGACCGTGTGTGAAGGTCTCATTCACTAAAATCACAAACTAATTTATAGCCCAATTATTTTTTTTACTCAATTAGCAATTCTGCTGTCATTCTCACCATTCTCTGTCCGCTTTAATTTAAAACAAACCTACTGTTCGGCTTCAATTTCTTTAATTAATTAATTCATCCCTTTTCCATCATCTTCTTCATTCATCTGTTCAGTCACCTTCCAGTAATTTCAGAATCAATCCACACACTTGGATATCACCAGCTGGCTGACCTCGATGGGGTGAAGTGATATAAAAGTGATGCCTGAATCAATAGGACGAGAACACTACAATCAGACCTCATGCCGTTTCTTCAAATGCCCTTCAAAATAAAATGACATGGCCAGTGACATGGAAAATGACACCAAATTCACTGAAAGTTTCTAACGAATGTGATGCTCATGCCAATAAAGCTAATGCAACACTGGGATACATCTTGAGGACATTTGACTGCAAATCAAAAGAAGTTACCTTGTATCGATCACTGGTGAGTTCACATTTTGGGATACCAGGAGTCATTTTGCAGGCTGGAGCTCCCAATAGACAGTGACGCATCTCAGGAAAGGTCATATGGGCAGCCAGCGATTTTGGTGGTGAGCTCCATGTGGGTGCTATTCCCTGCTGGGAGCACTTGATCACTGCTTCACCCTACTAGATACAATTTTGGGCACCCTGCTGTCAATCGGAAATCAATGCATTGGAGAAGATTTATGAGGATGATTCCAAGACTTGGCACTCACCTACAGCCTCACAGAACTCAACTTCTTATCATTGGAGAAATGAAGCTCGAGAGGCAACATGATCCAGATTTTTTAAATGCTGAGTGCAACGGTTACTGCGGGTGCAAACATTGGATTCGGATTGTGAGTGAAAGAAAGAAAGAACTTGCATTTATATCGCAACTTTCATGACCTCAGGACATCCCAAAGCGCTTTACAGCCAATTAAATAATTTTTGAGTCCAGTCATTGTTGTAATGTAGGAAATGCGGCAGCCAATTTGTGCAGGGCAGGTTCCCACCAACAGCAATGACCAGATAATCTGTTTAGTGATGTTGGTTGAGGGATAAATATTGGCCAGGACACCGGGGACAACTCCCCCGCTCTTGTTCAAAATAGTGTCATCAGATCTTTTACATCCACCTGAGAGGGCAGACAGGTCCTCGGTTTAACGTCTCATCCAACAGACGGATGAAGAACTGGAAGGCAAAATTGACCAGCCACAGGCAAAGATTGAGATTTGGAAGAATTTGCACAAGAAACTGAAAATGCCATTCTTATCATTATGTCGGGATCATACCCACTGATGATCTGATGTGGGTCGGTGGGAGGTCACCCTCTTTGCATGGGGTCGGTGGGAGGTCACCCTCTTTGCATGGGGTCGGTGGGAGGTCACCCTCTTTGCAAGGGGTCGTTGGGAGGTCATCCTCTTTGCTTGGGGTCGGTGGGAGGTCACCCTCTTTGCATGGGGTCGGTGGGAGGTCACCCTCTGCACGGGGTCGGTGGGAGGTCACCCTCTTTGCATGGGGTCAGTGGGAGGTCACCCTCTTTGCACAGGGTTGGTGGGAGGTAACCCTCTTTGCACGGGGTCGTTGGGAGGTCATCCTCTTTGCATGGGGTGGGTGGGAGGTCACCCTCTGCATGGGGTCAGTGGGAGGTCACCCTCTTTGCATGGGGTCAGTGGGAGGTCACCCTCTTTGCATGGGGTCGGTGGGAGGTCACCCTCTTTGCATGGGGTTAGTGAATACCTAGACCACCAGTAATACTTTTCAGGCGCTGGATTATGCCAGAAGGTCACAAAAAAGGGGCTCTGATGGAGTGGTCTGGGCGGTGTGTTGGATCCTCCAGGAAACAACATCTCTGCATTCCTCAGCCCCCATGCAAAGGGGGCTGTTCTGAATACAGAATGCCTTCTTACCACTTCTAAAGGGGTGCAGGCCACGATCCTGGCCTGGATCCTCACCATGAGGCTCACCTCCACCCATCAGGAGGCTGGTGAGCCTCCTTTCACTTGGTGTACCAGCCTCCAACTTATGCTGGGTCCACGTAACGCTGAGGACGCCCCTCCGTGTCAGTGAACTAGTTTGAGCTGGGTGGAGGCTCCTCCCTCCAACAAAGTAACAGGAGAGACTCCAGCCTAAATCCAGGATTTGGATCCCGGCAGACTTTGCAGCCATTTGCACAGTTCTGGTTTCCATATTATAAAAAGGATATAGATGCACTGGAAAAGGTGCAAAAAAGATTCACAAGAATGATACCAGAAGTGAGAGGTTATAACTATCAGGATAGATTGAACAGGCTGGGGCTCTTTTCTTTAGAAAAGAGAAGACTGAGGGGTGACCTGTTAGAGGCCTTTAAGATTATGAAAGGGGTTTGATAGAGTAGACGTAGAGAAGATGTTTCCACTCATGGGGAGATCAAAACTAGGGGCCATAAATATAATATAGTCACTAATAAATCCAATAAGGAATTCAGGATAAACTTATTTACCCAGGGGAATGTTTAGAATGTGCAACTCGTTACCACAAGTAGTAGTTGAGGTGAATAGCATAGATGCACTTAATGGGGAGCTAGATAAAAACGAGGGAGAAAGGAATAAAAGGATATGTTGATGAGGTTAGATGAAGAGGTGTGGGAGAAGGCTCGTGAGGAGTATAAACATCAGCTTGAACCTGCTGAGCTGAATGGCTTGTTTCTGTGCTGTACATTCTATGTAACTCGATGTAAATCTATATTTTGCTTGGACTCCTGTTGTAGTTATGGCTAGAATTCACCGGAATTGCCAAGCAAATGTGGCCTGGGATCACACGTGAGGAACAGAATGTTTCAAAAATATTTTCATGACTGAACAAGCTGAAGCATGCTTTGATAATTATACAGCAGTGGGCATCCTGTTGCATTGTTAACAGAGAGTCACGACTGCTCGTATTTGCAGGAGCTGCACTCTGACTGAAGCTGGTGAACTGCAACATGTTGGACAATGGGTGGATGGAACCATTCCATGAGGCCAGCTGGATGCGAAAGGCTGGAATCGGGAGCAAAGCAGATTTGACCTGGTGGGAGAGGGAGGGGGCAAGGCTCAGGAGAGGGTCTTTGCTTTTCACTTGACATCGGAACAGCAGCCTTGTTGTCCCTTGGGTATAACAGGGGTGGGTGTAAGGGGAAATTTAGTGGTGAAGATATGAGAGGCAGAATAAATTGCAACCCCCTCTCTCCAGGATTGTGTTGCAATTTCATATTGCAATCAGAATTATTACCCTAATATTTTTAATAAGGTATTAATTGATCTCTCACCTTACGCTGGAGAAAATGGGGGGAATTTTAACCCCAAAAAATGGATGAGTTGGGGTCAGGTGAGAGGTTAAAGAGTTAAAAATCAAACTGGATCCCGTCTCCAACCAGCCTCCAACCCACCCATTTCCGGTTTTAATGGAGGCGGACGGCAGGGGGCAGGGGGGGGGAGCGGTGTGGGGGCAGCCAACCTGCTCCCAGGAGGCAGGTTGCCTATTTAAATATTATAATGAGGCTCCATGCATCATGGTGATCCACCATTACAAATTTAACATAAAATAAAAACAGAAAATGCGGGAAATAATCAGCAGGTCAGGCAGCATCTGTGGAGAGAGAAACAGAGTTACAAATTTAACTCAGGCTGGCCGCGTTTCCCAGACCTCGGGGAACCCACCAGCTAAAGGGAGGCGAGGACTGCTGGATCCAGGAGATAAGTGCCTTTCCACCTACCTGCTGGATGCAGCGTCCCTGCCTCACCAACCCCCTGCGATTGGACACTCTCCCAAACCTTCCGATCTCCCCCCAACTTCCCCCCGAGGCTTCCAACCCCCCTCCGGCCCCCGAATCCCTCCGGCCATCGATCCTCAGACCCCGGACCCAACACTCCCTCCAGCCTCCAATCCCCTTCCAACCTCCCCCCTCTGGCCCCCGATCACCATCCCGGCCTCCCCCCTTTGGCCCCGATCCTCCTCCGGCCTCCCCCCCTCCAACTCCCCTGATCCTATTCCGGCCCTGATCCTCCATCCCTGATCCCCCTCTGGCCCCCCACCACCGCCCCGATGCTCATCCAGTGCTGATCCTCAGGCCCTGATCCTCCTCTGGACCTTGACCACCTCCCCGATCCTCCTCCAGCCCCGATCCTCCTCCGGCCCCCAACAACTCTGCCGATCCTCCTCCGGCCCCGATCCTCCTCCGGCCCCCAACACCCAACCCCGATCCCTCCCTCCCTCCACTCTGCAGTCTAGTGCCACAGGCCTACCTACCAGACAGCCATCCAGCCTCTCCATCTGGCTGGCTGAGGGAAGGATGCAGTGCTTTGAAATGTTAATCAGGCCCTGTCATTAAATTCTGCAGGGCCTGCGGGAAACCTGTTCTCCCGGGTTTCCTGACCACTTTCCCACTCCCTACCTACCACCAGATTAAAATTACGGCCATGGTGTCTGATATGATGCATGGTACACTTGGAAGGAACAGGAAACTTTGGACATATGGGGCATAAAATTTGGATCCGTAGCACCTGTTTTTTGGGTGCTATTAGTGCCGTTTGGGTTCCAAAATAGCATCCTGGGGCGAATTGTGCCAGACGGCATATTGGTAAGGGCATATTAGTGCGCGCGCAGTGAATGTGCGCCAGAAGTTTGCAGCATAGACAGATCATTACGTCACCATGCCAGTGGTGCCACGGTGGAGCTCAACACTCCAGCTAATGCCCTCTCTTAAGCTCGTACAACTGAACACACGTCGAGTCCTGCTGCCTGCGGTTGTGCGCCACCTTGTCCTGCAAGAGAGAGGGAAGTGCGTCAGTGAGTGTCGTGCAATCTGTTTGGCTGATGTGGCTGTCATGCTTGAATAGCTGGCAGTGTGTTCAAGCTTTGAGATGTGGGTGTGAGGCTTGCAGCAGTGCTAAGTGTGTGAGGGTGAAGTGAAGAATATGAATGTTAGGTACGAGGCCTGATTGATAGATAAGTGAGTGATGGGGTATGGTGCATTGAGGAGTGCCAGAGGCTAGTGGTGCAGTTGGTAGGATATGGCATTTGATCGCGCATCAGGATCCCTGCGCCCATTTTCGGAGGCTATCGAGTTTAGCGGCCATGGTTCCCAAACTTTCCACTACTGGTGGGTTTTCCTTGCCTTATGTCTGGGTCTCTTGTAGAATAACTGATAGATTGATTGCCATAATTAGTCAAGAACTCCATTATGGTTGTGCCTAAATGGTCGGTGGTAATTTTCCATCTAGCAATTCCTATGTTCCTATGATGTCTTTCTGTTGCCAGTCTCTCCTTCCTCTTTTGCTTCCCTCCCCATGACTTTTCTTTTTGCTAATCTCTCTGCCTTCACCTACTTCGCTCTTCATCTTTCTCTTCTTTCCTTTTGGGTGGCAGGTGGTGGTGGGTGGTATGGCATAGTAAGGTGAAGAGCAGTGGTGGGCAAATGATGGCCCACGGGCCGTATCTGGCCCACCAAGTCATTTTATCCAGTCTGCTGGACGGGACAGAAATAGAACGCGAGCCAGAGCTCGAGGTGCACACTAGTCTATCCACTTTCACTTCTCGTGGGTCAGAGATGGAACCAAAATGCAGCCAGGGAACACACAGTAATACTTAATTCAATTTATCAATTCACAAAAGCGATTCTCCCCGGCCCGATCTTATAAGGATCCAGCCTGCTATTCTGGGCCCCAATGGTGGAAGTCCGTACCCAGAATGCACTGCGTACTCGAATGTGCCCTATCCATTTTAGAGTTGAGACATGGCTGTTCATCTCGATGACTCTTTTACCAAAGTCAGAGACTGGCGCTGCATCTTTCCTCTCCCGGTACCCAGAGTACGACGGTAGGGGGGGTTCTCATCACCATCTTAGACACAGGATTGGATCCCGGAGCACAAGAACTCCAGATAAAGGCATGCGATTGTAGTTCAGGCCTTGTGAAGCCTTGGGCTTCAATACTCCGCACACTATAAAGAGAACACCTCTCGCGTCAGAGGCCCCACAGACTCGAGTCGCTCTGCCAATCAGCCATGTAGACTTTCAGTACAACATATAATCGATCAATCAATCATTTCATTCATTTGGTAACGCAAGATTTTACTATTTTACACTGCATTTTGTGTATTTAAGATAGTATCTGACTACTAACTGAATTTATGTTTATAAATTATTGGGAGAGTAGAAGTGGGAGTGATGATCAACACTATGAGTTGGCCTGCTTGAAATTTACCAATTTAACACTTTGCTCTAACCAATGACTGTTAGTCAGGTTATTAATTACATAGGATTACCTAGGATATAGGGCACAGAAACAGGCCATTCGGCCCAACCAGTCCATGCCAGTGTCTATGCTCCACTCGAGCCTCCTCTCGTCTTTCCTCATCTAAATCTATCAGTATAACCCTCTATTCCCTTCTCCCTCATATGCTTGTCCAGCCTTCCCTTAAATGCATCTATACTATTTGCTTCAACCACTCCCTGTGGTAGCGAGTTCCACATTCTCACCACTCTTTGGGTAAAGAAGTTTCTTCTGAATTCCCTACTGGATTTCTTGGTGACTATCTTATATTGATGGCCTCTAGTTATGCTCTTCCCCACAAGTGGAAACATTCTCTCTGTCAAAACCTTTCATCATTTTAAAGACCTCTATTAGGTCACCCCTCAGCCTTCTTTTTTCAAGAGAAAAGAGACCCAGCCTGTCCATCCTTTCCTGATATGTATACCCTCATATTTCTGGTATCATCCTTGTAAATCTTCTCTGCACCCTCTCCAGTGCCTCTATATCCTTTTTATAATATGGCGACCAGAACTGTACACAGTACTCTAAGTGTGGTCTAACCAAGGTTCGATACAGGTTTAGCATAACTTCCCTACTTTTCAATTCTATCCCTCTAGAAATAAACACTAGTACAGGAAACTCTTTATTAACCGGCACCGACGGGACCGGCGTGGTGCTGGTTGATCAAAAAGTCCGGATTACAGAGAGGTATACTTACCAAGGTACGAGAGCCCCGTACACGGCCACAGGCTTAAAAATTGGGACCCGGAGAGGGAAAGTAAACTAACACGATGGGAGGAAACCTTTACAGTATTCCAATTGTTTTAACAATTGTTTAGAGTTTGTGGAAACCGAGCAGAGAGTGCTTGGGGCAAGCGCAACCATCATCGCACCCTTTATATCGAGGAATACACACTTTTAGAGAAGGACGCTGCTATTTTAACCTGACAATTGAAATTCAAATAGGAAAATTGTTAAATGATAGAAACACTCTAAGAGGAGGGGGGTTGCCATTCTGATCACTGTACCCCCAAAACGGGACAAATCAGTATTCTGAGGCGAGCAAAGCCACACGGCCACAGATACAGGAACCCCAGTTACACGGCCACTAATATATACTGTAGTAAAACTTACCTGAACCTACTCCTGAATTTTGCCGGTTAAGAGAGATTTCTGGATATTTAGGTGCCGGTTAAAAGAGAGTTTCCTGTACTTGGTTTGCTTTTTTTATGGCCTTGCTAACCTGTGCCGCAACTTTTAGTGATTTGTGTATTTATACTCCGAGATCCCTTTGTTCCTCTACCCCACCTAGACTCACACCCTCCAAGTGATAAGTGACCTCCCTATTCTTCCTACCAAAATGTAATACCTCACATTTATCTGTGTTGAACTTCATTTGCCAATTATTTGCCCATTCTGCAAGTTTATTAATATCCTCCTGTAATTTGTTGCAGTCCTCCTCAGTATTAATATCATCTGCAAATTTAGAAATTGTGTTTTTGATTCCAAAGTCTATATTGTTAATGTAAATTGTGAACAGCAGTGGTCCCAGCACTGATCCTTGTGGAACACCACTACACACTTCTGCCACTGTGAATAGCTACCCTTTACTCCCACTCTCTTGCACAATTATTCATTCATTTTAATATTATTCCACTTAATTAGCATAGCGGAGGCATAACTAAATGGACCCAGGTATATTGGACATTGCACTCACTGTTTTTAATTTAAGCTCTTTTCCCCATACCATGAACAATTTAAATTTATTGTCATGACTGGAAGAGGGTTGTAGAAATTTATGGTCGTTGGCCAGTCCCAGTAATAAATAGCACTCGGGGAGGAAGTGTGCATAATAATAGTGCATTACTTGTGCCCATTCTCACGTGAAAGTCCGCAAACTCTATAGGGGTCTTGGCTTTTCTCAGGAGTGATGGTACGTTGACAATGATCAAGCCCAATTTGATGGCTGATCTGGGGCACAATTTGCGGTATAAATTATTTTCCGAGTCACCTAATTATTTCTTAGCAAGGTTTACAAATGACTTTATCCTTGATTGTGCCTTATACCTTGTTTATAATTGCGAGTGGAAGCAGAATCGATCTCTCATTTTCCACTATAAGAATGAATTTTAGACCATTTGGAATAAACAGACTGTGCACTTTTCAGTGTAAACCTGTATCACATTTGTTAGCATGTTAATAAGTGTTGTTATTTGTATTAAGTGTGGAAATGACATGAATGGTTCTTTGTAAAATAAATGCCATAACAAATTGTAATGGTAGCTGTTGTTAACACAGTTCATTTTATGTGTGTGGCAATGTCCCTTTAAGTTTGCTGCACGGCCGCACATGCGCAGTATCTCTTCCAGTGGCAGGAGCTGGTGAGCGGCCTGCACGGGACCTCGCGATTGGTGCATGACCACGCAGTCGCACACCTTAGGGGGGACATTGGTGTGCACCCCTCAACAGCTCACCAAAACTTGTTAAGTGGCCCTTCAGCCCAAATAATTGCTCACCCCTGGTGAAGAGTCACCAATGGCTGTAGATTGCTTTTGGAGTTGGGGGTTGCAGAGAAAATCTGGCCCCAAGCAACTACCTTCTCATTCCCCTCAATCACTCACGCTTTCTCCCAACACTTGCATGCATTGTGCCCCTCACCTTTTCACCTTCCCACTATCTGCTGCCCTTCATATCACTCCCTCATTCCTAATTTTACCCCTATCCGCTCCTCTTTGAACTACCCACTCAACCCTTGTCTCCTCCCCTGCGCTATGCTTCGCTGCCAAGCACCTCACCCTTAGCCCTTCCGAAATATCTCCCACCCACTCACTCGAGGGTGAGTGGCAAGAGACCAGGGACCCCTTCACCTTCAAACAGCTTTTCTCCTCCTCCTCCCCCCGACCACACCTTGAGTATTGTGTGCAGTTTTGGTCGCCTTATCTGAGGAAGGATGTTCTTGCCATGGAGGGAGTGCAGCGAAGATTTACCAGACTGATACCTGGGATGGCAGGAATGACGTATGAAGAGAGATTGGGTCGATTAGGCTTATATTCGCTAGAGTTTCGAAGAATGAGAGGGGATCTCATTGAAACTTATAAAATTCTAACAGGACTAGACAGACTAGATGCAGGAAGGATGTTCGCGATGGCGGGGGAGTCCAGAACCAGAGGTCACAGTCTAAGGATAAGGGGTAAGCCATTTAGGACTGAGATGAGGAGGAACTTCTTCACCCAGAGAGTGGTGAACCTGTGGAATTCTCTACCACAGAAGGCAGTTGAGGCCAATTCATTAAATATATTCAAGAAGGAGATAGATATATTTCTTAAGGCTAAAGGGATCAAGGGATATGGGGAGAAAGCAGGGACAGTGTATTGAATTTGAATGATCAGCCATGATCTCATTGAATGGCGGAGCAGGCTCGAGGGGCCGAATGGCCTACTCCTGCTCCTTACCTTGAAACTATGCCCCCTGGTTATTGACCCATTTACTAAGGGGAAAAGTTCTTTTTATCTACCCTATCTATGCCCCTCATAATTTTGTACACATCAATCAGGTCCCCCCTCAGCCTTCTCTGCTCTAAGGAAAACAACCCCAGCTTGTCCAGTCTCTCTTCATAGCTGAAGCGCTCTAGCCCAGGTAACATCCTGGTGAATCTCCTCTGCACCCTCTCCAATACAATCACATCCTTCCTATAGTGTGGCGACCAGAACTGCACACAGTATTCCAGCTGTGGCCTAACTAGCGTTTTGTACAGCGCCATCATATACTCCCTGCTCTTATATTCTATGCCTCGGCTAATGAAGGCAAGTATCCCATATGCCTTTTTAACCACCTCATCTACCTGTCCTGCTGCCTTCAGAGATCTATGTACATGCACACCAAGGTCCCTCTGATCCTCTGTCCTTCCTAGGGTCCTACCATTCATTGTGTATTCCCTTGCCTTGTTAGTCCTCCCAAAATGCATCACCTCACACTTTTCAGGGTTAAATTCC
The DNA here is from genome assembly GCA_030390025.1 of Squalus acanthias. Lineage (NCBI taxonomy): Eukaryota > Metazoa > Chordata > Chondrichthyes > Squaliformes > Squalidae > Squalus > Squalus acanthias. The sequence continues at coordinate 37,136,394 of CM059433.1, forward strand.
ATTTGCCACTGTTCTGCCCATTTAACCAATCCGTCTATATCGTCCTGTAGCCTGAGGCTTCCCTCCTCGCTATTTACCACTCCACCAATTTTTGTGTCATCTGCGAACTTACTGATCATACCTCCTACATTCATATCTAAATCATTAATGTACACTACAAACAGCAAAGGACCCAGCACCGGTATCCCTGCGGTACACCACTGGACACAGGCTTCCTGTCACAAAAACAACCTTTGACCATCACCCTCTGCCTCCTGCCACTAAGCCAATTTTGGATCCAATGTGCCAAATTGCCCTGGATCCCATGGGCTCTTACCTTCTTGACCAGTCTCCCATGCGGGACTTTGTCAAAAGCCTTACTGAAGTCCATGTAGACTACATCAACTGCACTACCCTCATCCACACACCTAATCACCTCCTCGAAAAATTCAATCAAATTGGTTAGACATGGTCTCCCCCTGACAAAGCCATGCTGACTATCCTTGATTAATCCTTGCCTCTCCAAGTGGAGACTAATTCTGTCCCTCAGAATTTTTTCCAATAATTTCCCTACCACTGATGTTAGGCTCACTGGCCTGTAATTCCCTGGTTTATCCCTACTACCCTTCTTGAAAAAGGGTAGTAGGGATAAACATGTTGCCGTTGTACTCTCTCTATTTCCTTTCTGAAATACTCCCACTGCTCTGATGTGGATTTTCCTACAAGTAGCTGATCACAGTTCACTTTGGCCAGATCCTGCCTTATCATATTAAAATCGGCCTTCCCCCAATTTAAAAACTTTATTTCCAGTCCATCTTTGTCCTTTTCCATGACTACCTTAAATCTCACCGAATTATGGTCACTGTCACCAAAATGCTCTCCTACTGACACTTCTACCAGTTGCCCGGCTACATTCCCTAGAATTAGGTCCCTCTCTTGTAGGACTTTCTACATGCTGGCTCAAAAAGCTCTCCTGGATGCACTTTAAGAATTCCGCACCCTCTAAGCCTTTCACACTCTGACTATCCCAGTTAATATTGGGGAAGTTGAAATCCCCTACTATTATTACCCTTGTTGAGGCTGCTGCGAAACACAAATTAAGACTGAATCCATGTGTGGAAAACAAAGGCTTTTTAATACAACTGCCTGGTCCAAAATGGCTGAAACCAACTGCTCCCAGAATTCTCTGGAAAAATCCTGAGGCCCCGCCCACTCCTTTTCTCCTGCCTTAAAGGCAAGGTGCCCGATATTTTGTCCACGGACGGAAAAGTGGATAATGCCTGTTTAGGTGGCGATCCGCCACACAGCTCCCCCCAGAATCCGCTTAGGAGGTGTGGATGAGACGGTGCGGTGGTCTGATGGGCCGGCCGGAGCGGCTCTTGTAGGATGCCGGTGGACGTGGAACGGCCGGGCGTGAAGCAGCCGGGTGAACCGACTTGAGGGCAGGTCGGCCGCGTGGCGGTGGACGAGCTACAGGGACCTGCTCACCGGGCTCCGAGTGTGCTGGCTTGAGTCGGTCAACCGACACTTTTTCGGTCCTGTCGCCCACTTGAAGGGTGAAAAATTTGTCCCCAGCCTGTAGCACCTTGTAGGGCCCGTCGTACGGGGGTTGAAGGGGTCCGCGGTGGGTGTCGTGCCGGACGAAAACGAACTGTGCCTGGTGCAGGCTTAGTGGGACGTGTGAGGTGGATTCGCCGTGTAGGGCAATGGGCACCGGGGTGAACTGCAGCGCCGGTGAGGTGAAGTCGTGGCGTTGCTGGTCGACTGACCAGGGTGTCGTGGCAGTGGGCAGGAACTCGCCAGGTACGCGCAGCAGCTGACCATACACGAGCTCTGCTGCCGATGCGTGGAGGTCTTCTTTAACCGCGGTGCGCAGGCCGAGGAGGACCCACGGAAGTCGGTCGGTCCAGGCGCCGTCCTGGAGGCTGGCTCGAAGAGATGCCTTCAAGGATCTGTGGAACCTCTCACACAGTCCGTTGGCTTGGGGGTGGTACGCTGTGGTGCGGTGAATGGTCACCCCGAGATTGTGTGCGACGGCGGTCCAGAGTTCAGAGGTAAATTGCGGACCTCTGTTCGACGTCATGTCGGAGGGGACGCCGAACTGTGCGACCCAGGTGCTGACGAAGGCTCTGGCGATGTTGGCGGTGGTGGTAGAGGTCAGTGGAATTGCCTCGGGCCAGCGCGTGGTGCGGTCAACGATGGTCAGCAAGTGCGTGTGGCCTTGCGACGGCGGCAGCAGCCCGACGATGTCCACATGGATGTGGTCGAATCTACGCGAGGGGACGGTAAACTCCTCGAGGGGTGCTTTCGTGTGTTGTTGTACCTTGGCCCGTTGGCAGGCTAGGCAGGAGTTGGCCCAAGTACGCACATCCTTGCGAAGGCCGCGCCAGACAAAGCGGTTGGCTACCAATTTGATGGATGCGCGGGCGCCAGGGTGGGAGAGGTTGTGGAGAATGTCGAATACCCGGCGGCGCCAGGACGCTGGGACGACGGGCCGAGGTTGACATAGGGATATGTCGCACTTGACCGTGACTGTGGTCGGGCCACAGGCGACGTCGGCCAGGCGTAGCCCTGGTAGGTTGGTGGGTGCGGAGAGCAGATCAGGGTCCGTGATCTGGTCTGCTGCGAGTTGAGCGTAGTCGACTGCCAGGTATGCGGCGTGGATGGCGGGGCGGGAGAGGCAGTCGGCTACCACATTGTCTCGGCCGGAGACGTGTTGGATGTCCGTGGTGAACTCGGACACTGCCGCGAGCTGGCGCTGCTGCCTGGCGGACCAGGAGTCGGTTGTCTTTGCCATTGCGAATGTCAGGGGCTTGTGGTCGACAAACGCAGTGAAGGGGTGGCCCTCCAGCAAAAACCGAAAATGGCGGACCGCCAGGAACAGCGCGAGGAGCTCGCGGTCGAAGGTGCTGTACTTGACCTCCGGGGGGCGTAGTTGGCGGCTGAAGAAGACAAGTGGTTGCCAGACGCCGTCGACCCACTGCTTATACACGGCGCCGACCGCGTGGTCGGAGGCGTCCGTGGTGAGCGCTACCCTGGCATTGGGCCGTGGGTGCGCGAGCAGGGTGGCATTGGCGAGCGCGGTCTTGGTGGAGTCGAAGGCGGTGGACGCGTCTGCCGTCCATTCGACTGACATCTTGCTGCTCCTGCCCCGGAGGGCTTCATACAGGGGCCTCATGAGGGACACCGCTTTGGGGATGAAGCGGTTGTAGAAATTCACCATCCCGAGGAACTCCTGGAGGCCTTTGATGGTGGTGGGGTGGGGAAATTGTTGGACGGCCTGCACCTTGGTGGGCAGGGGAATGGCCCCAGCATGGGTGATGTGGTGGCCGAGGAAGTCGATCTTGTCCAGGCCGAACTAGCATTTGGCTGGGCTGAGGATGAGCCCGTGGTCGCTGAGGCGCCCGAACAGGATGCGAAGGTGTTCGAGGTGTTCCTGCTTGGAGGAACTGGCTACCAGGATGTCGTCCAGGTAGACGAACAGGAACTTCAGGTCCCGAAGGACCGAGTCCATGAGCCGTTGGAATGCCTGGGCCGCGTTTTTGAGGCCGAAGGGCATCCGCAGGAACTCGAACAGGCCGAAGGGGATGATTACGGCCGTCTTGGGGACGTCCGCGGGGTGGACGGGGACTTGGTGGTAGCCGCGCACCAGGTCAACCTTGGAAAAGACTGAGCGGCCGGCCAGTCTAGCCGAGAAGTCCTGAATGTGCGGCACGGGGTACTGATCAGGGGTGGTGGCGTCGTTGAGGCGGCGGTAATCCCCGCAGGGGCGCCAACCCCCGCCTGGTTTGGGGGCGATGTGGAGTGGGGAGGCCCAGGGACTGTTGGAGCGGCGGATGATGCCGAGCTGTTCCATGGTGGCAAACTCGGTCTGCGTGATCTCCAGTTTGGCCGGGTCCAGCCTGCGGGCGTGGGCGTACACTGGGGGGCCTGTGGTGGGGATGAAGTGTTCCACCCCGTCTTTGGCGGCCTCCGCGGAGAAGGTCGGATTGGTAAGGGCCAGGAATTCAGCCAGGAGTGCCGAGTAGTCATCCGTGGCCCGGGCGTGGCACTGTGACGCCATGTCGGCGGGTTGACGGGGGGGCCATGGCGCCCAGGATGGGGGACATGGTGTTCATGTCCACGAGGCGGTGATGAGGGATGTCTACCAGTAGGCCGTGGGCGCACAGGAAATCTGCGCCGATGAGAGGGGAGAGCACCTTGGCAGTGATGAACTCCCATCGGTAGCGGTGACCAGCGAGGTCGAGGGTGACTGTCCGGGTGCCGTACGTCCGGATTTCCAAGCCGTTAGCAGCAGCCAGCGCCGGTCCTCGTTCGCCCTTTTGGATGTCGAGGGAGGAGGCCGGGATGATGCTGTGCTGCGCTCCAGTGTCGCACAGGAACTGGTGGCCGGTTTTGTCATCCGTGACGTACAGCAGGGAGCCCGCGTGGCCCACGGCCATCGCGGGGGCTGGTACGGGGGCGGACTTGAAAGAGCAGGGAGGTGTGCACCTTTGTGCCCTGGCGCCGAACCGTGCGTGGTAGTAACAGATCCCTGGGTTAGTGGGGCGCGAAGGCCCCGTGGGCCTGGTGGCTGGTCCTTGTGGCCGCGTGGTGGCCGGTGAGGGGCGCGCCCAGGCATTGGCTGCCAGGTCCGGAATGACGTCGCGGCTGAAGTGAGCGGACAGCAGCATGTCGGCCTCATCGGCCAGGGCTTCCAGGTTCGTGAGGCCGGACGCCACAATCGCTGGGTGGATGCTGAGAGGTAGCTGGCAGATGAACAGCGTGCGGAAGAGGGATCCGGGTGGGCTCTCGTCGGTGAGGGAGAGCATGTGGAAGAGGAGGTGTGATGGTCAGGCATCACCGAGGCCTGGAAGGTCGAGGAGGTGGCAGTTTCGCTGGTATGCCGAGGCCTTAAATTTTTTAAGGAGCGCTGCCTTAAGATGTGCGTACTTGCCTTCCTCTGGTGGGTTCTGCAGCGCTGTCCAAACCTTCGAAACTCTGGCGCTACCGAGTGATGTGACGAGGTAGTCGTACTGCGTCCCATCTGTGGTGATGTTTCGCAGCCGGAAGCGGGATTCAGCTTGGAGAAACCAGGCTTCGGGCTGGTTTTCCCAAAACTGCGTTCGTGTCCGCCATTGCAGTGCTCGGAATACGTTCTGAGCGTCGGGGTGACCAATGTTGAGGCTGCCGCGAAACACGAATTAAGACTGAATCCATGTGTGGAAAACAAAGGCTTTTTAATACAACTGCATGGTCCAAAATGGCTGAAACCAACTGCTCCCAGAATTCTCTGGAAAAATCCTGAGGCCCCGCCCACTCCTTTTCTCCTGCCTTAAAGGCAAGGTGCCCAATATTTTGTCCACGGACGGAAAAGTGGATAATGCCCGTTCAGGTGGCGATCCGCCACACCGTATTATTTCTACACTTCTCTAAGATTTGCCTACATATCTGTTCCTCTATCTCCCCCTGACTGTTTGGGGGCCTGTAGTACACTCCCAGCAAAGTGCTTGCCCCCTTTTTGTTTTTAAGTTCTACCCATATGGCCTCATTAGAGGAACCTGCTAAGATATCATCCCTCCTTACAACAGTAATTGACTCCTTGATAAATATTGCGACACCCCCTCCTCTTTTACACCCCCCTCTGTCTCGCCTGAAGATTCTGTACCCCGGAATATTGAGCTGCCAGTCCTGCCCCTCCCTCAACCATGTCTCTGTGATAGCAACAATATCATACTCCCATGTGTTCATCAACACCTTCAATTCATCTGCCTTACTCGCAAGACTCCTTGCATTAAAATAAATGCCATCCAGCCTTGCCATACTCCCTTGTGCCGTTACATATTTGCACTGCCTTCCAGGCTGACTTGTTTTTTCCTCTATATTTGGCTGTGTATCACCCCCTACTATAGCTCCACTCCGTATCCCATCCCCCTGCCAAGTTAGTTTAAAGTTTAAACTTTAAACCCCCCCCCAACAGTACTAGCAAACCTCCCCGCAAGGATGTTGGTCCCGTTCCGGTTCAGGTGCAACCCGTCCGACTTGTACAGGTCCCACCTTCCCCAGAAGCAGACCCAGTGATCCAGGAAACTAAAGCCCTCCCTCCTGCACCAACTCTTTAGCTACGCATTCATCTGCTCTTTCCTCCTATTCCTATACTCACTAGCACGTGGCACCGGGAGTAATCCAGAGATTACAACCTTTGAGGTCCTGCTTTTTAATCTGTTTCCTAGCTCCCTAAATTCTTGTTGCAGGACCTCATCCCTCTTTCTACCCATGTCGTTGGTACCAATGTGAACCACGACCTCTGACTGTTTGCCCTCCCCCTTCAGAATGCCCTGCAGCCGTTCAGTGACATCCTTGACCCTGTCACCAGGGAGGCAACATACCATCCTGGAGTCACTTCTGCGGCCACAGAAACGTCTATCTGTTCCCCTTACGATAGAATCCCCTATCACTATTGCTCTCCCATTCTTTTTCCTCCCCTCCTGTGCAGCTGAGCCACTTGTAGTGCCATGGACTTGGCTCTTGCTGCATTCCTCTGAGAAACCATCTCCCCCATCAGTATCCAAAATGGAAAATCTGTTGGAGAGGGAGATAGGCCCAGGGGACTCCTGCACTACCTTCCTAGTTCTTTTACTCTGTCTGGTGGTCACCCATTCCCTGTCTGCCTGTGCACTCTTTACCTGCGGTGTGACCACCTCGTTAAACGTGCTATCCACGAAGATCTCAGCTTCGCGGATGCTCCACAGTGACTCCAGCAGCAGCTCCAGCTCCGAAACGCGGATTTCGAGTAGCTGCAGCTGGAGACACTTCCTGCACATGTGTTCGCCCTGGACACGTAAACTGTCCCTGACTTCCCACATAGCACAGGAGGAGCACTCCACATTGCCGAGCTGCCCTGCCATGTTCTACCCTTAATTTACTCCCTTTACTTCCTTTAAATTAAACCATATTAAATACACTAGGGACCTTACTTCCCTTTAAACACTACTTACTCTAAACTAGAGACCTTACTTTTACTTTAACGACTGGACTGTAGAAATACTCACCAGGTCCTACTTACCAATCGGCTCCTTCCCTGGTTGTGACGTCACTTTAGTGGTTTCGCAGTTGTTGTTGCTCTCGGACTCTTTCCTTGGTGTAAAGTAAGAACCAATTCCTACAGGGTGAAAAGTTAGGAAAAACAAAGGCAAAGCAAGGGAGCTCCTCCTTCCACTCCTCACCTAACTCCCTGACTCACCCAACTCGCAGCACTCTGTTTAAACCGCACTCCTATCTCTGTCTCAGATGTGTCAGCAACTCTGATCTCTTTGTCAACACTACACAGTTTCTTTTTTGAAAATTGATGTAACATCAAATGAAGAAAGCATTATCTCCCCCTCAGTTTAATATACTACTTAAAGTTTATAGAATGCAATATAAAAGCTACATCAGAACACCATCCCTTTATCTTTTTCACACACTGGCACATTCGCATCAAAACACTGAATATAAATTTCACCTCAGTAAACTTTTGAAATGTTTTGTTCTCTTGTTTATAAAAATTATTTGAAGAGAAGCTACTCAGCAGAAAGTGCTGAAAGGTAAAGAAAAATATCCCTTCAGTACAGCTGACTGAACAGTACTGATGCATCCTGGTGAATTGCCGAGTCTGCACAATCCATATTCAGCTAACTGAGTCACAGCTCTGGGAAAAAATACCAAGTCCAAGCCTAGGTTTTGGGGAGAGGCTGAGGCCTTCAAGAAAATATTTTAATAAATGCTTTAAAAGACAATTGAATGCATAAATTCAATCATGTTCTTGTAAAATATGTATTTTTAATTTTTACATTCTTTTATTTAAACTCCCATTTTGGACATTAGAAATTTCAGTCACTGATGGAAAAACACTGCGTTAAAAACTTTCAGTAACCATTTTGAGCGATTTGTGGGAACCTGATGGGCAGATTGTGCAATCACAGGGTGATAAACGAGCAGCTACTTAACATTGAAAAGATCTATGGTTGCACCACCTATTGGAGTAATAGGTACAACAGGTAATTTCAATGAAACATGTAAGAGCGAACCTTTGACTTAGTGGCAGCATTCCTATCGCTGAGTCAGAAGGTGCAGGGTTCAAACCCCTCTTCAGACAGTCCTCTGGCTCCGAATTCTGAGTTGACATCCAATGCGACACTCGCGTCCAGTGGGTAAGGGCAGCCCCCTTCATTGTAAGGGTACAATAACCCTCCTGCCGTATAGGATTAACCATCCTATTAGTTGGTATAAAGATGGTTATGGAAGGAGCATTCATGTCGCAGCCTGTCAGACTGTTAATCAGCCTGTGAATTCTTCCACTGCTTCACAAGGGAAGAGTGTGAAGATATGAAAAACACAGAAACATGCACACTACATACTGAATTTCATAATTTATGTAGATAGATTTAAACAGAAGATAGATAGATTTAAATAGATCAGAGATAAAGATTTAACCAGAACACTGATATATTTAAACAGAACATTGATAATATTTCCTTCATTTTGTTACATCCTTAGAGAATCAGCTAGCATTTTTAAAGAGCTTTACTTCAAGAGATTAAATTGTGGTGTCCGAACAATGGCTCATGGGGCATATCGACTTGTGAGTCCTGGCAATCCAGCCCACGAACCCAAGACAACTCACTTCTCTTTGGGCTCATATTTCTCACTCGCTGGTTGGTCCTCTTTGGAAAGGGCTGTTCTTAGTGACACTGCCTCATTGGTGGACAAATCTTAAATCAGAACATCAAGGTCAGTCAGGATCTGCAACTTGAGGTGTCTGCAAATTATTGGGGCATTCATTTAAACTTATATGTGGCCTGTGGTGCTCAATGGTATGCATTTAATTTGCTGAACAATCCACAAAGCTTGGTTGACATGAGCTCAGTGGTATTTTCTCACTTCATACTGATTCATACAAAGAAAATGGGCCATGTCCAGGATACATTGTATCCTGTGAGGCAAAAAAGCATTGAGGTACTACACGTTGAAGTAAATGTCTGGTTATCACACTAAAACTTAATCATTGAAAAATTGTCTTGTACAATGAAAATAATAACATTTCTCAGCAATTTATTGTCTGTATGTCGAACTACAAGACTTAACTTTAACCTCGGTGTCAGCTTGGCTCAGTAAGTAGCACTCTTCCATCTGAGTCGGAATGTTGTTGGTTCAACCCTCACTCCAGGGCCCAAGCGTGTAATCTAGGCTGATACTTTGTGTGGTTCGGAGGGAATCCTGCAATGTCTTTACGAGATGTTGGCTGTTCAGCTGGGTCTAAAAGATCCCATTGCACTTTTTGAAGAAGAGCAGGGAGCACTCCTGATGCCGTGACCAATGCTTAATCTTCAATCAAAATCAAATAGTCATTCATCTCATTTACTGTTTCTGCGATCGTGCAATGCGCAAATTAGCTGCCACATTTTCCCATACAACAATAATTTGCATTTATGTAGCACCTTAAATATAGAAAAACCTCCCAAAGTGCTTCAAAGAAGCAAAAGAAAATTGACACCAAACCAAAGAAGGAGATATTAGAAGGGGTGACCAAAAGGTTGGTCAAAGAGGTAGGTTTTAAGGAAGGTTTTAAAAGAGGAGAGGGAGGTGGAGAAGCGGAGACGTTTAGTAATAACAGCGATAATTGCACTTCGAATAAGTAATTCATTGGCTGTGAAGTGAATTGTAATGTCCTGAGGAGGTGACAGGCGCTATGTAAAAGCAAGTTCTTTGTACAGCTCATGGTCCCAAAAGGACAAAGTACAATCATCACTTCAGTGCTTATGTGCTGTGTGTTTGTGTTTACACAATGGCCCAGAAATTGGAGTTCGATGGTTGCCGCGGGGGTAAGGATCCCCCACGATATCGCACTCCGCGCCCACCTTTATGGTTTTGGCCCACACGAACTTCAGTTCCTGGGCCTCTCCCTGGTGCCGGCGCGCAGTGTGTGCGTGTCCCAGAGGCGCAGTTAATTCGATGCTACCTCTGGGATCACGTGGGCCAGTTAGAGCCAATGGCAGCACACCATCTTTCATTCATAGTTTTGACAGCAAGAGCTGTCAAAGCTATGAATACAACTTGTCCCCAAAAGAACAGCTAAACCTCAATTAAATTTTTAAAAAAGCCATCACATTAATAAAATAACTATAGTTAAATAAATTAACCACTTTAAACAAAAATTTAAATTTTTGAAATTTTTTTAATTCTTTTTAAAAGTTATAAAAATAAACTTACCTTTCTTTAAAGTCTCTAAAAAAGATAAACCTGTTGAGAAAAATTTAAAATAATACTTAATTAACTACTTACCTTGTTAAAAGGGGGTCTTACGCCTGCTTTCTTCATGTGTAAAATCTTCAACACTTACCTGCGCGTTCAAACCTGAAAAAAAAACTAAGTGTGCTGCGTGCGCACAACCTGTAGCGCGCATGCGGTTCACTTAGGAACCGCCCCCTTCGCAATACCCGAAGTGCTGGTTTCCCGCGCATGCGCAGTGCATGCAGGAAACCGGCACTTCGGGACCTAATACGCGAGAGTACACAGTGCGTAATCTCCCGCATTAGGTCTAATTTTCGGGCCAATATAAATATCAGACTGCACCAGAGGCTGTCATCTACCCTTATGTCTCAGGTTAAAAAAAGACCCATTTTAACTTTACCATAAAATGCATTTAAGAGGAAGCTAGATAAGTACATAGGGGGTCACAGTCTCAGAATAAGGCGTTGGCCATTTCGGACTGAGATGAGGAGAAATTTCTTCACTCAAAAGGTTGTGAATCTTTGGAATTGTCTACCCCAGGGAGCTGTGGATGCTCAGTCGTTGAGTATATTCAAGACCGAGACTGATATATTTTTGGATACTAAGGGAATCAAGGGATATGGGGATAGCGCGGGAAGCTGGAGTTGAGGTAGAAGATCAGCCATGAATGGCGGAGCAGGCTCGAAGGGCTGAATGGTCGACTCCTGCTCCTATTTCTTATATTCTTATGTTACATGAGTGAGAAAGAAATAGAAGCATATGTTGATAGGGTGAGATGAAGTAGGGTGAGAGGAGGCACATGTGGAGCATAAACACCGGCATAGACCAGTTGGGCCAAATGGCCTGTTTCTGTGCTGTAAATTCTATGTACAATCTGGAGGTGTCTCTGCAGTACATAGTGAGAAGGATAGGTTCAACCAGAGAATCACTCAAACTATATCACAATGTACTTGAGTGCAGGTCATTCATTCTTCAGATAGGGAGGGGTTGTAACAATGAAATGTCTTTCATGACGCTGTTATCTTGTTTATAAATAGAGGGGAGAATAACGACGTGATCTGTGACACGATTGTACAGCTGCTGACATCTGTGACAGTTAAGGTATTACATTTTAATGTAAAATGGAGATAAATTATTTTTGTAAGTGTGGCTTGTGTTGCTTTAAATTTAATGTCTGCTGCAGCATGTATTGACCTCATTCATCGCTATGGTGACCATGACAATATCACAGCAGACCATTTCAAGAACTCCTTAATGACTCAATAATGGCCCTTCCTTCCATCCCATCTTCTTTAATTTCCTCTTCTGAATGGACTGACTGTTGCAGGGAGTTGCATGGGGTACAGTTTATTATATTAGCAACTCTCCAGTACATCAGCTGCATCTGAATTTTTCACATATAAGCCTCAAAATCCTCAGCTGGTTACTCAAACACAGGGTTCCTCACTGTCAACCCTCCAGCCCCACCCCCCGCCTCGCTCGACATCCCCACACACACTTAGGTTCCGCCAGGGGTTCCTGAACACTGATCAGTAGCAGGAATCTTCCTAACTGCCCTGCCTGCGATCACCCAATCAGGCATTGAATCTGGGAGCTTGCTGTTCTATATGGCTCAGCACCTCTCCAGGTAGTGTTTTTACCCATGAACCACATAGGGCTCTTTTTTAACAACTCCTGCTATATTTTAAGGGTCATTTTTTGGGGGGAGCGGTGGGGGGAGTAGCCACAGTCCGGGAGAAATAGTGGACCGCAGTGCACCAGAAGTGCGCTGTACTTAGTTGGAGGAGTTAGCACTTGAAATGCCTGTGGGCCCTCATTTGTATATTGAGACATCCCTTTGGGCACATGTGGAGGAGTATTAATGGGCGCAGGGCAGTAAGGAGAGGAAGCGTGGGAACAATTCAGGCCTTAAAATCAGCAGCACCATTAAAGGAGCAGGCACAGTAAAAATCCCAGGTCAGAATTACATCGATAAAAGCCGGTTTGTACTGTTTATTGAAGGTTGAGTTTTATTCTCTCAGCTGGTTCTGAGTAATTGAGAGTGATTTATTCTATTATGACAGCCAGAAGCAAAACATTTGAATGTGTTTGCTGTTCTCAATTATGTTAAGATGCCTACCCACTGTGAATATCTCTGTGCTGCTGTGCCATGGTTGTGATGGGGGAACAGGCCAACATGCAGTCCAGGTGCCACCCAACACCTCCCCCTCCCGCCCCCCGCCCCCCTCCCCCGCCTTGAAGGGAGCTGATATGTGGGTAGCACCATAGTGCCAAGCAGTAGGTGAAGGGACATGGAAAAGAAGTTTGCGTATGAAGAATGGTGCTTCAACAATAGGAGAGGGTGCTGGTTTGACTTCTGTCGTGGACTCAGTATACGGTAGGGGGAAGGTGGAATTTCTACAGTTGTTCCTGGCTCAGGTGATTTCTTCAGTAATCTGTCAAGGGGCCTGTAGTTGATGGGATGGGAGAAAGAAAAGAAAGAAAGAACCTGCATTTCTGTAGCGCCTTTCACAACCTCAGGATGTCCCAAAGCACTTTACGGCCAATGAAGTACTTTTGAAGTGTAGTCACTGCTGTAATTTAAGAAACGCGGTAGACAATTTGCGCACAGCAAGGTCCCACAAACAGCAATGTGATAATAACCAGATAATCTGTTTTTAGGTGTTGATTGGCAAAATAAGCCATATTGAAAATTGTCGAGGAAGTGAGTGGCGGGGTGGTGGTGAGAGGAGGGTGACATTCTCCTGAACATGGCCCCCATCAATAAGTATAAAAGAGTAAGCAATCTGAAGCAGCAAATCATGGGGGACAAAAGGTTGATTGACTGACAGTCAAGAATCATTTAATTGGGTAGCCAAGAGTCTGTTTGCTTTTCAATTGGCGTGAGAAGGCAATGTGACGTAATGATGCACATCTTGGGTGACCAATGGCAGGGGAGTGGGGGTGGGGAGTCGGGTCAGGTGGGAGGCCATGTGATGAAACGTCCAGGAATATGTTGTGCCACAGTTGGCAGCCCTATGTACTTTCCATTTTGTAAATGGATGGCAAATCGAGAGCAGCGTGCCTGCAAATCCCTGAAATGGTAGTCAGTGGTCAGATTTTGCCAGGCACTGCGATTCCCAGATGTGCACATCTGGTGACGCTCGGAAAATTGTCCCTTTAACCTGAGAAAATTGGCATTTCAATTAAATACGCTAATTAACCACTTGACATTACTAAGCAATTCATATTTTAAGAATCAACCATTTTACTTCTCTCATTCTATGCAGGAAAGCTTCCTGTTCATTGGAGATCTGCTGACAGTGCTGGTTCTACAGAGGAACACTCCGGCTTCTCTGCTCAGCCACGCAGCTTGTTTTAGGATCCTCTTGTTTCATTTTGGCCTTTATGGCTGCGCATAATAACACAGAACATCCTGGATCAGGACCTTTACAATCTACATGATTGCTTCCTCCCCCTGTGGGACTCAGCCCTGCACAAGTTCCAAAGAACTTAATTAAACACTCTTTGTCAAGCTGTGAAAATTGTTATTGGGAGACATGTGGTGTTGATTTGTGCAGCAGTGCTCTCTCCATTGACAGAGAGCCAGGGTCCCGGAGTGGGCATTCTATATATTGCACTCCTCTGCCTCCTGTTCCTTTTCTCTTTTTGTATTAGTGATGTCATTTGGGGGCAGGAAGGGGGAGGAATAGACCACCAGCATGGTCAAAACCTACTGTCTATTTCCTGCCAGTCAGGAAATTGGAAATGGGATCAAAACTGGCTTTTGAGCAAACCTCCAGTGATAGGAATTGTCCCTCTCAGGTTTATCATGGAAGATTGTTTGTCCACATGTTCATATCCATCAGTTTAACTAAGAATAGAAAACAGATGCAATCTAGTCACATGCCAGCTAGATTAATAGAAACTGGGTTCAATCCAGTCAGGAGTCGGCTGATATTTGATGCTTGTATGGTCACTCATTCATTTCATGTTTCTGGGACATGCTGTGTGCAATTTGGTTATCATGTTTGCCTACATAACAACAGTAGCCACACTTCAAAAGTAATTCACTAGTTATAAAATGCTTATTGTGAGGTTTCTTAGAATCATAGAATGATGCAGCACAGGCCCATCATGCCTGTGCCGGCTCTTTGAATGAGCTTCCAATTAGTCCCACTTCCCTTGCTCTTTCCCCATAGCCCTGCAAATTTTTCCTTTTCAAGTATTTATCCAATTCCCACTTGAAAGTTACTATTGAATCTGCTTCCACTGCCCTTTCAGGCAGTGCATTCCAGATCATAACAACTCGCTGTGTAAAAAATTTCATCTCCCCTCTGGTTCTTTTGCCAATTACCTTAAATCTGTGTCCTCTGGTTACCAACCCTCCTGCCTGTGGAAACCGTTTCCCCCTATCTACCCTATCAAAATTCTTTGTAATTTTAAACACCTCGAATAAATCTCCTCTTAACCTTCTCTGCTCTAAGGAAATCAATCCCAGCTTCTCTAGTCTCTGCACATAACTGAAGTCCCTCATCCCTGGTACCATTCTGGTCAATCTCCTCTGTCCAAGGCCTTGACATCCTTCCAAAACTGTGGTGTCCAAAATTGGACACAAAACTCTAGCTGAGGCCTAACCAGTGACTTGTAAGGGTTTACCATAACTTCCTTGCTTTTGTACTCTATTCCTCTATTTATAAAGCCATGGATCCCATATCCTTTATTAACAGCTTTATCAACTTGTCCTGCCACCTTCAAAGATTTGTGTACGTATGCCCCCAGGTCTCTCTGTTCCTGCACCCCCTTTAAAACTGTACCATTTAGTTTATATTGCCTCTCCTCTTTTTTCCTTCCAAAATGCATTACTTCACACTTCTCTGCATTAAATATCATTTGCTGAAACTTCTTCCGCCTCTGTATCTCCGGAGTGAGGAGTACAGGCGAGTTGAATGCAGCCGCCTCCCGCCCAGTCTCAATCTTGCCCTTTATGCTCTTCCCCATTGCCCATGACAGCCAAAATAGGAGAATTGCAAGGGGGAATAATCCAATGGCTTTGCGCATAGCAAAAGAAAATTAAAACTGTGGGAGGAAATTTTTTACTTAAAAGATGGGAAGTATTTAAACAGATTACTGCACAGGTGGAGGAAAAAATAAACCTTTAAAGGGTTACAAGAAGGAACTAGACAACAAATGGGGTTCAGGGTTATTAGAAATGCACCAAGGGAATATTATGACGAGGTGGGCTTGATGGACCGAAGGTCTTCACCCGCTTGGAACTGTTATGATGTTACTGTTACTGTTCAGAGTTCCTCAAGAGCTTTCAGACATTTTTCTACGTTAAAGGTATTACATAAGTGCAAGTTGTTGTTGTTGGTAGCAGATGAGGAAGAGTTTTGAAGGCTGAGAAAATTTGCTACGGTAAGACTACCCTTTCCCTATACAAAGTAGTTGAGTGAAGTACACATGGCACGAACAGATTCATCACAGCCTCTTACACCTAGATTGAAAAGCACCCAGGCAACCAAAGGCCAAGAATACCAGATAGGCTGGAAAGCGCTGGTTTTGCCATTGGTGACAAGTGTCAGCCGCCCCCACCACTGCCCCCACACCACCACCCCCGCCCTCCCATGAAAGTTTAGATAGTGTGGTGAGAAAATGGAATGTTGTGCATTAATTGATTGAGATACTGGCCGTGAACTTCTTCGGGCCCCAAGGTGCACGTCCAGCATAAACTGGCCAGATGTGCAGCTGAGGAGGAGGAAGATTGAATGGGTCCCAGAGACGCTGTGTTTCTGCCCAGGAAATCCAAATTGCAAGTGGGCCTGAGGTGGGCAGCAGTTCCAACTGTCCCATCATACAAGGCCCCTGCCACCATAAGGAGGCAGCACCCACCTCTTCTCTGACCAGCCATTTGGATGATGCGAAGCCATCAGCATTCAGGTCATTGTAAAGAAAGAAAGACTTGCATTTATATAGCGCATTTCATGACTTCAGGATGTCCCAAAGCGCTTCACATACAATGAAGTACTTTTGAAGTGTGATCACTGTTGTAATGTAGGAAACGCAGCAGCCAATTTTCACACAGCAAACTCCCACAAACAGCAGTGTAATAATGACCAGATAATCGGTTTCAAGTGTTGGTTGAGGGTTAAATGTCGGCCAGGACACCCCAGCTCTTCCTCGAATAGTGCCATGGAATCTTTTCCATCCACCTGAGAGGGCTGACGGAGCCTCGTTTTAACGTCTCATTTGAAAGATGGCACCTCCGACAGTGCAGCGCTCCCTCAGCACTGCACTGAAATGTCTGCCTGGAATTTGTGCTCAAGTCTCTGGAGTGTGACTTGAACCCACCTCCTTCTGACACTGCCGTGAGGTGTCCAGGCCCAGAAGACCCTGGAATTGACCGTGCCACATTTTTTGACCAGCTCTCTTACAAGGGTGGTGGGGGGGCAATCATTTTGAGAACTGCACCTTTTGGGGGGGCAGATGGCCCTGTCCGTGGCACCCCTAAGTGGTCGCCTGGCACTGCACCCTTCAGGCACGCAAGATACGTCCAAATTGGCGCAAGCACCCCACGAAAATATTTAAATCAAGTGACCCTGACCTGAGCCCAGATATTCTAGTAAGGTGTGGAGAGGAGCGGAGGATATTCGGCTCCATCGTCTCAGCAGTAACATCCTTTTTACCACTTACTTTGACTGAAGGTGGCATTATACATTCTGTTTCTTCAGCAGCATCATCATCATTATCAACAACAACAACAACTTGCATTTATATAGCACCTTTAACATAGAGTCATAACGGCACAGAAGGAGGCCATTCGGCCCATCGAGTCCATGCCGGCTCTCTGTAGAGCAATCCAGTCAGACCCATTCCCCCGCTCTATCCCTGTCGCCCGGCAAGTTGATTTCCCTCAAGTGCCTACCCAATTTCCTTTTGAAATCATTGATCTCTCCGCTTCCACCACCCTCATCAGCAGCAAGTTCCAGGTCATTACTACTCGCTGCATAAAAAAGTTCTTCCTCACATCCCCCCTATATCTCTTGCCCAAAACCTTAAATCTGTGTCCCCTAGTCCTTGTACCATCAGCTAATGGGAAGAGCCTTTCTCTGTCTACCTTATCCAAACCCGTCATAATCTTGTACACCTCTATCAAATCTCCCCTCAACCTCCTTTGCTTCAAGGAAAACAACCCCAGCTTCTCCAACCTAACCTTGTAGCTAAAATCCCTTATCCCTGGAACCGTTCTGAAAAATCTCCTCTGCACCCTCTCAAGGACCTTCATATCCTTCCTAAAGTGTGGTGACCAGAACTGGATGCAATACTCCAGTTGTGGCCTAACCAGAGCTTCATAAAGGTTCAGCATAACTTCCCTACTTTTGTACTCAATACCTCTATTTATGAAGCCCAAGATCCCAAATGCTTTGTTAACTACTCTCTCAATATGTCCTGCCACCTTCAAACATCTATGCACATGAACCCCCAGGTCCCTCTGTCCCTGCACACTCTTTAGAACTGTGCCATTAAGTCTATATTGTCTCTCCCTATCCCTTCTGCCAAAATGCATCACCTCACACTTCTCTGTATTAAATTCCATCTGCCACTTGTCTGCCCATTCTGCTAGCCTTTCTATGTCCTGTTGGTGAGAAGTTCATCAGTGAGCCCCTGGATATCCTTAGTGGTACTCATTCCCAGGGAATACACTAACATGCAATTCTAGTAGATACTATAGGGATTTAATAATTGATATGATGCTGTATGATATGAATATATGATAAAATATTAGATGAAACTATATGATGCAGATATACGATAATGTTCTATACGATATTAAGTGGAATACAAAATGTTAATTCTGTACATCTCAGTACTTTACTGATCCACAATGACAACAGAGAAGGCATTACTACACATTGGTACCTGCTGTATAAGTGCACCTTAGTACTGTACTGAACTATACTGGCAACAGGGGAGTCATCACATAGAAGAGACTCTACAAGTCAAATTCAAACCCTGTCAGTATAAGAATCTAGATTTCAAAACTGGAACCAGTTAGAATGTACCGTCTTACTCTGGAAACTGTCCCCTGAACTGACAGCACTGGCCCACGGCAATGAACTTGACCCTGAAACATACATCACTGACCTGTGGTAATGAACTCGACCCCTGTAGCTGTTCAGCATTGGACAGTGGGAATGACCCTTGAAACTGACAGCATTGGACAAGGGAATGAACTTGACGTCATGTAACAACACGCATTTGGTTATCATGCATTTCACTGACTCAATGGAATTAAATATGATCTACCCACACAGAATAGCGGGGCTGTCGGCTTAAGTTTCGATAAACACACAAAAAGTCAGTAGTCCAATGAGGAATGAATGCTTATTTTTTTCTTTTTAACCTCAAGATAAACAAATTAATAGATTATTATATAAACAGTCAATCTCTTGTGGTGTTGCACATGAGAAGTCAAGGCCAAGTGTAGTCTTCAGGTATAGCAGGGTTAGAGGACATAGGATAATTGGACCAGGGTGTGCAGAATAATTCAATTGCTATTATAAAGTCATATTTTGCACTCATTTTTATATATTATGATTTTTTTATATCATTTAAGTAGTTAACGGTAAAGTATATGGCAATTGGGGAAGCCAAGAAATAGAATGATTGGAGCATTGGAGTTTCTCTGCAATACAGGCTAAGAAGCCAGGAGATACAAGACTAAGGTGCAACAGCACCACCACTGGTCGAAGGTTGTAATTACAGTGTGACAAGTTTACACAGGCAGTGAAAATAGGATTTTATAGGCCCAGAAATTCCATTCGCAGGCCTCCCGCGGGCGGAGGGCTGCGATCTGGAAAAATCTGCGCCTGGACCGGAGGGCTCCCAGGAGGCGCAGAGTTCTGTTGCTGGGCCTCTCCAAACTGCCGGTGCGCAGGGCCCACGTATCCCAGAGGCGCAGGCGGTTCGCAGCATCCCTGGGATCACGTGGGCCATGGGGAGCCAATCAGAGAAGGGAATCTCCCTTCATACATTTGACAGGAAGACCTGTCAAATATATGAATAGAGATCACCCCCAAAACATAGTAAAACTTAAATAAATTTAAAAAAAACATCACATTTTTAAAATGACTTTAAATTACAATAAATGAAATATTTTAAACAAAAATTTTATTTTTGAAAAAAATAATTAAAGTTTTTAACAGGGCTAAAAATAAACTTACCTTTCTTTAAAGTATTTTTAAATGATAAATCAGTGGAAATTTAAAAAAAAACTTTTTTCAACTCTTATCCTGGTAAAAGCAGGCCTTACGCCTGGTTTTACCAGGCGCAAGAATTGTAAGTGTTTTCTGCGGGCAGAGGGTTCCAAAAAACGGAACTCTCCACCCACAGAGGCCCTGCTCCCGGGCAGGCGGAGGATCTGTCAAGAGCTTTCTTGACAGATTGGAAATGCCGGTTTCCAGCGCATCTAAAACCGGCATTTCCGTTGGCCCTATGGGTGAGTACACAGCGCGTACACACCCGTAGGGAACGGAATTTCTGCCCCATTATGTTTTATAAAACAACAGGAAATGTTTTTTAATACATTATAGATTGTGGAAAGATATTCTTTCTTATATTCTGGAACATTGAGCTGTATGAAGTTCTCTAAATGCACCTCAGGAAGGATATCTTGGCCTTGGAGGGGGTGCAGCGCAAATTCACAAGAATGATACCGGGGCTAAAAGGGTTAAACTATGAGGACAGGTTGTGTAGACGAGGCTTGTATTCCCATGAGTATAGAAGATTAAAGGGTGATCTAACTGAGGTGTTCAAGATGATCAAAGGAGTTGATAGGGCAGATAGAGAGAGAGAAACATGAGTCCAGAACAAGGGGCATAACCTTAAAATTAGAACTAGGCCATTCAGGGGTGATGTCAGGAAGCACTTCTTCACACAAAGGGTAGTGGAAATCTGGAACTCTCTCCCTCAAAAATCTGTTGAGGCTGGGGGTCAATTGAAAATTAAAAAACTGAGATTGATAGATTTTTGTTAGGCAAAGGTATGAAGGGTTACAGAACCAAGGTGGGTAGATGGAGTTAAGATACAGATCAGCCATGATCTAATTGAATGAAGGAACAGGCTTGAGGGGCTGAATGGCCTGCTCCTGTTCCTATGTTCCGCCATCAGCAATAGCAATCTAATTTCTTGGTTTTAAGAGGAAAGTGGTGTGTGTTAAATGATGTGCTTAGCTTTCCATTACTAAGTATAAGGAGGCTTTGAGGGTGTCCTTGAAGCATTTCCTCTGCCCACCTGGACAAGGATTTGGACAACGTGGACCACTTTCCATACCTCGGGAGCCTACTGTCAACAAGGGCAGACGTCGGTGACGAAGTCCAATACCGCCTTCAGTGTGCCAGTGCAGCCTGAGGAAGAGAGTGTTTGAAGATCAGGACCTTAAACCCGGCACTAAGCTCATGGTCTACAGAGCAGCAGTGATACCCGCCCTGCTGTATGCCTCAGAGACATGGACCATGTACAGCAGGCACCTCAAAGCACTGGAGAGGTACCATCAATGCTGCCTCCGCAAGATCCTGCAAATCCATTGGCAGGATAGGCGCACCAACGTCAGTGTTCTCGCTCAGGCCAACATCCCCAGCATCGAAGCTTTGACCATGCTCGATCAGCTCCAATGGACGGATCACATCGTCCGCATGCCCGATACGAGACTCCCAAAACAAGCGCTCTACTCGAGCTCCGACATGGCAAGAGAACCCCAGGTGGGCAGATTTTGATAATTTGTCGTGGATTTTGATAATCGGGGGGCACTGCTGTGTGGCGGGGGCAGGTTGGTAGAGGACCTTTGTCTTACGGATGTTTAGTGTAAGGCCCACTGACACCTGGGAATCCCTGGCCCAAGACCACACAAAGTGGAGGAGAAGCATCCGGGAAGGCGCCGAACACCTCGAGTCTCTTCGCCAGGAGCAAGCGGAAGCCAAGTGCAAGCAGCGCAAGGAGCGCACATCAACCCAAGCACCCCACCCACCCGCCCCTTCAACCACCGTCTGCCCCACCTGTGACAGAGACTGTAGGTCCCGCATTGGACTCATCAGTCACCTGAGAACTCATTTTTAATGTGGAAGCAAGTCATCCTCGGTTCCGAGGGACTGCCTAAGAGAAGAGAGACTAAGTATAGACCTATGAATCACAAAGACCCTATTTTACAAATGTGTGTTACCAGAATATTCATGTGTAACATCAGCCCTCTTTTATCTGGTATTTTCATGCTCATTTTCAAAATGTGAATTCAGATTTTGCAGAAATCAAAATAAAATCAGAAAATGCTCCAAATGCACAGCAGGCTCTTCAGCATTCACAGGTAGATTTGTTCTCTTCCATCTTCCTCTCTCCAGTAAGAATTAGCTCAGCTCTGCAAGCCTCGAACACCGTCACTCTCCCCTGAACTCTCTCTGACACAGACTCCCCCCACCCCCATGTGTAGCTTCCGAGCAGTAAATATAGCAAAAGCCAAACAAATCATTGGTTAGGCCTCAGCTGGAGTATTCTGGGCACCACACTTTAGGAATGATGTCAAAGCCTTGGAGAGGGTGCAGAATGGCTGATTTACTGGAATAGTACCAGGGATGAGGGACTTCAGTTATGTGGAGAGATCAGAGAAGCTGGGAGTGTTCACCTTAGAGCAAAGAAGGAATAGAGCTGTTCAAAATCAACAAGGGTTTGATAGAGCAAGTAGGCAGAAACTGTTTCCACTGGCTGGAGGGTTGTTAACCAGAGGACACAGATTTCAGGTAATTGGCGGAAGAACCAGTGGAGAACCATGAGGAGAATTTTGTTTTACTCAGCGAGTTGTTTTAATCTGGAATGCACTGCCTGAAAGGGCGGTGGAAGCAGATTCAATCGTAACTTTCAAGAGGGAATTGGATATATATTTAAAAAGGAACAATTTGCAGGACTATGGGGCAAGGGTGGGGAAGTGGGACTAATTAGATATCTCTTTCCAAAAGACGGCACAGGCACGATGGGCTGAATGGCCTCCTTCTGTGCTGTATGGTTCTATAAATTAAAGAGCGGATTTATTGATTCCAGTCGCTTCCAGCAGATCTATGGTGTAATAGGGCAGCTGACAATCATCGGACTGAAGATGGCAGCAGTTGCTGCACCTCTCTTCCTTCAGACTTTCTTTCTCGTTTATTTATATTGCATCCCCTGCTTTACTGGAACTTTATTGGATTTTTCCCTGCCCCATCCTGATTTATTTCTCTGTGTCAGCCATGGCTCAGTGGTAGCACTCCTGCCTCTGAGTCAGAAGGTTGTGGGTTCAGAGTCCCACTCCATAGCTGTGAGCACAAAATCCAGGCTGACACTTCTGTGCTGCACTGAGGGAGTGCTGCACTGTTGAAGGTGACGTATTTTGGATAAAATGTTAAACCGTACTGAATTGGCTGTAAAGCACTTTGGGATGTCCTGAGGTCATTAAAGGCACTATAGTCTTTCTTAGTTCTTTCTTTCTTTTCCTCTGTTCAAGCTGTTAACAGATCTTTTCACGATTGGCCAGAACGAGCCGTGCACTCAGTACAGGTTCGCGGGTCATGTTTCTTCCTTCGTTCTTCCACGTATTATCTCAACCCTCTCCCCCTTTGTTTGGTTTCTTTTAATTCTTCTGTGGATTGAATCGGGGAAACTACCTGTCTGCTGAGTGAGTGCCTTTCAGCTCCGTTACAGGTTTAGTAAAAGGTCACTGTGTACTTATGGTTTACCAGCTGGTGGGGAAAAGGTCTTTCTCTGTGTATTGTGACCAATTTTCTGCTGTCTTCTGAAGGAGATGGTTGAAGATTGGATACAGTTCCACGAGTGCTGGGGACCGTTTGCCGCTCAAATGGCCATTCAAGTGTTAATCCGTACAGTGAGTGTGTCCATTGGATTCATGATCCTAGCGGCCATCGCAGTAAAACAAAATCTTTTGCATAGAAGCATATTTTCCAGTAGGAGCAAGATCCAAGCCGATTTTTCCCTCCTTATCTCATAAACATGCCCCTTACTACTTTCACAAAAAGAAAATACTGCAGATGCTGGAAATCTGAAATAAAAACAGAAAATGCTAGAGGTACTCAGCAGGTCAGGCAGCATCTGTGAAGAGAGAAACAGAGTTAACGTTTCAGGTCGATGACCTTTCGTCAGAACTGGATAAAAGCAGGAAATGGAACAGATTTTTAAGCAAGTTTAGGGGCTGGGAAATGGGGGAGGGGATGAAAGAACAAAAGGGAAGGTCTGTGATAGGATAGATGGTAATGGGACAGGTTAAGAAACAAAGGATGGTTCTAGATGAAGTGTGAATTGCGCTGGCAGAATGTGGGAGAGAAGAACAAAAGACACAAACAAAAAGTGTGGATAAAAAATATATATGATAGGGGCCGAGGTTATGATCTGAAATTGTTGAACTCTATGTTGAGTCCAGAAGGCTGTAAAGTGCCTAATCGAAAGATGAGGTGCTGTTCCTCGAGCTTACGCTGAGCTTCCATGGAACAATGCAAGAGGCTGAGGACGGTGAGGTCTGAGTGGGAGTGAAGCGGTGAATTAAAGTGACAGGCGACCGGAAGCTCGGGGTCCCCCTTACGGACTGAACGGAGGTGTTCCGCAAAGCAGTCACCCAATCTGCGTTTGGTCTCCCCAATGTAGAGGAGACCACATCGTGAGCAGCGAATACAGTATACTAAATTGCAAGAAGTACAAGTAAATTGCTGTTTCACCTGGAAGGGGTGTTTGGGGCTCTGGACAGTGGGAAGGGGGGAGGTATAAGGGCATGTGTTGCATCTCCTGCGCTTGCACGGGGAGGTGCCGGGCGAAGGGGAAGGGGTGCTGGGAGTGATAGAGGAGTGGACTAGGGTGTCGCGGAGGTCGCGGTCCCTACGGAATGCTGAAAGGGGAGGTGAGGGGAAGATGCGTTTGGTGGTGGGATCATGCTGGAGGTGGCGGAAATGGCAGAGGATGATCCGTTGAATGTGGAGGCTGGTGGGGTGAAAGGTGAGGACAAGGGGAACTCTATCGTGGTTCCGGGAGAGTGTGGGGCAAGGGTGAGGGCAGAAGTGCGGGAGATAGAACGGACACGGTCGAGGGCCGTGTCAACCACTGTAGAGGGGAATCCTCGGTTGAGGAAAAAGGAAGACATGCCGGAAGCACTGGTATGGAAGGTGGCATTGTCAGAGCAGATGCGGCGGAGATGGAGAAACTGGGAGAATGGAACTACTTTACTGAAACTGGGACTACTTTCCTGGTTGAGGTCACAGGGTCAAAATTGAGATCCCCTTGGTCCTCAGCACCGCGCTGTTAGGCAACACAGATGATGGAGTAAAAGAAAATCTCTATACAGGTTTGATGATCACTTTAATTATTTGTGATGCAATCATCAGATAAATCTTCATAGTTACCATGGGCAAAAACAAAGTAGGTATTAAAAGCATCAGATTCTGCAACAGATTATAGATTGCAAATGCTTTTTTAAATGAACCACAGAACTACAAATAAAATAGAAAACAAAAATTTCACGTTTGTTATACACAAATAAAAGACACTTTCTCTTTTAGTGGATTAAACCAAGTCATGTGTCTGAATATTAGAGGATCTCCAATGGTACTGAGCACAATATGTTGGATGTTGGGAGGAACATACAGGGCCTATAATGTGCCACACATGGAGTGCTGCTGTACGGTCGACTCCTTTGCCTAAGTTTCTGGCATTCCGAACACGGCACTTGTGATGCGTCTGGGAGAACCAGGCCTACAATGCTGGGCACCAGCAGCTGTTAAAGGGCCGTTGGCTTTTCATGTGCAATTTTTTTGGGTAGAAACATAGAAGATAGGAGCAGGAGTAGTCCATTCGCCCCTCGAGCCTGCTCTGCCATTTAATGAGATCATGGCTGATCATCCAAATTCAGTACCCTGTCCCTGCTTTCTCCCCATATCCCTTGAACCCTTTAGCCTTAAGAAATATATCTAACTCCTTCTTGAATATATTTAATGAATTGGCCTCAACTGCCTTCTGTGGTAGAGAATTCCACAGGTTCACCACTCTCTGGGTGAAGAAATTCCTCCTCATCTCAGTCCTAAATGGCTTACCCCTTATCCTTAGACTGTGACCCCTGGTTCTGGACTCCCCCGCCATCGGGACCATCCTTCCTGCATCTAGTCTGTTAGAAT
This sequence comes from Squalus acanthias, assembly GCA_030390025.1. Taxonomy (NCBI): domain Eukaryota; kingdom Metazoa; phylum Chordata; class Chondrichthyes; order Squaliformes; family Squalidae; genus Squalus; species Squalus acanthias. The sequence goes on from CM059433.1 coordinate 37,161,797, forward strand.
TTTATAAGTTTCAATGAGATCCCCTCTCATTCTTCTAAACTCTAGCGAATACAAGCCCAATCGTCCCAATCTCTCTTCATACGTCATTCCTGCCATCCCAGGTATCAGTCTGGTGAATCTTCGCTGCACTCCCTCCATGGCAAGAACATCCTTCCTCAGATAAGCGACCAAAACTGCACACAATACTCAAGGTGTGGTCTCACCAAGGCCCTGTAAAACTGCAGCAAGACATCCTTGCTCCTGTACTCGAATCCTCTCGGTATGAAGGCCAACATACCATTTGCCTTCTTAACCGCCTGCTGCACCTGCATGCTTACCTTCAACGACTGGTGAACAAGGACTCCCAGGTCTCGTTGCACTTCCCCTTTTCCCAATCTATTGCCGTTCAGATAATAATCTGTCTTCCTGTTTTTGCCACCAAAGTGGATAACCTCGCATTTATCCACATTATACTGCATCTGCTATGCATCTGCCCAATCACCCAACTTGTCCAAATCATACTGGAGTTTCTCTGCATCCTCCTCACAACACACACGCCCACTCAGCTTTGTGTCATCTGCAAACTTGGAGATATTACATCTAGTTCCCTCGTCTAGATCATTAATATATATTGTGAATAACTGGGGTCCTAGCACCGATCCCTGCGGTACCCCACTAGTCACTGCCTGCCACTCGGAAAAAGACCCGTTTGTCCAACTCTTTGCTTCCTGTCTGCCAACCAGTTCTCTATCCAAGACAGTACCTTACCCCCAATCCCATGTGCTTTAACTTTGCACGCTAATCTCTTATGCGGGACCTTATCGAAAGCCTTCTGAAAGTCCAAATACACCACATCCACTGGTTCTCCCTTATCTATTCTACCAGTTACATCCTCAAAAAATTCCAGTAGATTAGTCAAGCATGATTTACCTTTTGTAAATCCATGTTGACTTTGTCCGATCCTGTCACTGTTTTCCAAGTGCTCTGCTATTACATCTTTTATAATGGACTCTAGCATTTTCCCCACTACCGATGTCAGGCTTTAATTCCCCATTTTCTCTCTACCACCTTTTTTAAATAGTGGGGTTACATTAGCTACCCTCCAATCCATGGGCACTGTTCCAGAGTCTATAGAATTTTGGAAGATGACCAGCAATGCATCTACTATTTCTAGGGCCACTTCCTTAAGTACCTTAGGATGTAGATTATCAGGCCCTGGGGATTTATCGCCTTAAATCCCGTCAATTTCCCTAACATCATTTCCCTACAAATACTGATTTCATTCAGTTCTTCCCTCTCATTAGACCCTATGTTCCCTGACATCTCTGGGAGGTTATTTGTGTCCTCCTTTGTGAAGACAGAACCAAAGTATGTATTTAATTGGTCTGCCATTTCTTTGTTCCCCATTATAAATTCCCCTGATTCTGACTGTAAGGGACCTCCACTTGACTTCACCAATCTTTTTCTCTTCACATATCTATAGAAGCTTTTACAGTCAGTTTTTATGTTCCCTGCAAGCTTACTCTCATACTCTATTTTCCCCCTCTTAATTAAACCCTTTGTCCTCCTTTGCTGAATCCTAAACTGCTCCCAATCCTCAGGTTTGCTGCTTTTTCTGGCCAATTTATATGTCCTCTCCTTGGATCTTATGCTATCCTAATTTCCCTTGTTAGCCACGGTTGAGTCACCTTTTTTGTTTTATTTTTATGCCAAACAGGGATGAACAAATTCTGTAGTTCATCCATGTGATCTTTAAATGTTTGCCATTGCCTATCCACCGTCAACCCTTAAAGTAACATTCCCCAATCCATCCTAGCCAATGCGCGCCTCATACCATCGTAGTTTCCTTTCTTTAAATTCAGGACCCTAGTCTCTGAGTCAACTACTTCACGCTCCATCTTAATGAAGAATTCTATCATATTATGATCGCTCCTCCCCAAGGGGCCTCGCACAACAAGATTGCTAATTAATCCTTTCTCATTACATAATACCCAGTCTAAGATGGCCTGATCTCTAGTTGGTTCCTTGACATATTGGTCCAGGAAACCATCCCGTATACACTCTAGGAATTCCTCCTCCACGGTATTGTTACTAATTTGGTTAGCCCAATCTATATGTAGATTAAAGTCACCCATGATAACTGCTGTGCCCTTATTGCACGCATCTCTAATTTCCCATTTAATGCCATCCCCAACCTCAGCATTACTGTTTGGGGGTCTGTATACAACTCCCACTAATGTTTTCTGCCCCTTGGTATTTCTCAGCTCTACCCATACAGATTCCACATTATCAGAGCTAATATCCTTCCTTAGTATTGTGTAAATCTCCTCTTTAACCAGCAATGCTACCCCACCTCCTTTTCCTTTTTGCCTGTCTTTCCTGAATATTGAATACCCCTGGATGTTGAATTCCCAGCCTTGGTCACCTTGGAGCCATGTCTCCGTAATCCCAATTATATCATATCCATTTACATCTATTTGCGCAGCTAATTCATCCACCTTATTACGAATACTCCTCGCATTAAGACACAAAGCCTTCAGGCTTGTTTTTTTAACACTCTTAGACCTTTTAGAATTATTATTTACTGTGGCCATGTTTAATTTACACCCTTGATTTCTCTGACTGCCACTTTTGCTTTTCTCCTTCCTGTCTTTTGCTTCTATCCTTGCTTCCCTTTCCTCTGCCTCCCTGCACAAGTTCCCAACCCCCTGCCATTTTAGTTTAGTAGGGGAGGGGCACAGGGCATGCAGTGGAGAAAGGTTGGGGCCCATGGGGCAGTGGTGGGCGGGAAACCTAATCTAAGCTGACACTTATGATATACTGAGGGAGTGCTACACTGTCATTGGTGCCGTCTTTTGAATAAAATATTAAAATCAAGGCCTCGTATGCCCTCTCAGGTGGTTGCAAAAGATCCCATGGCACTGTTTGAAGAAGAGCAAAAGAGTTCTCCCGGTGTCCTGGCCAATATTTATCCCTCAATCAATGACATCAAAAACAGATTAACCAGCCATTCATCTCATTGCTGTTTGTGGGACCTGGCTGTGTGCAAATTGGCTGAGACATTTTCATACACTACAACAGTGAGCACACTTCAAAAGTATTTAATTGGTTGAGAAGTGCTTTGGGATGTCCTGAGGTCGTGGAAGGCGCTATATAAATCCAAGTTCTTTTTTTCCCTTCACTTTTTGTCTCTCCTTTTCTGCCTCTGTCTCTCTTTCTCTTCTCTCTCTTCATGTGTGTCTCACTCATTCAGTTTGCTTTAATCTCTATCTTCTTTTGCTTCTTTCTCTCTCTCTATCATTTCTGCTCTTTGCTTTATTACTTTCAGGGGGAAGTGATGGGCACCATGACATGGTGTGCGGTGGGCGGGGGGCGCAAAGGAACTGCTGATGGCTGCATGTTGCATTTTTTGGTGAGGCTTGAGGCATGGTTGCTGCCTTCTTATTCCCCTCTGCCATCGCTTTTACTTTCCCCTACGCCCTCTCTCCCACCGAGCCCTCTTCCCACTACCTAATCCCCTTCCTACCACCTGTCTCACCACTAGCCCTAACTCTTCCCTTTTGAACTCTCCTCACTCTGCTGTCACTCAGCATAACCTTAACCCTCCATCCACAACCCCCTCACTCCCACTCATTCCCCCAGGCCTCCGCCAGTAGCAGTCCCAGAAAAGGGAAGAGTCAAAATTAAAGGAGATGGGGTAACACCCCAACAAGTTCATTTAAAATTTGTAAGTCGGCTCAAAATAAGCTTCCATTTTCTTTGCAGGATACTTGGTGGTAGAGAGGGAGAGGTGCCCAACACCAGCCCCTCTCCCTCCATCAAGGCCATCAATAGTCTTTCCACCACTGCCACATCCAATTCCGTCACACCTGTACCATTCTAACCTGGTGGCCACAGTACTGCAGCAGAAGCGCAAGGAAATCGATTGGTTTCCCTAGGCCGCACCCCCCCCCCCCCCGCCCCCCGCCGGCAACTGTCATTTATATACAGCGGGACAGTCAAGGGTCGGGGAAGGGCAGAAGGAAATTTCCAACACCATCTTCAAAGGCAAGAACCTGGCCATTTTCCTCCTCCTCCTCCTAAGGCAATATAATGGAGGAAAATACAGCAACTCTTCTCTCTCAGCTTAATACACTTTATGAAGTATATAGAACACAAAAAAGCTGCAACAAGTGTGCAGCCAAGTACACTGTAATTTTCTATCTCACATGCATATGGAGCCTCTCGGTTTAAAAAAAACTTTACCCAAATATAATTGTTGGAATGTGACCTCTTATCTTTTCTTCAAATAATTCTGAAAGAAGCAACCAAGTAGATTTTGTTAGAAACTGAGGGGGAAGCATTCAATCATTTGGCTATCTTAACTGCTGATGCATTCTGGGAAATTGGGCACACTGCACATGCTCAGACTGCAGGACCTGCCATTATCGAACAGCATCACACCTCCGGGAAAAATATCATGACCAAGCCAAGAGTTTCAGGAAAGGCAGAAGCCTTCAAGTAAAACCTTTAATGAAGACTTTGGCCGGAATTTTCTGGGGTCCGTGCGGGTACAATCGGAGGCGAGTTGGGTGGGAAATTTGAACTAAGTTGAGCGGGTCGGAAACCCGCTGTCATCCCTCCCCCACGCGCCTTTCCCTTGGGCACATTTGCCGTTGCGGCAGCAACCTGACTGGCAGAGGCGGGTGACCGAATTCAAATCATTAACAGATAGTTGTCAGACCCTTAAGCACCTTTTTCAGCCTACCTTTCGAATTTCCATGGCTGCCCACTGGATTCATGCATCTCGGGAACCACGTGTGTCAGCCTAAGGTGGGAGTTGAGTGGCTATTGCTCCAGCTGATTAGATGACAGCATGAAAAGCTCCCATCTCATAGCTGGTCACTTTCCTCAGGCAGAAGCTGTTGCTGACTGCATTCGCTGCACACATTTAGCTTTCTACAGGCTGCAAGTGTTTCTAGCAAAGACGCCATCCAGTGTCACCTCATTGGTACAACCTATCACACCATTGACAGCTTGCTCCTCTGATCTCTACTTGACCTGCCATCTATTCCATCAGCATGGTTGCCATTTATACTGTGTCACCTTGGTCCTCAGAATTGGACCACGATGAGCCCCAACACCAGCAGCACCAGGCACACCAGCAGCACCAACACCACCAATCTTCTCCTCAACCACCTGATGCTGCACAGGACAGAGGGCATCAGCGCAGGGCTGCACCGCGCTGGAGGCGATACCCCCAACACAGGGTATACAGGCAGAGGATGAGCGTCCTCAACATGACTGAGCAGCAGTGCCAAAGGAGGCTCAGGCTATCGTGCCAGGTTGTCGCAGACATTTGCACATTGCTGGAGCAAGACCTGCAGCCCAGAGGAACGGGTGGACATGCCTTACCAGTGGCTGTCAAAGTCACCAGCATCTCAACGTCTTTACCTCAGGCTCCTTCCAGGGATCTGCAGCAGACATTTGCAGCATCTCGCAGTCGGCCGCCCACAGATGCACCACACAGGTCACCGATGCCTTCTTTGACAAGTCTGTCAATTATATCAACTTTGGCACTGATGAAACCAATGTTACTGAGCAGGCACTTGCTTTGCCACTCTGGCTGGCTTCCCACAGGTGCAGGGCGTCATCGACACCACACATGTGGCCATCAGGGCACCCCATCATCACTCAGGAGTCTTTGTCAACCACAAGGGCTTCCACTCCCTCAATGTGCAGCTCGTCTGCAACAATAGGAAGATCATCATGCATGTGTGCGCAAAATCCCTGGCAGCTGTCATGACTCTTTCGTCCTGCGTCAGTCCACCCTCCCTCAGCTCTTCGCTCCTCCAAACAGCCTTTCCGGCTGGCTGCTTGGAGACAAGGGCTATCCACTGAAGACGTGGCTCATGACACCCTTGAGGAGGCCAAGCACTGAGGCCCAGGAGAGATACAATGAAAGCCACATTTCCACCAGATGTGTCATAGAGCAGACAATAGGCATGCTGAAAATGCACTTCAGATGCCTTGACAGATCTGGAGGAGCCCTTCATTACACACCAGCCAGGGTCTCCAGAACCGTTGTGTTCTGCTGCGCCCTGCACAACAGAGTGCAGCAGCGAGGATTAGCACTGCATAAGGAACAAGGCACTGAGCACACAGCCTCTTCAGAGGAGGAGGAGGAGCATCAGCTGGAAGACGAGGAGGAGGAGCAGGCGGAACCTGCGGGCCAGATCCCACCAGCACCCGAGCACATTGCGGCATGGGAGGCCAGGGATGGCCCGATCATGGCCAGAATTACTTAACTTTACGCTGTACACCCTGGCTGCCACATGCTGTGCCAGGTTGGCACCACCCCACAGCAATACCATAAAGCATCCCTACAATGACCAGGCCATTCCTTTCACACTGACCACCATTGCTGGAGGTAACATTATGTTTCACCATTCACTGCAACTCACTAAGCCACTTCGAGAGGTGCACACAAATCTGTCCAAGCTCGGTAAGTGGTGAAAATAAAATACTTTTATGTTTGACACCACATTAACGGAAACTTGACATTAACATAGGATAAAACACCCAAGTGCCTACCCTTGTGTGATGTTAGTTGGCATGATTGCACTAAGATGAGGGTGAACAAAACTGACAAATAAGTGGCAATAAAGGTTTTGTAGCCAGGAAGTATACACAGACATGAAATTTTTATTAAGATCTAGATCTTTTGGCCGGAATTTTGCGGGGGGTCAATGGGCGCGATCGGTGGCGGGCCGGGTGGGAAAGTGGTTTTTTTGAGAGCGGGTCGGGAACGCGCCTTTCCCAATGTCGGGTCTGTCAACGCTGAGCAGACCCGACAGGCAGTGGCAGGGGACCTAATTAAACTGATTAGCATCCAGTTGCCAGATGCTTAACAGCCTTTTTTCACTTAACTTTTGTCTTTAACTTCATGACCACAGGATCCCCACTGTGCGCAGACCACAACTGTCAAGCTCAGGTGGGAGTTCAGTGGCCATTACTCCAGCTCATTACTTGACAGCTACAAATATATAGTAAAAGCTCCCACCTGACTGACATTCATTTTCCTCAGGCAGAAGCTTTTCTCACTCCATTTCCAGCACACATTCTGCAGGCTTTCCACTTTCCACTCTCACCTCATTGGAAGAACTCTCTCACCATTGACAGAATGCTTCTGTCATCTCTACTTCACCTGCCATAAATTCCATCAACATGGGCACCCTATATATTCTCTCACCTTAGTCCTCAGAATCAGACCACAATCAGCCCCAACACCAGAAGCACCAGGCACACCAGCAGCACCAACAACACCACCAACCTTTTCCGCAATCACCTGATGCTGCACAGGACAGAGGGCATCAGCACCCGACCACATTGCTGCCCAGGAAGCCAGGGATGGCCTCACCATGGCCAGATTTACTTCACTTGACACTGTACACATGATGCGCCAGGTTAGCACCACCCTACAATGTCCAAGTCATTCCTTTCACACTCATCATTGTGGGGGGTACCGTTATGTCTCACCATTCACTTCAATTCACTAAGCCACTTCCAAAGGTGCACACAAATCTGTCCAAAAATGCAAAGTGTTGAAAGTAAAGGTTTCAATGTTCTACACCACATTAACAGAAACTTTACATGATCATTACATAAAACACCCAAGTGCCTACCCTTGTGTGTTAGTTGGTATGATTGCACGAGGATGAGGGTGAGTATGAGGGGTGACTAGTGAGATGGGAATGTGATAATATAGATAGATAGGGATGGGTAGAGGTGCAAGGTAAGTTGGTGTGAGTCAGGATGTGCAGGAGTAGGGTAGGGAAGGCAGAGTGATGGGGATATGATGAGACGCACAGCAGGATGAGGTTGAGTGTGGCTTTGTACTAGTGTTTCGTGATCTACTGAGATCATTGAAAGGTCTGCGCCACTGCATCCAGGTCCTCCTGACCACATCCCTGCTTGTGCCCTCCTGTGCAATGTGCAACCAGGCTATATTGATCTACTGGGGAGGTCTTTTCTGCCCATGGGAAGGGAAGAGGACCTCCCTGCGTGCTGTGACTCCCTCCATAAGCATGTGGAGGGAGTCAAGGGAGAGCCTGGGTGCAGCCCTGTGCCTTTGTGCAGTCATTGTCAGTGTTTGCAGCACCTCAATGCTGTAGAACACTGACAGCACAAATGTCAAGACAAATGTGGCCATGGTCCCTTTACGGAAACCGGCTGATGACACGTCATGAAATGACGTCACCAGACCTGCTTCCTCTAATTGGGCTGGGAAACGCACTGGGTGGGCTTAACAAGCCCTATTAACGGAAAGTCATTTCACAGAGCAGGATGGAGCCAGCAGCGGGGTCGGGACCCGTCACCGACATCGCCCACCACGGACCCGCCGAGGTGAGTAAAATTGCGGCCTTAGTCTCTGTGCATTTTCTGTCCACCACCTTTACTTCTTGTCTCTAACCCTTATGTCCTGTTGTCACCTTTTATGATCACACTTTTGTGTCAGCCTTTCCTATTGTGCATTCCAACATCCATATTCCCCATTCAATATTCAAATGACAGTTGTCTTAGCACCCTGTTTGATGGGACAGAACAGAGGGAACTTTACTCAGCATCGATCAGTAATTATGCTAGAGCTGACTTGGAAGCACATGGTATGGACACACAATGCAAAATGTTAATAAATGCTCCTTTTGCTAATACTGACATCCTTCACACTGATGTACAGAAATATCTATTACATGTTATACATGAAGTAGGCATTCAATGAATGAGACAAATAAATATTACATCTTGTTCATCATAAACAATTACTTTATTCAATTCCATTGTCAAAAACACCAAAATGCTCGCATTTAAATATAATTGATGGAAACCATGAACCTGCAACCTTTAGTAACAGTTAAAACAAATTGTCTTCACTTTCCCCATCTACAAATTTACCATAAAGAATTAATTTACTGACTACATGTAATAATCAAGTTTATTCACTACATTTAATCAACATACTGCCTACATTTAATCATTTTATATTAATCAATAAATCCATGTGTTCGATATTTTCTATGAAGCAACAAATTCCATCCTACAATTAATAATGACATTTATGTCATCATTTATTAATTTATAACTTCAGTTCTGTTATTATCAAATCATATAATTTCCCCACGAGCATTGCCACTGGAGGGCAGCTATCAATCACTTTTCCTCATCATATAGAGAATAGTTTAATATTTGTTTCAAATATATTCGCTGTAACATTTGATAATCTTTCACGTAACTCACTTTGTTTATGGTTACATATGTTACACAGCAGTCATATAAATGTTACCTTTATAACTCTAAATGTGCAAGCTACCTAGCTCCTGAAGGCAATATGGAGAAGGATTATCGGTAAGGAATATCCAGGTAGGAAAATATTAGCAGCTAATCTCTTCCTATTTGTTAGTATGTTGTTTCTAGCTAATATTCACAGAGATCAGAGAGAGGAGGAAGGGCTGAGATATCAGGATTAATGCTTCTTAGTGGGGCGAGTGCGCCTTTTCTTTATCATTTCGAAATTCTCTTCTATTTCCTGCTTTCTCCTTTCAAGTTCATCTATCTTGGAAATGATCATATATATATCTTCAGGTACATCAGAATAAATGTCGTTCTCTGAAATTGAATCTAGGTAATCAGTACACGGACTGCCCTGTTGAAAAATATGCAAAAATGCATTTTATTTATTTGCTAATAGGAAATGATTAAAAATGGGTGGAAAATGCTATTTATTTATCTTCTCTTTGGCCTATGATAATGTGATTTTTTTTCCTATCCTACATTTTCCCTGTGCCACATGTCATAACCTAGGGGAGAGTGACCCAGAGATCTCTTTCTAAATCTCTCCCAATGCTGCACTTAAATTGTCCGTCAACTGTATTGCCTGTTGCTCTAATTCTCCATTCCCTATTCAGGTGAACTGTGCACTCTCATTCAATGCCTCCACTCAGCACCCCTGGCCGACATTGAGAACTTGTCATCCAGAAAAATTGCAATTGGTAAATATTGGTTTGCCTTACCTTGGTACATGGTGCTGTTTGCATCAACGTGATGTGCCACCTGGCTTCAAAATAGGATTTGCAAGCTCTCCAGCGAATACATGGACTAAATGGTGTGGCACTGAGTCATACATACTAGTAGGTGGCTGGTTCAATAAGATGAATTTCTCACTAACAGGCTCCTTCTCTATTGAGCTAACAAGATCAGTACAACTCCTTATTTCTGTTGTTTATTGCACATTTCTTTCCTGTTACATTTTAATTGCTGTTCAACCATGTAAATCTATTACTCCGATTCTGCATCCCCAAAGTACCTGGTCATCCCATCCTGCAGAGATCTTATTTAAAAAGATAGCAACATTTTTTTTTACTTTTGAAGAACTAACTGGTATTCATGCAGCCATAGATCAGTGACAAGCATTCCCCCAAGTGCAGGGATCAGTGCACATTGGCCTGGCTTTAATTAGCATATTAAAACCGCTGTGCTGCAAGCATCAAAGGTTCAATAGTAAAAATCTTAGAATTGCTGTACACTTGTAGCAAAGTTATTTTTATTAAGAATCATACCTCCCTACTTAACAAAAACAGTTAAAAGTTAACATTACTATAATATGAAGTAATTTTCTTTAAATTTACAAAAATTTAAGGTAATTGGCAAAAGAACCAGAGGTGCGATGAGGAGACTTTTTTTTAAAACACAGCGAGTTGTTATGATCTGGAATGCACTGCCTGAAAGAAAGCAGATTCAATAGTAACTGTCAAAAGGGAATTGGATCTCTGCTTAAATAAGGAGAAATTTACAGGGCTATGGGGAAAGAGCAGGGGAGTGGGGCTAATTGGACAGTTCTTTCAGAGAGCTGACAGACACGATGGGTCAAATGGACTCCTTCTGTGCTGTATCATTCTATGATTCTATAAATCATTAGTGGTATTACATTAGCACACTTCATCTAATCACTTGGTTGAATTCTGCTGCTAATTTGATTAGCCCTTTCCTTACAGGGAGAATTGCTAGACTATAGATTGGGATTCACTATTGTGCCGACAACACTTTTAATTACATGGACTGCTGCTAGAAGAAATATTTAAAAAAGTTTGCACAACAGATTTCTGGCCAATGATTAGTCACAGGAACAGCACTTACCCTCCTTTGGCAAGTACTCCACCTTCTCTTGAGAAGCATTAAAAACAAGGCCAGCAGCATAAATCCCAAGACTCTGAAAAGAAAGTCCTGGCTTGTGACCCATTCCTGGATCTGGGTCCCATCAACGTTTCCAAAGCATAATGTGCTAAGCGGATACGGCAGACACCACCACTGAACAGAGTGAGGGTGCGTCCCAGCAAGGTCCTCTGGGAACACTTCCATCCCAACTCTGAACCAAGCTGGGCGTGGAAGGGGTTCGGAGTTGCCAAAGTTTAACGAGAAATTTAACATAAAGGACAAACAGAGTATGATTTGAAACTGCATTTTCAAGCCAGCAAATAAAACGAATCAATCTCTGCTCTCCAACACTGAAACATTTTGTTGCCGGGTAGCTCACAAAACACATGACATCATAATCGAGGAACATTCTCCCAATCTCTCTGTTCCTTGTGATGCCACAGTCAACAGTTGGTGACATCACAATCATTTTACATAGGTATGTAGAATGTACAGCACAGAAACAGGCCATTCGGCCCAATTGGTCTCCGCTGGTGTTTATGCTCCACACGAAGCTCTTCTCACCCTACTTCATCTAACCCTATCAGCATATCCTTTCTCCCTCCTGTGCTAGTTGTCTCAACTACTCCTTGTGGTAGCAAGTTCCACATTCTCACCATTCTCACCATTCTCTGGGTAAAGAAGTTTCTCTTCGAATCACAGGGGGTGATTTTCTGAGGCCCGAGGAGGCGGGAAAATCGGAAAAAATGAGTGCGGGTTCGGAACCCGCCTCCAACCCGCCTCCGCGGGATTTTGCCGGTACTGGTTTTGCAGGGCGGGAAACGGTCCCTCCTCCAGATGGCCAGAGAGCTTGTTAAGAGGCTTAAATGCTCGTTAAGCCTATTTTGAGAGGCCCTCGTTATTTTTCGACCATTTCAGCGTGTTCCACGACCCTCCTAAACCACGATGCGGAGATGCCGGCATTGGACTCGGGTGGACAAAAATGAGAAGTCGCACAACACCAGGTTATAGTCCAACAGATTTATTTAAAATTAGAAGCTTTCGGAGCTGTCGCCCCTTCCTCAAAAAAAAAACTGCAGACAGCAGGATTTGACACGTTGGACCCCCTGTGACACATCTCATTGTCTTGGCTGTGCTCTTGGTGTATCTTTGATGTAAGGACACCTTCCCTGAAAGATTGTATCTCTGCAGTTTCTGTGTTTATATACTGTGAAATATTGTAGATTCACTCATTGTAACTTTACCTGAGGAAGGGGTGACAGCTCCGAAAGCTTGTAATTTTAAATAAATCTGTTGGACTATAACCTGGTGTTGTGCGACTTCTCATTTTTCTCCTAAACCACGCCAGCTAAACCTGACGGGTTGACAGGTGGGTGGTCTCCTCACAGCTGCAGCTCAAACATTAAATCGGAGATTTCATCAGGGATTAGTTGCAGGTGGCAGAACTTTGCTTTAAAAGGTCTTTGAGCACTTTTAGCAGGCCTTCTGAAGTCAGAGGTGCTGCAGCTTGTATCTATCAACTGTGGGACCTCCTTAAAAGAACCTCTCCCCGCTTGCAATGAGCGCTTCCCCAACGGAGGCATCTGCAAGCAGCATGGGAACCATTCATTTTCTGTCACCATGGACCTCAGATTCGGATGAGGAGCATCCACGGCAGCAGTCAGAACCAGGCAGCTCAGCAGCAACAGCAGCAGGAGCCCCAACCTCCTGCTCAGCCACCTGATGCTGCACAGGGCAGAAGGCGCCAGCACATCGAGGCACCTCGCCGCAGGAGATACCCCCGACAGAGGGTTTACAGACAGAGGTTGAGCTACCTCAACATGAGTGAGCAGCAGTGCCAAAGGAGGCTGAGACTTTCGCGAGAGGTTGTCAGAGAGATCTGCGGACTTCTGCAGCAAGACCTGCTGCCCTGAGGAACGGGTGGACACCCCTTACCATTGGCTGTAAAAGTCACCACCGCACTCAACTTCTTTGCCTCAGGCTCCTTCCAGGGATCATCAGCAGACATCAGCGGCATCTCCCAGTTGGCCGCCCACAGTTGCATCACGCAGGTTACCGATGCCCTTTTCGCTAAGGCCCACAATTACATCCACTTCTCAAGGGATCAAGCAAGTATAACCGCACGTTCGGTTGGCTTTGCAAATATGGCAGGCATGCCAATGGTGCAGGGCATCATAGACTGCACACATGTGGCCCTTAGGGCACCCCATCACAACCCAGCTATCTTTGTCAACCGAAAGGACTTCCACTCCCTCAACGTACAGCTGGTGTGTAACCACAAGAAGGAGTTCTTGCATGTTTGTGCCAAGTTCTGTGGTAGTTGCCATGACTCTTTCATCCTGCAGCACTCTAGTGTTCCTCCGCTTTTCAATCCGCCAAACCAACTTAACGGATGGCTCCTTGGTGACAAAGGCTATCCCCTGAAGAAGTGGCTAATGACGCCGATCAGGAGGCCAGCTAACGAGGCTGAAGAGCGCTACAACGCCAGCCACACTTCGACCAGGTCCATCATCGAGCAAACCATTGGGTTGTTGTCGCTTCCGATGCCTTGACCGATCAGGTGAGCCCTGCAGTATACACCATACAGGGTCTCCAGAATGGTCGTGGTCTGCTGTGCACTGCACAACATTGCACAGCGTCATGGCTTGCAGCTTCCTGATGAGCAAGAGGCTCAGTTCCAGCCCTCCTCAGATGAGGATGAGGAGGAGGAGGAGGAGGAGGATGATGAGGAGGCTAAGGAGGAGGAGGATCTGGAGGAGGAGGAGAAGGAGGAGCAGGAGAAGGAGGAGCAGGTGGAGGAGGAGGAGCAGGAGGAGGTCAGAGCGCCGGTCTATCGACCAGCAGCAGCGGCAGCACGCGAGCACATGGCTGCCCGTGATGCAAGGGATGAACTTATCCTGGCCAGATTTGCACAGGTTGCCCAAGTTGGCACATGTCCTTGGCTCCATCTTAAGACATCATAGATAATGGACATGACTCTCTGGCCTCCTTTCACTCTGGCCACCAACCTGACAATGCAAGTGTGGCGGAGCCCACAATGTGGAGCTGCCTAAGACGAAAGAACAGATGCCATAACGCCAACATTTTGGCATCAAATCATTTTAATGCTTTCCAACAGGGATGGCATTTCATCAATACACATAAACATTCACCCAATCTGCACACAGATCTGGAGGTTATATCCCTTGCCAGCTGTACCCACACAGCCTTGGTTTCTTTGGGAGACCGCTTCCTCCCAGATGAGGGGAAGAGCACCTCCCTGCTAGCTGTCACCTCCTCAACCAACATTTTCAGCGCCTCATCTGAGAACCTCGGGGAGGCCCTTGCCTTGGAATTGGACATAGTGGTTTCTCAGAATATGTTGCAGGTGGTGCAGCATCAGCAGAAATCCAGTGGAATGATCCAAGGCAGCAAGCAGTCCCTAAAATCAGGCTGGAATAGTGATGTCAGCAGAGTCGGGTTTCAGTCCCAAAACACTCATTGACCAAGGGCAACCCACACCTCTGAAATCAAGTGGCCAATCAGGGGAAAATGGGAATTTTTTGAAAACTATCAGTGGAGGCGGGTTTCAAACCCACCCAAATCGAAACCCGCCTCCATCCCGCCTCCAGTGGGAAAATCGCCCCCATAGAATCATAGAATAGTACAGCACAGAAGGTGGCCATTTGGCCCATCGAGACTGTGCTGGCTTTCGAAGAGCAATCCAGTTAGTCCCACTTCCCGCTCTTTCCCCATATCCCTGCAATTTTTTCCCCTTCAAGTATTTATCCAATTCCCTTTTAAAGGCTACCATTGAATCTGTATCCACCACCCTATCTGGCAGTGCATTCCAAATCCTAATCACTTGTAACGTATAAAAGTTTTTCCTCATGTCGCCTCTGGTCTTTTGCCAATCACCTTAAATCTGTGCACTCTGGCTATTGACCCTTCAGCCATTGGAAACAGTTTCTCTTTATTTACTCTATCTAAACCCTTCATGATTTTAAACATCTCTATCAAATCTCCTTAGCCTTCTCTGCTCAAAGGACAACAACCCCAGCTTCTCCAGTCTGTCCACATAACTGTAATCCCTCATCCATGGAACCATTCCAGTAAATCTCTTCTGTACACTCTTCAAAGCCTTCACGCCCTTCCTAAAGTGTGGTGACCAGAACTGAACACAATACTCCAGCTGGGGCCAAACTAGTGCTTTATATAGGTTTAGCATAACTTTCTGGCTTTTGTACCCTATGCCTCTATTTATAAAAATGAGAAGTCGCACAACACCAGGTTATAGTCCAACAGATTTATTTAATTTTACAAGCTTTCGGAGCTGTCGCTCCTTCCTCAGGTAAGTTAGCAGTGAGAGAATCTCCCAGAATTCACAATTTAAACACAGACAAAATCTATTCAAATCTTTCCCTACATCAAAGACACACTAAGAGCATAGCCAAGACAATGAGATGTGTCCCAGGGGGTCCAACGTGTCAAACCACCTGCTGGCTGCATATCCTGTCAATTTGTGTTGGTTCTTGTGTTAGTCTTTTAAAAAAAAAACACCTGGGAAGACCGGCCATGATGTCAAATCACGTTCTGTATCGTGACATGAACCCGATATCGCGATTGAGGCCATCCTCATGAGTGCGGAACTTGGCTATCAGTTTCTGCTCTATGATTTTGCGCTGTCGTGTATCCCGAAGGCCGCCTTGGAGAACGCTTACCCGCAGATCCGAGGCTGAATGCCCCTGGCTGCTGAAGTGTTCCCCGACTGGGAGGCAACCCTCCTGCCTGGCGATTGTTGCGCGGTGTCCGTTCATGCAGACACTGAGACAACGTATGTACGGACACCGCGCAACAATCGCCAGGCAGGAGGGTTGCCTCCCAGTCGGGGAACACTTCAGCAGCCAGGGGCATTCAGCCTCGGATCTGCGGGTAAGCGTTCTCCAAGGCGGCCTTCGGGATACACGACAGCGCAAAATCATAGAGCAGAAACTGATAGCCAAGTTCCGCACTCATGAGGATGGCCTCAATCGCGATATCGGGTTCATGTCACGATACAGAACGTGACTTGACATCATGGCCGGTCTTCCCAGGTGTTTTTTTTAAAAAAGACTAACACAAGAACCAACACAAATTGACAGGATATGCAGCCAGCAGGTGGTTTGACACGTTGGACCCCCTGGGACACATCTCATTGTCTTGGCTGTGCTCTTAGTGTGTCTTTGATGTAGGGAAAGATTTGAATAGATTTTGTCTGTGTTTAAATTGTGAATTCTGGGAGATTCTCTCACTGCTAACTTACCTGAGGAAGGAGCGACAGCTCCGAAAGCTTGTAAAATTAAATAAATCTGTTGGACTATAACCTGGTGTTGTGCGACTTCTCATTTTTGTCCACCCCAGTCCAACGCCGGCATCTCCACATCATGACCTCTATTTATAAAGCCCAGGATCCCACATGCTTTATTAACTGCAATGTTAACCTGTTCTGCCACCTTCAAAGATTTGTGCACAAATACCCCCAGGTCTCTCTGTTCATGCACCCCCTTTAAAATTGTACCATTTAGCTTGTATTGTCTCTCCTCATTCTTCCTACCAAAATGTATCACCTCACACTTTTTGTATTGAATTTCATCTGCCATGTGTCCACCCATTCCACCAGCCTGTCTTTATGCTCTTGAAGTCTATTCTTCCAAGTTTTATGTCATCTGCAAATTTCAAAATTGTGCCTTGTACCCCCAAGTCCAAGTCATTAATGTATATCAAAAACAGCAGTGGCCCTAGTACTGCACCCTGGAGAACACCACTGTATACCTCCCTCAAGTCTGAAAAGCAGCTATTCACCACAAGTCTCTCTTTTCTATCCCTCAGCCAATTTTGTATCTATGCTGATACTGCCCATTTTATCCCATGGGCTTCAATTTTGCTAACATGCAAATTAATTCCCCTTTGGATTTATTAGTGACTATCTTATATTTATGGCCCCTAGTTCTGGTCTCTCCCGCAAGTGGAAACATCTTCTCTATGTGACATAACAATGCACAGAATGCACTGTAGCAACCAGTTACATAGAATTACAGAGAGTCTATAGCACAGAAATAGGCCATTCAGCCCAACTAGTCTATGCCGGCATTTATGCTCCACACGAGCCTCCTCCCAACCCTCATCTAAACCTATCAGTATATCCTTCTATCCCTTTCCTCCTTTTTGAGAGTCAATCTAGTTTTTTTAAGCCAAAAAGAATGAAAATATTGGCTAACTGTCATTGGAATACAAATCCAGTCAAGGGATTCAAGTGACATAACCTGCAAAAGAGAAGCTCAACTGTTAGTTTGTCAGCTGAACCCTGGGATTGGAATATTGCAGCGTTTCCCAACCTGTGGTCCGTGGACCACTGGTGGTCCGCGAGAGTACTGCAGGTGGTCCGTGAAAACAAATATATAAGTTTGACTCCCGTCAGCCATAGGCTGTTAAAAAAAATTTAAACGGCTGGTGGTCCGCATGAAGGAAAAGGTTGGGAACTGCTGGAATATTGTAATGACAACCTAAAAGCCCTCCAGTATTTGTCTTCCAATTTCCTCCCCCATTATTGTCCCTCTGTCCCTGAAGGCAATGTCTATTTTTGGGGTACAATTCTACAAGTGCTGTCCGTCCTTTGGCAATTCACCCAACTGGCAATTCTTCACACATGAACCCTAAGATTGATTGACAGTCGGACATCTCACTGTTGGGAACCAGTTCATGTGCTCACCCAACACAAACACTTTTCAGCACTAGTCATACGAACATGCGAACAATGACAAACAGGAAAAGACCCTCTGGTCCATCCAGCCTCTCCCACAAAATTGTGACACAATATATATCCTCTCCACCCCACCCAAAAACATATGATCTCCTGGGAGAGGCGAAAAACCAGATGAAAACTCATGCCCATTTTTGGTGGGGGGGGGGGGGGAATATGGGAAATTCTTCTCAGACCCCCTAGGTGATCGAAACTAATCCAGGAGATCACACTGGAACGGAGCACTCAGTATTGCCAACTCTTGTGAATCTCACAATGGAACGCCTTAATCTCGGGATTCTTTTGAGGGAAAAAATACGCCAATTTGCGCATGTGCAAAACAATACGCCAATTTGGAACACTTTTTGAATCCTGAAGAGGATCGCTGTCAGCCATCTTGATTTGACTTAGGTTAAAAATTAAGAATTTGTTATGATCTTTTTTGAAAATGAAGACAACAATGACGCGTTCTGGCAATCCGAACTGTACAAATAAACAAAAATTAAATTCCACCACCAGAAGATTGATAAGCAACCCCGCAGGATGATTAACTCAACTCCAACAAAACCTCTAATCGGGAGTTTGATGCCGAACCATCAGGCCGGAGCTTTAGCCTGCTGAATGGTGACTTGCTCTCCTGCTGGTGGCCCTGTCGAATAGCCACACGCTCTTTCGCTGGGAGTGGCCCATCGGTGACGACCAATTCTTGTTGGTAATAATGAGCAAGAAAACAAAGTTACCTCGGAAGCGTGTGTGGGAAAATCGCTTGTTGCAGATAATTGCAACGTAGATCTGCGAAACGTTGTGTTCTCAGAACTTGATATACACAGCGATCATATTCCCGGGCTCAAGCCCAGGGCACACAGCTTCTGCACATAAAAATTAATGTTTAAATTTAAATTTAAAAAAAACGTGCTCATTTGGGATGTAGCTAATAGCAAGCAGCAGGGCTTTATTGGATCCCCTTGTCATTCAATGTACCGAGGTGGTGCTACAATTTAGCGGGGCTTGTTTTATTTTTAGTTTTCATTATTAAAAGTCTGTCCTGACTTTATAAAAATGTTTATATAGCAGTACAAAAACGTGCAGATACACTGCTGTAAGATACAATTATGTAAAATAAGCCATCTACTGGGATGCATGCAGAAAGATTACAGTTTAAAAAACTTAAGATCGGCTCTCCTGTTAAACTCTCTATGAAACCATTTGTCATAGATGTGAATTAACTTGACAAATCATTTACAATTAAAGATTTTTTCCTCATTAAGTTGGTGGTTGAAATTCTAAGGGAATCAAGGGATATGGGGATCGGGCGGAAAAGTGGAGTTGAGGTAGAAGATCAGCCATGATCTTATTGAATGGAGGAGCAGGCTCAAGAGGCCGTATGGCCTACTCCTGTTCCTATTTCTTATGTTCTTATGTCAGTAATCGGTTAGTGAAGGGCGAATGCGCTTCCTGTCTGGGTGCAACCGTCAGCAAGGGGTGGGGTCAGGAAAAAAATAGCAACTCATGATTTCTGTACCAAATCATGATTTTTAAGAGTTTGTCACCTGATTTATGAGGCGGTGGGGTTGGCAATACTGATCACTGGTTGACTTTTCTTCATTCCTAGCCCAGAGGTGCTGAGGCCAGTTGTAGCACTTCAACTAACACCCTGGCTGAGACGAGCTAACTAAGCACAGTCCACAGGTCAAACCCTGGTGTTTGTAACAAAAACAATGTACTGCAGATGCTGGAAATCTGAAATAAAAGCAGAAAATGCTGGAACCACTCAGCAGGTCAGGTAGCAGAAAATGGGAGTAGTGCTTGTGATCTATGATCGGTTATGACCCCATCAATTTTTTCAGACAGCAGTTGCTGGTAATGGTGCTGCTGCAACCATTTATACCTACACTGGACCCATCTTTTGTTTCTTTACTTGTCCCATTACCATCCCCTTTTGCCTTGCGCCATCATCTCTTTTGTCATTTAACCTCTCCTGCCTTCCACCCTATCACAGATCTTCCCTTTTGTTCTTTCCTCCCCTCTCCCCTTTCACTGCCTCTGCACTTGCTTAAAAACTGTTAAATCTCTAACTTTTTCCAGTTCTGATGAAAGGTCATCGACCTGAAATGTTGGGGGAAATTTTAACATGGGTGGGAGTGGGTGCGGGTGAGGGGTTAAATCGGCGAAACTTCCGAGCGCGTCCGAAAGCTAACTCCAACCCGCCGACTTCCGGGCTTTACTGAGGTAGGACAAGGGGCGGGCAGCCAATCCGCTCCCAGGAGGCCGGTTGGCATTTTAAATATGTTAACGAGGTTGGAAGCCTCGGATTTAACCTGCTTTTCAGGTTTTACAGTGGCCGGCCGGGTTTGCTGGTCTCAGGAAACCCGACAGCTGCAGTGAGGCGAGGACAGCCTCGGGGAGAAGGTAAGTGGGCCAGGAGGAGCAGAGTGCTTCCTCCCGGCCCCCCAAGCTCCTCCACCATCAGACTCCCCCATACAAATCCCTTCCACCCCAGGATCGGACCCCCTGAGGTCCGGAATCGGTTCCCCCCGGGGTTGGGGATCAGACGACACCCCCCTCCCCCCGCCAGGGTTGGGGATCGGACCCCCCCCGGGACCGGAACCCACCAGGGTCAGGGACCAGAACCCACCAGGGTCAGGGACCAGAACCCACCAGGGTCAGGGACCAGAACCCACCAGGGTCAGGGATCGGACCCCCCAGGGTTGGGGTTCGGACCCCCCCGGGACTGGAACCCACCAGGGTCAGGGACCAGAACCCACCAGGGTCAGGGATCGGACCCCCCAGGGTTGGGGTTCGGACCCCCCCGGGACTGGAACCCACCAGGGTCAGGGATCGGACCCCACCAGGATCAGGGATCGGACCCCCCAGGGTCGGGGATCGGACCCCCCCTTTGGGAATGGAATCCAAGCCTGTCAATCAGGGGAGCCTGTCAGAACCAAAAGTCACACGACATGGAGTTAAATCTCCAGAGCATGCAGGGAAACCGAGACTTCCAGGTTTCTCGTCCGAAACGTCACCCCTTCCGCCTACGCAACCCGCACCAGTAAATATCCAGCCCGTTAACTCGGTTTCTCTCGCCACAGATGTTGCCTGATCTGCTGAGTGTTTTCCACCATTTTCTGTTGTTATTCCGGGTATTTGTAAGCTGGTTTGGCCGAGTGCCAGAGAAATCATTGTATTTCCTAACCAGGCCACAGGTGAAGTGCAGAAGAGTTTCTATGCATCCAATAATAGAAATTAAGTAAAAGCTCGATCCATTGAGTGTATATATCCACTGTTCTATGTTCACCCACATCACACACCTAACCCCTACCCTACAGTTTAACCAGCCAATGTGTTCCCTAGTCTCTGCCAATGTCCCTCGGTATGAGGTGCTAGATAGGCACCCGGGAATCTCATTCGATGGGCCATAAGGTGTGTGTATTAACAGCAGAAACAATTTGCATTTATATAGCACCTTTAACGTTGCGAAACCTCCCAAGGCGCTTCACAGGAGCGATTAACCACCAAAATTTGACACCGAGCCACATAAGGAAATATTAGGACAAGTGACCAAAAGCTTGGTGAAAGAGGTAGGTTTTAAGGAGCGCCTTAAAGAAGAAGAGAGAGGTAGAGAGGCGGAGAGGTTTAGGGAGGGAATTCCATAGCTTAAGGCCGAGGCAACTGAAGACACGGCCACCACTGGTGGAACAATTAAAATCTGGGATGCGCGCGAGGCCAGAATTGGAGGATAATAAATGTGATACTGGTGCAGTCAGGGTCATTTTGAGAGGTTGGACAAAAGCTCATTTTTGGAGCTGGCTAAGAGCTTTGTCCTGTAACTAACTGTGTTAACCAGCTATGCTCCTGCTGAATGGACAGTGTAGAGGGAACTTTATCTGCACAATTTATAACCTGTGATTATTTGATGTGCAGTGTGGGAGGAGATTTATTCTGCACTTAACTGTGCTATCAACCAGAGCTGTCCCTGTTTGATGTAGCAAAGCACACAATCGTTACTGTGCCAGGCCTGGGCGTGCAGCCTGAAAAATGTTGAAAATTGTTCCGTTTGCCAGCATTGACATTTTCAGATTGATATGCTGAAATATCTGACCATATCTATCTGTAATATGTGGGTCATGTGCTCCATTGACAACTTTCTATGAAAATGTTAACATGTCCACCTTTTCCCGTGACCTTATATGCGACCCCTGTAGGTGGTGCTATAATAGGATTGTCAATGTTAATCTTATCACTGATGTGTAATGGCTGCCTGTAACACCATTCAAATTGCTTTCTGAAAAATCAACTGAGATTTTCTCAGTAACTGGAATTTCTATGTCCAAAACAAGGTTGCATGCAAAAAAAAATTTCACTAAAGATTTACTTTATGGTTTTAAAAAAAAATTGAAATCCTCAGCCTCATCCAAAAGCTTGTTTTTTTTTACTTGAATTTTTGCCCAGAGCTTTGATTCTGTTCATAGAATTATCGAATCATAGAATGGTTACAGCACGGAAGAAGGCCATTTGGCCCGTCAAGCACGTGCTAGCTCTCTGCAAGAGCACCTCAACTAGTCCTACTCCCCCGCCCTTTCCCCATAGCGTGTTAATATTTTTCTATCAGGTACTAATCCAATTCCCTTTTGAAAACCGTGATTGAATCTGCCTCCACCACCCTTTCAGGCAGTGCATTCCAGATCCTAACCACTCGCTGAGTAAAAAAGTTTTTTCTTATGTCGCCTCTGGTTCTTTTGCCAATCGCCTTAAATCTGTGTCCTCTGGTTCTCGATCCTTCCAGCAATGGGAACCGTTTCTCTCTATCTACTCTGTCCAGACCCCTCATGATTTTGAACACCTCTATCAAATCTCCTCTCAACCTTCTCTGCTCTAAGGAGAACAACCCCAGCTTCTCCAGTCTATCCATGTAACTGAAGTCCCTCATGCCTGCTACCATGCTAGTAAATTTCCTCTGCACCCTCTCTGAGGCCTTCACATCCTTCCTAAAGTGCGGTGCCCAGAATTGGACACAATACTCCAGTTGAGGCCAAACCAGTGTTTTATACAGGTTCATCATAATTTCCACGCTTTTGTGCTCTATACCTCTATTCATGAAGCCCAAGATACCGTAAGCTTTTTTAACCACTTTCTCAACCTGCCCTGCCAACTTCAAATATTTGTGCACATATACCCCAGGTCTCTCTGTTCATGCACCCCCTTTAAGACTGTACCCTTTAGTTTATATTTCCTCTCCTCATTCTTTCTACCAAAATGTATCACTTTGCACTTTTCTGCATTAAATTTCATCTGCGACATGTCCGCCCATTCCACCAGCCTGTCTATGTCCTCTTGAAGTCTATCACTATACTCCTCACTGTTCACTATACTTCCAAGTTTTGTGTCATCTGCAAATTTTGAAATTGTGCCCTGTACACCCACATCCAAGTCATTAATATATATCAAGAAAAGCAGTGGTCCTAGAACCGACCCCTGGGGAACACCACTGTATACCTTCCTCCAGTCCGAAAAACAACCGTTCACCACTACTCTCTGTTTCCTGTCACTTAGCCAATTTCGTATCCATGCTGCCACTCTCCCTGTTATTCCATGGGCTTCAACTTTGCTGGCAAGCCTATTATGTGGCACTTTGTCAAACGCCTTTTGGAAATCCATGTACACCACATCAACCACATTGCCCTCATCAACCCTTTCTGTTACCTCATCAAAAAACTCGATCAAGTTGGTTAAACACGATTTGCCTTTAATAAATCCGTGCTGGCTTTCCTTAATTAATCCACACTTGTCCAAGTGACTGTTAATTTTGTCCCTGATTATTGTTTCTAAACGCTTCCCCACTACCGAGGTTAAACTGACCGGCCTATAGTTGCTGGGGTTATCTTTACACCCTTTTTTGAACAAGGGTGTAACATTTGCAATTCTCCAGTCCTCTGGCACCACACCCGTATCTAAGGAGGATTGGAAAATTATGGCCAGTACCTCCGCGATTTCTTCCTTCACTTCCCTCAGCATCCTAGGATGCATCTCATCCGGTCCTGGTGACTTATCTACTTTAAGTACAGCTAGCCTTTCTGGTATCTTGTCTTTTTCAATTCTTATCCCAGCCAGAATCTCCTCTACCTCCTCCTTTACTATGTCTATGGCAGCATCCTCTTCCTTGGTAAAGACAGATGCAAAGTACTCGTTTAGTACCTCAGCCATACCCTCTGCCTCCATGCATAGGTCTCCTTTTTGGTCCCTAGTCGGCCCCAACCCCACCTCTTACTACCCCTTTACTATTTATATGCCTATAGAAGACTTTTGAATTACCTTTTATGTTAGCTGCCATTCTATTTTCATACCCTCTCATTGCCCCACTTATTTTCTTATTCACTTCTCCTCTGAACTTTCTATATTTAGCCTGATTCTCAGATGTATTCTCAACCTGACATCTGTTATACGCGCTCTTTTTCTGCTTCATCTCACTCTCTATTTCTTTCGTCATCCAGGGAGCTCTGACAAGAGTTGCCCTACCTTTCCCCCTCGTGGGAATGTAACTCGACTGTACCCGAACCATCTCATCTTCATCATTGTTCCACTATTGTTTTGCCTGCCAATCTTTGATTCCAATTTACCCGGGCCAGATCCGTTCTCAACCCAGTGAAATTTATTAATAGAATTCCGATTATGCAGTCTGAGCATGTGCAGTGTACCTAATTTCCAAATGATTTGGGGGGAAAAAATGTGAAAGGAAAAATTTTATTCAGGCAAAGTTTATATTGAATGTTTTATTTAAAAAAGCAGAGCGGCTGTGAGTATGAGAGAAAAAAGTGGAAGTGTACTGATGATACTTCCGTTGTAACTTTAGTGTTCCATAAACTTCAATGACAACAATAAACAGAGACAAGAGAGGTCCTGTGGTCCACTGCCAGAAGTGCAGTGATATGGAACATCTGCCTGTCCAATGGCCCAAACACTAATGCTGCCAGAAAATTGTGGGTTCAGGTCATTTTAGTATTGTTGGGCGAGACAAACACAATGGTCTCGCAGAGCAATAGGTACAATGCACCTAGGAGGCCCAGAAACTGAAGGCACAGTTGATCATTCAAAGCTGGACGGCTCTTATTAAAAATGCTTATTTTTGGTGATAAACTCATTTTCAGCTGTATTAATAAAACTGCACCAGCGCAATCAACTCTTGGGCATTTGCCGGGTCCACTTGACTTATCCACTTCCTGGTCCGGAGTGCAAGGGCTCGTAGTTAGAAGTCCATTACCATTGCTGTCAGGTTGAAGCCACCAGTTAGCCATATGTATCAAGTCAAACATTTGAGAGCGGGGTGTCTTGCCCTCCTGGTAGGACTAGGCATTGAACCTCTGAGCCCGTATAGTTAAGGTAAGCAAGTACTGCCGAGGATCTCCACCTTCTACTGTGGGTATTTGTCCATCGCCTGCAGCTCCAGGTCAAAGTAGGCCTTCTAAGCATCAGCCACTAAGTGTGCCACAATGCCAGTCCTGTGGCCACCACTCCCACTCAGCACATCTTTCAAAGGCCAAGAGGTATTCCTCCACGTCATCCTCTGGCGCCATTTTCTGCAGCATTGGACTGGCTCAAATAGGTTGCATGGGGGATTCCTGACCCTCCATCTAGCCCTCCTGCTGTCTCAATACAGCAATCTCTGCCCAGCTCATGGGCAATCTGGTTCACTAGTAGTCAGGTGGGTTCCTGCTGGGCCTCAAGGATCTGGGTGGTCCTCTCTTGTGCCGCCCCTGTGCAGAGCTCACATGGTCCACACCAGTTCTTTAAACATTTCCTCCATTGGAGTTGATTGCTTCCTTTCGCTAGTAGAGGCACAGATCCCACTTCTGACACCACATGTTACATGGTCCTACCATCTTGGAGCCTCCTTTCTCCTACAAACAGTAGTCTTCAAAAACTCCAAGTTTCAAACACTTTTTATAATTCACACAAAACGAAACCACACAACACATCTTTCAGTTCTCCCCCAGTGCTCTTGAATCTCACGCTTTTATCTTCAGCTGTTTGGGGGCAGTCTCCTCCCACTCCAGTTGCAATTACCTCTTAAAGGTAAGGTTTCTTAAAGGGCCATACTCTTACTCAGGGGTCAGGGTCCTTATCAGCTGACAGCTGCTACAGCCTCTGAAGGAATCGGTTAAGAGGGGAAGGTTGCGGGGGAGAAAACCTTCTTCATTCTTACCCGGTCTGACCTATATGTGAGTCCAGACCTGCACCAATGTTAAGCGCCTCCTCGAAGGCCTGCAAATGGGTGGACTTAACTGCTTTCTGAGGTGGTCTAGCAAGCCACCTCAGTTGTACACCACCTTCTCAGGAAAACTAGGGATGGGCAATAAATCACTGCCTTGCCAGTGATGCCCACTTCCTGAGATTGAAAAAAAACTAGGCTGAAGACATTTGGCAAAAAATGCAGTGGGGGGAGATGAGGAGAAAGTTTTTTACGCAGCAAGTTGTTATGATCTGGAATGCACTGCCTGAGAGGGTGGTGGAAGCAGATACAATAATAACTTTCAAAAGGGAATTGGATAAATACTTAAAAAGAAGAAATTTGTAGGGCTACGGGGAAAGAGCTGGGGAGTGGGACTAATTGGATAGCTCTACCAAAGACACGATGGGCCGACTGGCCTCCTTCTGTGCTGTATGATTCTATGAGGGGGTGTCACATTTCAGAATTTTAGGTAATTTACATTAAGATATTATGATTATATTAAATTGAGCTCAACAGAGGTTAAATCCATAACTTATAGCATCTAGGGATGTGGATTAGGCTTCAACACATAAGAAATGAGACCAATATAAAGGCTTGGAGTTTCCGCTAGGTTGCACTGTTTTTTTCAGCGCAATTCACCTGAAATTGGCCAAACCAGGGCAAAAGATCACGGAATTTCAAGCACAAATTACGTCCAGTGCCAGTCGAGTTTCCGTGATCTTTTGCGCTGGTTTAAAAAACATTGCGCAAGAAGCCGGCCCCGCCCACAAAACTGTCCGTGCCCCGCAGATCGAATTAATCACCATGGCAAGTTTCTGCTAATTGCGCCCATTTGCGGGCGTTCGAGGAGGCTCTTAGAATTAATTAAGGACACTAATAGGCAACTTTTAAAAGCTTTCAGATATTCGAAAAAATTTAATTTACTAACAAACTGACTGCTGTGCACCAACGAAACTGGTACATGGTTCTGTATAGTTTTTAAAGCCATTTTCAATTATTTAATATCAGCTTCACTTGCAGGTGGTGGACTAGACATTCTGATCAAAAATGCTTATTTGTTGTGATAAACCCATTTTCAACTGTAGTAATGAACCTGCACCAGATTACCACTCTTAAATGTGTCAAGGAATATTTTTTAATGCAAAAAAAATTATGTTCTAAAACCCTGGCCGATTGCGGGTTCATGAAAGATTTTACGTTTGTGGTTATGCAAATTAGTTTGAGGAGAAACTTGAGCAAAAAAATCTTTTCTGAAAACTAGCGCAATTGTGAGCGCAATTTGCGCCCGGATTGCTGATTACATCCAAAGCGGAAACTCTACCCCATAGTATTTATTGAGGATGGTATTCCTCACGTACCATATTAGTTTGAGACAATGTTAACACTTCCTAGAGGAGATTGGGTGCTATGGTGCAATGGCTTCAATCATGCAAGCTCACTAGTTCACATCGAGGACGGCACAGCTGGTCAATCCATAAATATTAAGAACTGGTGCATGGCCAAAGGTCAAGCTTCTGGCTCCCTGTCCAGCTAAGAAAGGACAAAGCAAAATGTTCTCTCATTAGCTAGTTTCAGAGACATTACTGGTCCAAGAGGTTAGCCTTCTGACAGAGCCAGTGTGATGGGTGTTACCTTATGTCAGAAAACAATGCCTGGAAGAAGTGCAGGAGGCCAGAGAGTGACCTATTTCTTGCATGGGCCCATTGAGATCCTCCTGGAGGAAGTGAAGCAGTGGCAAACAGTGGTGCAGGCCTGCAGGAAGAGTAGCCCCGGGAATAGGTAGTGGTAACCATCAGTGTCAATGCCACCTCCACCATATCACACAACTTGAAAAGGTGCCTAAAAAAGGTCAGCCAGGGTAGAAATGCACAAATACAGTATACTAAGCATGCATAGCACTTACTGTGCTATTGCTCTCCCAGCTGTGGCTCAGTTGGTAGCACTCTTGCCTCTGAGTCAGAAGATCATGGGTTCAAGTCCCACTCCAGAGACTTTGAGCACAAAAATCTAGGCTGGCACTCCAGTGCAGTACTGAGGGAGTGCTTCACTGTCAGAGGTGCCGTCTTTTGGATGAGATGTTAACCCGACGCCCCGTCTGCTCGCTCAGGTGGAGACTATTTCAAAGAAGAGCCGGGGCATTATCCCTGGTGTCCTGGCCAATATTTATCCCTCAGCCAACATCATAAAAAAACAGATTATCTGGTAATTATCGCATTGCTGTTTGTGGGAGCTTGTTGTGTACTGCCACATTTCCTACATTACAACAGTGACTACACTTCAAAACTACTTCATTGGCTGTAAAGCACTTTGGGACATCGTGAAAGGTGCTATGTAAATGCAAGTCTTTCATTTTTTCTTAAGCTACTTTCAAACTTTACCATAAATGACTGTAAGGAGGCTGGGTGCTATTTGATCCATCACTTGTACCTATACATGCATTCAACAACAATAGCAATAACTTGCATTTATATCAGACAAAATTTGATACCGAGCCACATTAGGAGATATTAGGACAGGTCACCTTGGTCAAAGAGGTAGGTTTTAAGGAGCGTTTTAAAGGAGGAGAGAGAGAGGTAGAGAGGCGGAGAGGTTTAGGCAGGAAATTCCAGAGCTTAGGCAGCTGAAGGCACGGCCACCAATGGTTGAGCAATTATAATCAGGGTTGCGCAAGAGGGCAGAATTAGAGGAGTGCAGAGATCTCGGGGTTGTAGGGCTGGAGGAGGTTACAGAGATAGGGAGGGGCGAGGCCATGGAGGGATTTGAAAACAAGAATGAGAAATCTAAAATCGAGACGTTACTGGACCAGGAGCCAATGTAGGTCAGTGAGCACAGGGGCTATGGGTGAACGGGACTTGGTGCGAGTTATAATACGGGCAGCAGAGTTTTGGATGAGCTCAAGCTTACAGCGGGTGCAAGGTGGGAGGCTGGCCATGGGAGCATTGTTGAAAAGAATCCCCCCATTATGGGTTGAATGCTGACACTTGGGGATTACTGCAATTAACGTAATCAACACAATTAAGACAACTAACACAACCAACTGACATAGCGGACTAACTCAGCCAACGAACGTAACCAGGACAACCCACTAACTCAGCCAACTAACATAGCTCACAGAACAAACTAATACACCCATTTGACCCAATTGAGATCATTATCAGATAGTTTACAGGCACTTAAGAGCCTTTTTTCACTGACTTTTTAAACTTTCCTGCCTGGGCACGGGATTCACGCAGCTCAGGAACTACGTCGGTCAACCTAAGGTGGGAGTTCCGTGGCCATTGCTCCAGCTGATGACTTGACAGCATGAAAAACAAACCAAAATAAAAACATGTTGATAACATCAGCTAATAGATTGATGGAGATTTGTTCTACTTGAAAAGCTACTGGTAAATGTTAATTCAGAAATTCCTGAAGGGATGTAAGTGCTTCCCTGGATGGTGAGGGAAATACATTTTTCGCTGGCCATTCTCGGCTGTTGCCGTCCAACTCAACAGTAATTGCAGTGAATTGATCTGCACTATAAAAGACGACATATACCATTTCAATACATTTTTGTGTTGTTTCTGATCAGGTTTTTCTCACAGTATACTGTTATTGTCCAGTTACACATTAAATCAAGTCATCAACCGTAACAATTTCATTCTCATCACTCATTCCACTGGTTCAATTTGCTTTCAGTCCCTGAATATGATTAATTTAATTTTTCAGTCTGAGACTTTGGGGTGAATTTCTGTGGAGGTTCTCTCACTTGTCCATTGTTGAAGTCAACAGAAGAGCTGCAGAAATCCCAGAAACATATTGTAAGCACCACTTACACTGTTTGTCAGGGTTTCCGCAGCTCTTCCGCTGAACTTGCATAAGATTGTAAATCCACTCCTTTACAATTACATTTAAAATCTGCTCAACTTTATATATTACCTATACACACACATCATTTATTTGTACCAGTTACTGATACAAAAGTCTATAGATTTGAGACTAAAGCACCAATAACTTCCCAATTAATGTACTTCTTAAATTATGTTCTTGATTGTATTTGTAGATGGCATCATATTACTTAACGATAATATTATTTAAATATTTCTTTGTCACTCAAATATAACTTTTATTATATTATTGTAGAGTAAAGATTCAACATCCACTTTGTTAGATTAAACGTCAAATGTAATGTGGCCAAGGACCCTTTAAGGATTCCGGCTACGCAACATGACGTCACCAGACCCGCTCCATCTAATTGGGCCGGGTAACACGCTGGGCGGGCTTAATAGGCCCCATTAAGGTAAGTTCATTTTCAGCAGTGGGATGGAGCCAGCAGCGGGGTCGCGACCCCCCAAGGACACCGCCCACACCGGACCCGCCAAGGGAAAGAAAATTCCGGCCGTTAACTCTGTTTCTTTCTCCACAGATGCTGCCTGATCTGCTCAGTATTTCAGCAATTTCTCTTTTTACTTCCTTTAATCTTCTGTGCTCTAAGAGGTACAATCCTCATGTTTATGTTATGGACCTCCAAAGGATTTAAAGTTTTAAAGGACCACCTTACTTGGTGCAATCGATGGCAGGCAAAGCGGCAAAATTAAAATGAAAAAGAATGAATGTTTTTAAATTTTCAGCGGGTGTCGCAGTCTTTCCCCTCCGCCAATCCCGCAGTCTTTCCCCTCCACCAACCTCGCAGTCTTTCCCCTCCGGCAATCCCACAGTCTTTCCCCTCCACCAACCTCGCAGTCTTTCCCCTCCGCCAATCCCACAGTCTTTCCCCTCCGCCAATCCCGCAGTCTTTCCCCTCCGCCAATCCCACAGTCTTTTCCTTCCACCAATCCCACAGTCTATTCCCTCTGCCAATCCCACAGTCTTTCCCCTCCGCCAATCCCGCAGTCTTTCCCCTCCGCCAATCCCGCAGTCTTTCCCCTCCGCCAATCCCGCAGTCTTTTCCCTCCACCAATCCCGTAGTCTTTTCCCTCCACCAATCCCACAGTCTTTTCCCTCCGCCAATCCCGCAGTCTTTCCCCTCCACCAATCCCACAGTCTTTCCCCTCCGCCAATCCCGCAGTCTTTCCCCTTTGCTAATCCCGCAGTCTTTCCCCTTTGCCAATCCCACAGTCTATTCCCTTTGCTAATCCCGCAGTCTTTCCCCACCGCCAATCCCTCAGTCTTTTCCCTCCGCCAATCCCGCAGTCTATTCCCTCCGCCAATCCCACAGTCTTTCCCCTTTGCCAATCCCGCAGTCTTTCCCCTCCGCCAATCCCGCAGTCTTTCCCCTCCGCCAATCCCGCAGTCTTTTCCCTCCAACAATCCCGCAGTCTATTCCCTCCGCCAATCCCGCAGTCTATTCCCTCCGCCAATCCCGCAGTCTTTTCCCTCCAACAATCCCGCAGTCTATTCCCTCCGCCAATCCCACAGTCTTTTCCCTCCGCCAATCCCGCAGTCTTTTCCCTCCGCCAATCCCGCAGTCTTTTCCCTCCAACAATCCCGCAGTCTATTCCCTCCGCCAATCCCACAGTCTTTTCCCTCCGCCAAGCCCAGTCTTTTCCCTCTGCCAATCCCACAGTTTTTCTCCTGCACCAATCCCACAGTCTTTTCCCCAACCTGAAACGGGTAATTCTTTGTGGGAGCTACGCAGTCAGAGCCTGCCTGGGTCTGCACAACTGAGATTGTGGCAAAGAGCGAGACTCTGCCCCTTTTGTCTAGGATTGATTTTGGGGCGTTCTTTTCTGAAATGTAATCATCGTTCTCAGAGACTCCGAAGCACCACTTGTCCAAAGAGTTCCCAATCCGGCAGCTGCCATGGAGCTTTTTCAGAAGCATGGAAACCACACGAGGTGGTAGAGACTGCACCGAGGAACCGAGTCAGTGAGTCCTACACCGAGGAACCGAGTCACAGTGAGTCCTGCACCGAGGAACCGAGTCACTGTGAGTGCTACACCGAGGAACCGAGTCAGTGAGTCCTACACCGAGGAACCGAGTCACAGTGAGTCCTGCACCGAGGAACCGAGTCACAGTGAGTCCTGCACCGAGGAACCGAGTCACAGTGAGTCCTGCACCGAGGAACCGAGTTACAGTGAGTCCTGCACCGAGGAACCGAGTCACAGTGAGTCCTGCACCGAGGAACCGAGTCACTGTGAGTGCTACACCGAGGAACCGAGTCAGTGAGTCCTACACCGAGGAACCAAGTCACAGTGAGTCCTGCACCGAGGAACCGAGTCAGTGAGTCCTGCACCGAGGAACCGAGTCACAGTGAGTCCTACACCGAGGAACCGAGTCACAGTGAGTCCTACACCAAGGAACCGAGTCACAGTGAGTCCTGCACCGAGGAACCGAGTCACTGTGAGTGCTACACCGAGGAACCGAGTCAGTGAGTCCTACACCGAGGAACTGAGTCAGTGAGTCCTGTACCGAGGAACCGAGTCACAGTGAGTCCTACACCGAGGAACCGAGTCAGTGAGTCCTACACCGAGGAACCGAGTTACAGTGAGTCCTGCACCGAGGAACCGAGTCACAGTGAGTCCTGCACCGAGGAACCGAGTCACAGTGAGTCCTGCACAGAGGAACCGAGTCACAGTGAGTCCTGCACCGAGGAACCGAGTCACTGTGAGTCCTACACCGAGGAACCGAGTCACAGTGAGTCCTACACAGAGGAACCGAGTCACTGTGAGTCCTGCACCGAGGAACCGAGTCACTGTGAGTCCTGCACCGAGGAACCGAGTCACTGTGAGTCCTGCACCGAGGAACCGAGTCACAGTGAGTCCTGCACCGAGGAACCGAGTCACTGTGAGTGCTACACCGAGGAGCCGAGTCAGTGAGTCCTACACCGAGGAACCGAGTCACAGTGAGTCCTGCACCGAGGAACCGAGTCACAGTGAGTCCTACACCGAGGAACCGAGTCACAGTGAGTCCTGCACCGAGGAACCGAGTCACAGTGAGTCCTACACCGAGGAACCGAGTCACAGTGAGTCCTGCACTGAGGAACCGAGTCACAGTGAGTCCTGCACCGAGGAACCGAGTCACAGTGAGTCCTGCACCGAGGAACCGAG
The DNA here is from genome assembly GCA_030390025.1 of Squalus acanthias. Lineage (NCBI taxonomy): Eukaryota > Metazoa > Chordata > Chondrichthyes > Squaliformes > Squalidae > Squalus > Squalus acanthias. The sequence continues at coordinate 37,194,975 of CM059433.1, forward strand.
TCACAGTGAGTCCTGCACCGAGGAACCGAGTCAGTGAGTCCTACACCGAGGAACCGAGTCAGTGAGTCCTACACAGAGGAACCGAGTCACAGTGAGTCCTGGGGCAGCCCCTGAGCCCACAAGAAGGTTAAATCCCCATTGACTGTTGGGGAAAGGGGTCAAACAGACACACAGTCTGAAACACCGTGCGATGTGGAACTCGCTACCATAGGGAGTAGTTGAGGCGAATAGCAGAGATGCACTTAAGGGGAAGCTGCGTTAAAACATTTCTCCTCATTTCCTCCCTGGCTTTTTAGCCAATTATCTTAAATCTGTGTCCTCTGGTTACCGACCCTCCTGCCACTGGAAAGAGTTTCTCCCTATCTTCTCTATCAAAACTCTTCATCATTTTGAAGGCCTCTATTATATCTCTGCTAACCTTCTCTGCCCTAAGGAGTACAACCCCAGCTTCTCCAGTTTCTACACATAACTGAAGTCCCTCATCCCTGGTACCATTCTAGTAAATCTCTTCTGCACTCTCTCCAAGGCCTTGACATCCTTTCTAAAGTGTGGTGCCCAGAATTGTCCACAATACTTTAGCTGAGGTCTAACCTGTGATTTATAGAGGTTTAGCATAACTTCCTTGCTTTTGTACTTTATGCCTCTTTTTATAAAGCCAAGGTTCCTTATGCTTTTTTAACAGCCTTCTCAACTGGTCCTATCACCTTCAAAGATATGTGTACATACACTCCCAGGTCTCTCTCTTCCTGCAACCCATTTAAAATTGTACCATTTATTTTATATTGCCTTTCCTAATTCTTCCTTCCAGAATGAATCACTTCACACTTCCCTGTGTTAAACATCATCTGCCAATTGTCTGCCAATTTCAACAGTCTATGTCCTCCTGAAGTCTGCTACTATCCTCCTTACTGTTTACTACATTTCTAAGCTTTGGTTCATCCGCAAACTTTGAAATTATGCCCTGTATACCCAAGTCCATGTCATTCTTCTCTTCTAACAACAGAACCAACTAATATGCATTATTTTTCCTACAGGATTTGAGTTAGTTAGTCAGAGTCACCTGTGCCTAGCAACAACACCTTTCTTCCACTGCTGCCTGTCCAGAGCAAGATATTTGACTCCATCAGAGTGTCATCTTGCCTCACATCCAGTCGTACACAGTAGGGTGGGAGTGGCCCTGAGAATCCTCAACATTGACTCTGGACCCCATGGCTTCATGTCAAACATGGGCAAGGAAACCTCCTGCTGATTACCACCTACCACACTTCCTCAGCTGATGAATCAGTACTCCTGCATGTTGAATACCACTTGGAGGAAGCACTGAGAGTAACAAGGGCACAGAATATTCTCTGGGTGGGGGACTTTAATGTCCATCACAAAGAGTGACTCAGTAGTACCACCACTGACTGAGCTGGCCGAGTGCTGATGGACATAGCTACCAGACTGGGCTTGCAACAGGTGGTGAGAGAAACAACATGAGAGAATAACCTACTTGACTTCGTCCTCACCAATCTACCTGTTGCAGACGCATCTGTCCATGACAGTATTGGTAGGAGTGACCACCACACGTGGAAACCAAGTCCCATCTTCACACTGAGGACACCCTGCATCGTGTTGTGTGGCATTACCACTGTGCAAATTGGGATAGATCAAGAACAGATCTAGCAGCTCAAAACTGATCACTCCTGCTCCTCCTGGATCCACAATAAGGTAAGTAAAAAACTTGCAACTTACCTTTTGGATGGCAGTCCCCAGTGGTGCCTTTAAGGATAATTGGTTTGCCTACTGAATGCCTGAAGTAACTGACTGTATTGTGCACAGTGCATGTGACGGTCATTCGCAGTCCAATTTTGCAAAGGGGCCTGAAACAGATGTTAGGGCACTGATTTGCAAATGCAGTGGGTCTAATGCCAGTTTCAGGTACATACCCCAAAGCTTACAGAGGAGCCCTAACAAATATGGCAGGCGGCACACTTCCAGCGCGGAATGAGTGTGTGCATGCCACCCGCCATATTGGATTCTTAGGTGCCTGTTTTATGCCTGAAAAAGAGAGGGGCGGGGGGCGGTGATCCAATTTCTAGGCTCTCTTGCCTCTGGATTGTTTCCATAACAAAAGGTATTTTTGCATGGACAGAGACTGGTTCACAACTCCTTACCAGGAGAACCGGTGGACATTTAGCCTGGCTCTTGCCTTTCAATCTGTTTGACTTGGGTTATATTCCTGCCAGCGCAAGGTTTGTAGGAGCACACAAGCCTTCCCACCATATCAAGATGCAGTCCTAGGGAAACCTCCTAAAGATGCTGACTCATGCTTGGGTCCGGTTCCACGGGTGGCAGCTGCCCTCTGGGACCTTGTCGAAGAGGCAATTCTTACTGTGTGAGATATCGGCAGGGTATTCAACATAGAGACATCACACCTGAATTTGATCCTGTTCTCACCCAATGATCACACATGCGAACCTTCAGCAGAAGTTAATGGATAGCAATTGGGAGCAGGAACATTGGCTGACATTCTCCCCCTAACCCACAAGGCCAAATATAGTGCCCCTATCACTGCCTCACCTGCGATCAGGTAACTTAGCACATACAACATTTATATAGCACCTTTAATGTAGTAAAACAAAATTTGACACTGAGCCACATAAGGAGATATTAGGACAAGTGACCAAAAGCTTGGTCAAAGAAGTAGGTTTTAAGGAGCGTCTTAAAGGAGGAGAGAGAGAGGTAGACAGACAGAGAAGTTTAGGGAGGGAATTCCAGAGCTTAGGCAGCTGAAGGCATGGCCACCAATGGTGGAGCGATTAAAATCGGGGATGCACGTGAGGCCAGAATTAGGGAGCGCAGAGATCTCGGAGGGATGTAGGGCTGGAGGAGGTTACAGAGATAGGCCGCGATTTCGCCGACTGAGGCAGGTCCAGGGCGGCCGGGGTCGGTGTCGCAGTTCCAGCCCGCTGCCTGCTCCAGCCCGCACTCTCCAAGTGATTTTATGTTGATTGGGCTTGTTAAGCCTACCCAGCAAGGTTCCCGGCCAATTAAAAGGAAGCGGGTCTGATGACGTCATTTGATGATGCGTCATCAGCCGGTTTCCTTAAAGGGGCCATGTCCAATTTGATTTTGACAGTTGGGCTGTCAGTGTTCTACAGCATTGAGGTGCTGTAAACACTGACAAGCACTGCACAAAGGTGCACGGCTGCACCCAGGCTCTCCCACGACTCCCTCCAATATGGAGGGAGTCACAGCACGCAGGGAGGTTCTCTTCCCTTCCTACGGGCAGAAGAGACCTCCCCAGGAAACCAACGCAGCCTGGTTGCACATTGCACAAGAGGGCACAAGCAGGGATGTCGTCAGGAGGACCAGGCTGCAGTGGCGCAAGCCTTTCAATGATCTCAGTAGATCCCGAAACGTTACTGCCAAGCCACACTCAACCTCATCCTGCTGTGCCACTCATCACATCCCCATCACTCTGCCTTCCCTACCCTACTCCTGCATATCTTTACTCACACCAACATACCTTGCACCTCCACCCATCCCTCTCTATTTACGCTATCACTTCCCCATTTCACTAGCCACCCCTCACACTCACCCTCATCCTAGTGCAATCATACCAACTAACAACACACAAGGGTAGGCACTTGGGTGGTTTAGCCAATGTTCATGAAAAGTTTCTGTTAATGTGCTGTCAAACATTGAAATCTTTATTTTCAACACTCTGCATTCTAGGATAGATTTGTGTCCATCTTTGGAAGTGGCTTAGTGAGTTGCAGTGAATGGTGAGACATAATGGTACCCCCCACCCCGCACCCGCAATGGCGATGAGTGTGAAAGGAATGGCTTGGGCATTGTAGGGATGCTTTATGGTGTTGGTGTGGGGTGGTGCCAACCTGGCGCATCATGTGGCAGCTAGGGTGTACAACGTCAAGTGAAGTAAATCTGGCTATGGTGAGGCCATCGCTGACATCCCGGGCAGCAATGTGGTCGGGGGCTGATGCCCTCTGTCCTGTGCAGCATCAGTTGATTGCGGAGAAGGTTGGTGTTAATGCTGGTGTGCCTGGTGATGCTGGTGTTGAGGCTGATTGTGGTTGGATTCTGAGGACCAAGGTGAGAAGGGCACTGATGGTGATGAAATAGATGGCAGGTGAGGTTGAGATCTATGTGTATAACTTTGATCTACACAATACTTCTAATCAAAAGGTGAGAATACTGTAACCTACTTTTTCTTTTGTAAGGATGTGTGGGCAGCCCACAGGTTGTGGTGCTCACAGTTCAGGAATAAAAGTGGATGTAAAATTTTAGGAAAATAAATGGAAGTAATTCTCAGTATCCAAAAGACTCGTTTGGGTCTCTTTTCTAATGGTCAAAAATGAGTTATTCATAGGTTGCTCCGGGGGACGGTGTGAAGTGGGTCTGAGCAACACAAATCAACTAGGATCCCCTATATCGCTCTCAATGACCACTGTCTGAGGCTGAACCAGACTGTTCGCAACTTTGCCTTCCTATTTGACCCTGAAGCGATCTATCAATGGAAAGAGAGGTTGTTCCAATGAGGTGACACTGGATAGAGAGTTTGCTCCAAACAGTTGCTAGCTGCATAAACCTCAATCTGTCTACCAAATTCAGCTTCTAACCTTGGAGAGTGAAGACCTATGAAATGGGAGCTTTTATAGAACATTTGCAGCTGTCAAGTTAGTAAATCATCCCATGCTGACACAACGCCCGACCTCCTTACCTAACGTGTTCCCCGAGTAGCAGGGAAACCATTGGCGAACTCTAAAAATCTAAAGGTAAGCTTAAAATAAGACTTAATTGCCTCTTAACAATGCATTTAATGTTCCCGACCCGCTGTCAATCTTTTCTCTTTTGACAGCTGACCCGCCCCCTCAGCACCGGTAGAATTCCGGCCATGGTGAGGGGTGAGGCCATGGAGGGATTTGAAAACAAGAATGAGAATTAAAAAATCAAGGCATTGCTGGGCTGGGAGCCGATATAGATGAGTGAGCACAGGGGTGATGGGTGAACGGGACATAGTGCGGGTTAGGATACGGGCAGCAGAGTTTTGGATGAGCTCAAGTTCACGGAGGGTAGAAAATGGGAGGCCGGCCAGGAGTGTGTTGGAATAGTCGAGTCTCGGTGTAACAAACACATGGCTGAGGGTTTCAGCAGCAGATGAGCTGAGGCGGGGCGGAGTTGGGCGATGTTAGAGGTGGAAGTAGTCAGTCTTGGTGATGGAGAGGATATGTGGTCAGAAGCTCAGCTCAGGGTCAAATAGGACGGCAAAGTTGCGAACAGTCTGGTTCAGCCTCAGACAGTGATCATTGAGAGCGATATAGGGGATCCTAGTTGATTTGTGTTGCTCAGACCCACTTCACACCGTCCCCCAGAGCAACCTATGAATAACTCATCTTTGACCATTAGAAAAGAGACCCAAACGAGTCTTTTGGATACTGAGAATTACTTCCATTTATTTTCCTAAAATTTTACATCCACTTTTATTCCTGAACTGTGTGCACCACAACCTGTGGGCTGCCCACACATCCTTACAAAAGAAAAAGTAGGTTACAGTACTCTCACCTTTTGATTAGAAGTATTGTGTAGATCAAAGTTATACACAGAGATGTAATTGAAGCATGCTCGACACCTCTCATCCACTTATTAGATAACAGGTTTTCATCACAGGTTTTTGGATTCCCATGGCAACACTCTTGTTTTCCATTTCCTGCCTGGTGAAAAGACCTATTGATCCTGAAAGTGTGTGAAAAAGAATCTGCCACTTATTAATTAGCCAAATATAAGGCGTTATATTCACTACAGCAAGCCTGCTTGTTTTTATTTCCTTTACTTCACATTGAAAAATATAAAATCTTGCTTCTTTTATTTCTGACAGCGTACCATTTCATTGTTTTTCAAAGTGTAAAACAATGAAGACTCACATTTGTTACCAACATTCCAATGTTACTGGTAAATTTAAAATGTAAATTATTTGATTGTATCTCGCTCAAAAATAAACACTTATGCACAGAGTGAATTCAGCAACTCCTATACTCCCAGCGGCGAACTGCACATAAAGGGAGCGTGGGTCGGAGGCCGGGCTACAACGGTGCAGCTCCCTTCAAGCACAACTCCCCACCAGAAGTGCAGGAGTCGCTGAATTTATCCTTGTGTTCAAATCCCTCCATGGCCTCACCCCTCCCTACCTCTGTAACCTCCTCCAGCCCTACAACCCTTCGAGATCTCTGCACTCCTCCAATTCTGCCCTCTTGTGCATCCCTTGCGCTGCAGTGCCTTCAGCTGCCTTGGCACTAAGCTCTGGAATTCCCTCACTAAACCTCTCCGCCTCTCTACCTCTCATTACTCCTTTAAGATGCTACCTCTTTGACCAAGTTTTTGATCACTTGCCCTAATATCTCCTTATGTGGCTCGTTGTCAAAATTCACTTGATAACGCTCCTGTGAAGCACCTTGGCACTTTTTGTGACGTTAAAGGTGCTATATAAATGCAAGTTCTTGTTGTTGATGTATATTTAAAGTTGTAAAGTGTTCAAATATGTTGCATATTGTCTCCATTTTTTTCATCACATGTCTCACTCCAACCATTTCCTGATGTTGGCAGCTCTTGATTGTTGGGGGATATGTGGAGAGGTCACATGTTTGATGAGGTCACGAGTCCAGTAACTCCCAATAACTGGCTTGGGTTAATAATGCACCTGTACACTGTTGATCTCAAACTGTGCTTACTGTTTTGAGTTTAAGTCATCATTAGATATTCTCTGCCCGCTGGCTAGAAATAACAATTGAGTCAATTATTAGGGGAGTGGACCACTCAATTTTTAAAAATGTATAATTATTACTATTGGAGAAGGCAATCAACGCGGGTGTAACAACTCACGTTTATTTTTCAGACCATTCCCATCTTGACAAAACAGAGCACCATCTGCAGAAACAATGGACTTGTCAGAGACAAGGGAAAAGGTGATGCATCAGTGGAGCAGCAGGGGCAATGGGCTCCAGTATTACCCTGGGAAGGGCTTTCCAGCCACCAATTAATCATGTGTCAGAGAAGCAGAAGATTCAGGATCAAGAGGGAGATCATCACTGAGCTGTGCCAATCAATAGCGCCTGGAGGGGTGCTCCGTGATCACAGCTGCTCTGTCTGTGCCTGTGCAATTGACAATAACAACAGAACCTTTGCTAGGGAACCGTTCCAGGCACCTGAGGTTAATTTTGCTGCCATTAATCCGTGCACCGTGTCTCACTGCATTTAGCAGGTGACTGATTCACCACTCCTCAATATGACAGGATCATCCATTTTCCAGAACCCCCGAGAGACACCCAGCCAGGCAGCAAACATTTTGTGCTGTTGATGACTTTCTGGGAGTCCTGAGTGCGGTAGACTGTTTCCACACGGAGACATGGGCACAGTCAGCCAGCAGCATGGCATGTATCAACCAAAAGAGGACTGTCTTCCCTCAGTATGTGGGACATGCGATTCCAAGCAAATCCTCCACCTGAATAATGTCACACGTAACATGTCCATCGCAAACTGGTCGTGTGACCCAGATCTTTGAGCAGGGAGACCGAACACTAGGTTGGCTTCTGGGAATTACTAAAATTGCTAAAAATGACCAGAAGGTCAGTAAACTTCTGAAAGAGATCAGTTACGTAGGCCGCGATTTTGCCGGCACTCAGAGGGCGGGTTTGGAGGCGGGTCAGAGGTTAAAATCATTTTGATTGACGGCGGGTTGCGATCCCGCCGTCAACCCGCCTCCAAACAGCTTTCCCAAGTGTTAGGGCCCCGATTTACGAATGGACCCGACACCTAGCAGTGGGAAGAGGATTAAAGGCAATTACCTGCCTGTTAACAGGTAGTTGCCAGTAGTTGTCAGCCTATTTTTGAATTTTGCCGCTTCTGGCTCGGGTTTCCCGATGTCTGGACACCATGCCAGGTAAGTGTGGTGTGTTGTGAGTCTGCTGTAATGCTTCTGGATTGATGACAGCTGCAGAAGTGGTGTGAAGGATCCAATGTTGCACATGGTGAGTCTCAGAGGAAAAAAAATGTTGGGTACTGCATTTTTAATACATTTACTCATTTCTTTAGGTTACACGTTTTTAAATCCATGTCCAGTGCCACCTCATTGGGAGAACCTCTCTCACCAGTCACAGATCGCTTGTCACCTCACCTGTAGCTGCCATCTATTCCAGCCTATAGAGGGAGTCATTGGAGTGCCTGGGTGCAAGAGGTCACCTTTGTGCAGTGATTATCAGTGTTTGCAACACCTCAATGCTGTCAAACACTGAGAAATCAACTGTCAAAATAAAATTGTGCGTGGTCCCTTTAAGGAAACCGGCAGATGACGCATCATCAAATGATGTCATCTGACCCACTTCCTGTTAATTGGCTGGCAAGCCCGCAGGGCGGACTTAACAAGGTCAATCAAGGCAAAATCACATCTGTGGGCTGGATGCAACTGGGGGCGGGACTGGAAGCTGGAAACCACCTGACCCACACCCACCCACCCTCCATTAATAAAATCATGGCCATAGAATTATATAGAATGTACAGCACAGAAACAGGCCATTCAGCCCAACTGGTCTACATCGGTACGATAACAAAATACTGCGGATGCTGGAAATCCGAAATAACAACAGAAAACGCTGGAAAAACTCAGCAGGCCAGGCAGCATCCGTGGAGAGAGAAACAGAGTTAACGTTTCAGGTCGAAGACCTTTCGTTAACTCTGTTTCTCTCTCCACGGATGCTGCCTGGCCTGCTGAGTTTTTCCAGCGTTTTCTGTTGTTATTTTGGTCTACATCGGTGTTTATGCTCCACACAAGCCTCCTCCCATCCCTCTTCATCTAACTCTATCAGCATAACCTTATATTCTTTTCTCTCTCATGTGTTGATCAAGTTTCCTCTTAAATGCTTTTGCCTCAACCTCCTTGTGGTATTGAGTTCCACATTCTAACCACTCTCTGGATAAAGAAGTTTCTCCTAAATTCCCTATTGTTAGTGATTTATTAGTGTCTATCTTATATTTATGGCCCCTAGTTTTGGTCTCTTCCACAAGAGGAAACATCTTCTCTAAGTCCACCCTATCAAACCCTTTCACATTCTTAAAGATTTCTATCAGGTCTTTTGGGATGTGGGCATCACTGGCAAGGCCAGCATTTATTGCCCATCCCTAATTGCCCTTGAGAAGATGGTGGTGAGTTGCCTTGGCTTGCTAGGCCATTTCAGAGGGCAGTTATGAGTCAACCACATTGCTGTGGGTCACATATATAGGCCAAACTGGGTGAAGACAGCAGATTCCCTTCCCTAATGGACATTAACATTAGTAAACCAGATGGGTCTTTAATTAACTGAATTTAAATTGGGATTTGAACTCTCATCTCCAGATCAAAGCTGGGTGGCGTGTGTGCTGTGAGGAGGATGCAGAGAAACTCCAGTATGATTTGGACAGGTTGGGTGATTGGGCAGATGCATGGTAGATGCAGTATAATGTGGATAAATGCGAGGTTATCCACTTTGGTGGCAAAAACAGGAAGACAGATTATTATCTGAACGGCAATAGATTGGGAAAAGGGGAAATGCAATGAGACCTGGGTGTCCTTGTGCACCAGTCGCTGAAGGTAAGCATGCAGGTGCAGCAGGCGGTTAAGAAGCCAAATGGTATGTTGGCCTTCATAGCGAGAGGATTCGAGTACAGGAGCAAGGATGTCTTGCTGCAGTTGTACAGAGCCTTGGTGAGACCACACCTTGAATATTGTATGCAGTTTTGGTCGCCTTATCTGAGGAAGGATGTTCTTGCCATGGAGGGAGTGCAGCGAAGATTCACCAGACTGATACCTGGGATGGCAGGAATGACATATGAAGAGAGATTGGGTCGATTAGGCTTATATTCGCTAGAGTTTAGAAGAATGAGAGGGGATCTCATTGAAACTTATAAAATTCTAACAGGACCAGACAGACTAGATGCAGGATGGATGTTCCCGATGGCGGGGGAGTCCAGAACCAGGGGTCACAGTCTAAGGATAAGGGGTAAGCCATTTAGGACTGAGATGAGGAGGAATTTCTTCACCCAGAGAGTGGTGAACCTGTGGAATTCTCTACCACAGAAGGCAGTTGAGGCCAATTCATTAAATATATTCAAGAAGGAGTTAGATATATTTCTTAAGGCTAAAGGGATCAAGGGATATGGGGAGAAAGCAGGGACAGGGTACTGAATTTGGATGATCAGCCATGATCTCATTAAATGGCAGAGCAGACTCGAGGGGCCGAATGGCCTACTCCTGCTCCTATCTTCTATGTTTCTATGTTTCTATCAGTAGTTCCAGGCCTCTGGATTACTAGTCCAGTAACCTAACCACAATGCTACCATTCCCCTCAGCCTTCTCTTTTCTAGAGAAAAGAGCCCCGGCCTGTTCAATCTTCTCTGTTGGGTTTAACCTCTCAGTTCTGATATTATCCTTATATAAAATGTTTGCACTTTCTCCAGTGCCTCTATATCCTTTTCATAATATGGAGACCAGAACTGTGCACAGTACTTTAAGTGTAGTCTAACCAAGGTTTGATACAAGGTTTAGCTTTTCAAATCTATCCCTCTAGAAATGAACCCCAGGGCTTTGTTTGCTTTTTTATGGCCTTATTAACCTGCGTCATTGATTTGTGTATCTGTAACCTTATGCCTGAATTTTTCTAACAACCCTTTTGTGGGACATTATTAAACACCTTCTGAAAATCCATTCATTCACTTCATCTATCCAAATAGTTACCTCTTCAAAAACTTCTATTAAATTTGTCAATCATGACTTGCTTTTAATAATCCCATGCTGGCAGTCCTTGATTAACCCACACATTTCTAAATGACCACTTACTTTCTCTTAATTTATGGTTATAGTTTGCTCACAACTGAAGCTAAATACATAGGCCGGAATTTTCTGGGGTCGGTGCGGGCGGGAATGGAGGTGGGCTGGGTGGGAAAGTTGATATTTTTGGGAGCGGGTCGGGAACCCACCGTCATCCCGCTCCCATGCGCCTTTCCCTCGGGCGCGTATGCCGGTGCGGCAGCAACCCAACTGGCAGAGGCGGGCAACCTAATTGAAATCATTATAAACTTGTTTTCAGACAGTTAAGAACCTTTTTCCCACTACATTTTAAATTTACCTGCATGGCCACGGGAAACATGCTGCTCGGGAACCACGTCTGTCAACCCGAGGCGGGAGTTGAGTGGCCATTGATCCAGCTGATTAGTTGACAGCATGAAATGTACTATAAAAGCTCCCACCTGACAGCTGATCACTTTCCTCAGGCAGAAGCTGTTGCTGACTGCATTCCCAGCACAGACTGAGTTTTCTGCAGGCTGCAAGTCTTTCCAGCAAAGTCTCCATCCAGAACCTCTCTCACCATTGACAGATTGCTTCTGTCATCTCTACTTCACCTGCTATCTATTCCATCAACATGGGTGCCATTTATACTGTCTCACCTTGGTCCTCACAGTCTGACCATGACCAGCCCCAACACCAGCAGCACCAGGCACACCAGCAGCACCAACAACACCACCAACCTTCTCCGCAATCACCTGATGCTGCACAGGGCAGAGGGCATCAGCACCCAAGCACATTGCTGCCCAGGAGGCCAGGGATGGCCTCATCATGGCTAGATTTACTTCACTTGATGCTGTACACCCATATGGCTGCCACATGATGCGCCAGGTTGGCGCCACCCCACACTAACACCATAAAGTATCCCTCTCCCTCTTATTTTGGGCTCTCTTTTCCTGCAAGGAGGGAAAGAAGAGAAGGTTAAGTAAGAGTGATGGAATGAGTATAAGAACTGGGTGGGTTAGATCTTTAGAGGGAAACTATGATGAAGTGGGGTGCCAAAGCCAAGTGGCCTCCTTGTGTGTTGTTAGTTGGTATGATTGCATTAGGATGAGGGTGAGTGTGAGGAGTGGCTAGTGAGATGGGGATGTGATAATGTAGATAGAGAGAGAGGAATGGGTGGAGGTCCAAGGTAAGTTGGTGTGAGTAAGGATGTGTAGGGTAGGGAAGGCAGAGTGATGGGGATGTGATGAGAGGCATAGCAGGATGAAGTTGAGTGTGGCTATGTACTAACGTTTCCTGGTCTAATGAGATCATTGAAACGTTTGCGGCACTGCACCCAGGTCCTCCTGACCACATCCCTGCTGGTGACCTCCTCTGCAATATGCAACCAGGCTATTTTGATCTCCTGAGGAGGTCTTTTCTGCCCATTGGAAGGGAAGAGGACCTCCCTGCGTGCTCTGACTCCCTCCATAAGCATATGGAGGGAGTCATTGGAGAAGCTGGGTGCAGCCCTCTGCCTCTGTGCAGTCATTGTCAGTGTTTGCAGCACTCCAATGCTGTAGTGTACTGACAGCACTATGTTAGATTAACCTTCAAATCTAATGTGGCCAGGGCCCCTTTAAAGATCCCGGCTGAAAACGTGTCATGAATGACGTCACCAGACCTGCACCATTTAATTGGGCCGGGTAACGCGCCGGGCAGGCTTAATAGGCCCTATTAATGTAAAATCGTTCTGTGGAGCGGGATGGAGCCAGCAATGGGGTCGTGACCTGCCATGGCCAGTGCCCGCACCGGACCCACCCAGGTAAAGAAAATTCCTGCCCTAGTATTTACAGCACAGAAACAGGCCATTCGGCCCAGCTGGTCTGTGTCGGCATTTATGCTCCACACGATCCTCTATGTATCTATGCTGTTCGCCTCAACTTTTCCTTGTGGTAGCGAGTTCCACATTCTAACCACTCTCTGGGTAAAGAAGATTCTTCTGAATTCCTTATTGGATTTATTAGTGACTATCTTATATTTGTGACCCCTACAATGTAAGATTGGATATTTTTCATTGTACTGTGAAGCACAAGTGAACTGAAAGTTGAGGCCTTTCAGGAGTTGAAAGAGACCTAGATGTCCAACCAATGCAGAGCACCAATCAACAAAGCCAATAGAATGTTGAACTACATGGATGTCAAAATCAAACAGTGGAGTGATGTGATCAGACTGCACCTTGAACTTATGTCCAGTTCTGGTTGCTAAGAAGCATGGGAGACACTGCAGAAAAGGACCGTTAGACTAATCCTTAGTGTCAGTAGTTCTAGTTATGAGTTAAAACTGGAGGGACTTGGGCTTTTCTCACTAGGAAAGGGGACATCTGACAACTAATCTCATAGAGGTATATAAGATAGTTAAAGGATTAGAAAATGTAAATCCAGCAACTAAAATGCTAGAGTAGGACATGGGAACACCAGTTCAAAAGGTAACTTTAGGACTGATAACAGGAAATTCTTCTCCACACAGAGTGATCCACACTTGGAATGGGGTTCCAGATGGAGCAGTGGAAACAAAAACTCTGGAATCATTTAAGAAACAATTGGATGCTGCAGTGGGAGTGGGAGGGGTGGTGTCGGCTATAGAGTCTTTGAATGGATGAACTAAGGTGTGTCGAATGGCCTACCTGATGCACAAATGCCTTGCGATTTTTGTGAACATGTCTTTCTTGTTGTTAATCATGTGACGTAAATGCACTTTGTTCAGTGTATCAGTAAGAAACTCTTTTAGCTAACATCTGAGCCAGTGGCTCAGTGGTTAGCACCCTTGCCTCTGAGTCTGAAGGTTGTGCGTTCATAGTCCTACTCCAGAGGCTTTGAGCACAAAAATCTAGGCTGACACTCCAGTGCTAGTACTGAGGGAGCACTGCACTGTCGGAGTTGCTGGTTTTCAGATGAAACGTTAAACTGAGGCCACGTCTGCTTTCTCCAGTGGATGTAAAAGATCCCACGGCACTATTTTGAAGAAGAGCAGGGGAGTTATCCTTCATGTCCTGGCCAATATTTATCCCATAATTAACATAACAAAAACAGATTATCTGGTCATTATTACATTGCTGTTTGTGGGAGCTCGCTGAGTGCAAATTAGCTGCCGCATTTCCTACATTACATCAGTGCCTACACTTCAAAAAGTACTTCATTGGCTGTACAGCACTTTGGGATGTCCGGTGGTTGCGAAAGGTGCTATAGAAATGCAAGTCTTTCTTTTTTTCTTTATCTAATTTATATCTTTGAAGACATAGCCCTGGAATTCGATTGCATAGCGCCCGTTGTTCTCTTACCTCAGCCTGAGCCAGGAGCAGTGGGTGAGGTGTCTGCGCTTTACGAAGGAGGTGCTTACAGAACTTTGCCACCTCTTGCAACCAGACTTGTAGCCTCACTCCAGGGCAGGGACAGCGCTGCCAGTGACTGTGAAGGTGACCGTGGCCCTGAATTTCTTCACGTCGGGATCCTTCCAGGCTGGAGCAGGCGACATCTGTAACATCTCACAGTTCGCCATCCACTGCTGCATAAGAGAGGTGAGAGAAGCTCTTTATACCAGGAGAGGGGACTTCTGACCAGAGAGAAGCAAGCAGAGTGTGCACATGGTTTTGCCAGGATAGCGGGCTTCCCCATGGTGCAGGGCGCCATCGATTGCACGCACGTGACTTTGCGGGCACCGCATCTAAATGCTGAGATGTACCGCAACCACAAAGGTTACCACTTGCTGAGTGTGCAGTTGGTGTGCAACCATGCTCAGCACATCATGATGGTGAATGCCCAATATCCTGGCAGCAGTCATGATGCTTTTCTTCTGCGCCAGTCCGCTGCTCCCTCAGTCTTTGATCCACCAAGACAAAGCAGAGGGTGGCTACTGGGCAACAAGGTCTATCTGTTGACCACCTGGCTCATGACTCCGCTCCGCAACCCAACCACACGTGGGCAGCATGAGTACAATGAGAGCCATGCTGCCACACGAAACATCATAGAGCAGACCATTGGAGTGTTGAAGCTATGGTTCCGCTGCCTGGAACGCTCTGGTGGAGCCCTACAGTACTTGCCGGAGCGGGTGTCCCAATTCATGGTAGTCATCTGCATCCTCCACAACCTGGTCATCATGAAGGCACAGCCCGTGCTACCAGGGATACGGCCACCAGCGCAGGAGCAGGAGGAGGAGGAAGCGGAGGAGGAGGAAGCGGAAGGAAGGAGGCAACCCAGACAACCCCTTTCTGGCCGGGATATTCAGGCTCCAATCATCCACCTGCGGTACCAGTGAACACAACCCCAATTCCCCTTTCAACAGTAATCCCATACCTTACCTTCACTCTGTTACTAACCATCACAGTGTCCTCTTGGCCACAATGCTGAAATAAAAGGCACCGCAAAGCAAACTTTCTAATCAAACTTTATCCATCTATCCATCCAATATTACATTTACAAAAAATCAACTAATCACCCTTGTGTTTTCCCTTAATGACAGTCTTGCGTTTGCCTTTGCCTATCCTAGTGCTCCTACGCAGTGCTACCCCAGTGGCTGCAGCATGGCTGGTGGAAGGCTGCTGACTTTCAGTGGGGGAGACTGCAGATGGCCTTGCAGGACGACCTTGAGGAGCTCTGGGCCTACTAGGCCCGGCTTTGGAATAAGAACATAAGAACATAAGAAATAGGAGCAGGAGTAGACCAATCGGCCCCTCGAGCCTGCTCCGCCATTCAATGAGATCATGGCTGATCTGATCCAACCTCAACTCTAAAGATCACAAGAAGTAGGAGCAGGACCAGGCCACTCGGCCCCTGGGCCCGCTCCGCCACCCACAGGGCCTTGACCGATCCGAAGTCAAACTCATGTCCAATTTCCAGCCCGCTCCCCGTAACCCCTGATTCCCTTTACTTCTAGGAAACGGTCTATTTCTGTTTTAAATTTATCTAATGAAGTAGCTTCCACAGCTTCCTGGGGTAGCAAATTCCACAGACCCACTACCCTCTGAGTGAAAAAGTTTCTCCTCATCTCAGTTTTGAAAGAGGAGCCCCTTATTCTAAGATTATGTCTCCTAGTTCTAGTTTCACCCATCATTGGGAACATCCTCACTGCGTCCACCCGATCAAGCCCCTTCACAATCTTATATGTTTCAATAAGATTGCCTCTCATTCTTCTGAACTCCAATGAGTAGAGTCCCAATCTACTCAACCTCTCCTCGTATGTCCACCCCCTCATCCCCGGAATTAACCGAGTGAACCTTCTTTGTACTGCCTCGAGAGCAAGTATGTCTTTTCTTAAGTATGGACACTAAAACTGTATGCAGTACTCCAGGTGCGGTCTCACCAATACCCTATACAACTGCAGCAATACCTCCCTATTTTTATATTCTATTCCCCTAGCAATAAAAGCCAACATTCCATTGGCTTTCTTGATCACCTGCTGCACCTGCATACTAACTTTTTGATTTTCTTGCACCAAGACCCCCAGATCCCTTTGTACTGCAGTACTTTCCAGTTTCTCGCCATTAAGATAATAACTTGCTCTCTGATTTTTCCTGCCAAAGTGCATAACCTCACATTTTCCAATATTGTATTGCATCTGCCAAATCTCTGCCCACTCACCCAGCCTGTCTATATCCCCTTGTAGGTTTTTTACGTCCTCCTCACTCTCTACTTTCCCTCCCATCTTTGTATCATCTGCAAACTTTGATATGTTACACTCGGTCCCCTCCTCCAAATCGTTAATATAGATTGTAAAGAGTTGGGGACCCAGCACCGACCCCTGCGGAACACCACTGGCTACTGGTTGCCAGTCCGAGAATGAACCATTTATCCCAACTCTCTGCTTCCTGTTAGATAACCAATCCTCCACCCATGCCAGAATATTACCCCCAATCCAGTGATTTTTTATCTTGAGTAATAATCTTTTATGTGGCACCTTGTCGAATGCCTTCTGGAAGTCTAAATACACTACATCCACTGGTTCCCCTTTATCCACCCTGTACGTTATGTCCTCAAAGAACTCGAGCAAATTTGTCAGACATGACTTCCCCTTCATAAAGCCATGCTGACTTTGTCCTATTAAATTATGTTTATCTAAATGTTCCGTTACTGTCTCCTTAATAATAGACTCCAAAATTTTACCCACCACAGATGTTAGGCTAACTGGTCTATAATTTCCAGCCTTCTGCCTACAAACCTTTTTAAATAAGGGTGTTACATTAGCAGTTTTCCAATCTGCCGGGACCTTTGCTGAGTTCAGGGAGTTTTGGAAAATTATTACCAAAGCATCCACAATTCCTACTGCCACTTCCCTCAAGACCCTAGGATGTAAGCCATCAGGTCCAGGGGATTTATCCGCCTTGAGTCCCATTATTTTACTGAGTACCAATTCCTTAGTGATTGTAATCGTATTTAGCTCCTCCCCCACTAGAGCCCTCTGTTTGTCCAGTGTTGGGATATTCTTAGTGTCCTCTACCGTAAAGACTGAAACAAAATATTTGTTCAGCATTTTTGCCATCTCCATGTTTCCCACCATTAATTTCCCGGTCTCATCCTCTAAGGGACCTACGTTTGCCTTAACCACCCTTTTTCTTTTTATATAACTATAGAAACTATAGAATGCACCACCTCAGCATGGGCGGCAGCAGTATGGGCTGGTTGGCTGACAGGCAACAGCAGGGGCACTGGCGGAGTGGCAGTGGTGAGAGGATGAATGCTGCCATCCTGAGAGAGGACAGCAGGGTCGTCCTCCACGGATCCATTAACACTCCCCCGGGTCAGCGCCTCAGCAATCCTAGTAATCTGCTGGAGTACAGGCTGCTGGACTGCTGTGACACCCTACAAGCCCCTTTTAACACTGGTAAACCCAGCCATGATGGCAGCAGTCTGAGCTTGCATGACTTGACACTGCATTCAGGCTTTCTGGCAGGCCTGCCAATGCACCAAGCATTTCATTGTGCATTCCCTTCCGCGTTCTTCTGTAGGCCGCTCCATCGACGCCTTCATCTGAGTTCTCTGCAGCAGAACACGTGTGCAACCTTGCCCTCCGGGGAGCTGGCACCTGAGCTACTCTTTCCCCTGCCCTGGCTGCAAGCCACTCGTGCCCAGTGTCTCACCACGTGCAGATCCTGCATCTAACTTATCCGCTGAAGTACGCAGAGTGTTAATATCTGAACTCGTGCGTGGGAGTGTGAAATCGAACGATGGTGTTTCTTCTTCCTCTTCTTCACTCTCCTCTCCCTCTTCTTGTTGACCCACTGGCTGGGCAGGCTTGATTTCTTGGGTGTCTGAAAAGAGAAAGGCACAAGGGTAGGGTTGTGGTGAGGGGAGGGGGGAAAGCAAGAGGTGCATGCTTACACCATATGCAGATTGTAAATGAGAAAAGATTGTGGAATGAGGGGGAAGTGTGATGTGAGAAGGAGAATAACGTATGAGGATACCGGCATTTTCAATTCTTTCAGCCTGCCGCTGGCCACGGGCTCAGCCATGCCCCTGCCAAAAATGGCCAGCACCATCGCCTCCATGGGGTGAGGTCATGCAGGCGAGCCTGTCCCTCTAAATCTCTAATATGTAAACCAAACAAGTCTGTTCTTTTTTTCAGCTGAATTGCGCCATATTTTGGGCTCAGCATTAGGTGGCAAGTCCATTAAAGTCAGGTCTGTTGAGTAGAGGAGTCCCATTAAAGTCAGGCCTTTTGAGTAGAGGACTCCCATTAAACTCACCTGCCAGTTAAGGTCTGCTGGCGCTGGCTATGTGCAACCTTTCCCTGCAAGAGAAAGGGAAGTGTGTCAGTGAGTGTGGTGTAATGTGATTGGGTGATATGCCTGCCATGGTTGAATAGCTGACAGTGTGTGCAGGCTGTGAGATGTGGGTTGAGGATTACAGCAGTGGTAAGTGTGTACAGGTGCGGTGAAGTTATAAATTTTGGGGGAGAAATTCAGTATCGCCCCATTTGGGGCGCAATTATCGGCCGGGCGCAAAGATTGGCCCCTGCGCTAATTATCGCCTCCGACTGCAAACTTGACTTTATTGCCCCTGGAGGTGATTGGAGCGCTAAATCAGGCGCTACACACCTGTCTTAAGGCGCAAAGGCCGAGGAGCGAGGCGCTAACTCAGAGCGCGGGCGCAGCGCAGGTGCTGTCAGTTAGCGATGGAACACAGACACACTGGCGCCGGACTGTTCTTAAAGGGGAGGGTCGATCTTGCACTCCAGCCACACCCTGCTCATTGGAGCCTTGAATCTCGGCCTGGAGAGACCTGTGCCTAAATCTTCCAGCCAAGGACTATGGAGAGGGTGAGAGAACGAGCTCAGCGCTTCAGCGAGCGGGCCTTGGATGCTCTGGTTGGCGCGGTGGAGCGCAGAAGATCTATACTCTTCCCTGAGAGTGGCAGGAGGCCTTTGCCGTGCGAGTACAGAAGAGTGTGGAGGGAGGTGGCTCAGAGCGTCTCCTCCAGGAGCATGATGCCCAGGACCCATATACAATGTCGAAAAAAGTAAAACGACCTCACTCGGATCGTCAGGGTGAGTGGCTTTTTTTCAATACCTCTCCATCCCTCCATCTCAACCTCACTCTATGGCCAGAGGGTCTTAAAACCCCAATGCACAACACTCATCCAACACCTATGGCCCTCTCATGAAACACACATGCACATTCCACACTTTGCATACAGTAAGGGCTATTCACCTATGGGAGGCACATCAGGCAAGACCATGGCTGCATACAGTAAGGGCTATTCATCTATGGGAGGCACATCAGGCAAGACCATGGCTGCATACAGTAAGGGCTATTCACCTATGGGAGGCACATCAGGCAAGACCATGGCTGCATACAGTAAGGGCTATTCACCTATGGGAGGCACATCAGGCAAGACCATGGCTGCATTCAGTAAGGGCTATTCACCTATGGGAGGCACATCAGGCAAGACCATGGCTGTATATTTACTCAGACGCCGTCCTTTTTCTTGCAGACCAAGCTATCTCATAATGGGAGACAGCAGCAATGGACAGGTGGAGGGCGGCCTCAGCTGCAACCCCTCAGCGATCTTGAGGCGCGCGTCCACAGGATTGTGGCAAGCCGGGTGATCGGTCCCGTCGCCACTAGAGACGCCGACCCCGTTGTGGACAGCAATGGTAAGGTCATCACCTTTTTGTCCTCTGTCCTTCCACTTGTCCCTCACAACACCAGCCTTTGACACTTTCAATCCAACTTACTAAATCGCTGCACTCATTCCTCCCTTACTGGCCCCCTGTCCTCACACTAAAGCCACTCTTGTACCTCCCTGCTTTCAGATGGTGATTCACCAGCTGAGGAGATGGGCCCTCAAGCTGCCAGTGGGAGTGAAGCTGCAGCCGAGGAGGAAGATGAAGGCGGAGCATCAGCGCCACCCTCTCCCGAGGAAGCCCATGCCCACACTGGGAACACGCCTTCCCTGGAGGGGAGCAGGGGGGAAGGGTCTGATGAGGGTGAAGCTCCAGCACCCAGTGGGCTGCAGCAACGCCATGGGGATAGGGAAGCTCGGGGGCCTTCTCCCCGGAGGGATGGTATGCCAGTGAGTCCTACTGCACTGGACGCAGAGGAGGAGCAGCTCATCGCTGAAATGAACACCCAGGCGGTGGACATGCACACTGAGCTCATGGGTGCAGTGGGAAGGGTGCCTGAATGCATTGAATCACTAGCAAGGAGTGTGGAGCACTTCGCTGTAGCACAGGCGGATGCCACGCAAATGTTTAGTGCTGCAATTCAGTCAATGGCTGCCATGAACCCATCTCTGACTGCTTTCCTGCAGACTCATATTGAGGCCACGCGAGCACTGACTGCTGCCATCCTCGATGGTTCGTACACATTTCCCCGGGGCTCTCACCGCGCCGCAGCAGGCCAGCAATCTGTGCTCCAGCAGATTGCTCCGGATGCTGAAGTGCTGCCCCGTGGGAGTGCCAGTGTGTCGGTCGAGCAGGGAGTTGCTGTCCTCTCTCAAGATGACAGCATTCCTGCTGCCACCACTGTCACTTCTCCACTGCACTTGCCACCGCCTGTAGGACAGACTGCTGCCGCCCATACAGAGTTGGTGCAGTCTGCAGCCGGGCCCTCCAGGCCCAGAGCTGGTCGAGGCCGTCCTTCAAAGGCGTCTGCAGTCTCAGGTTCTGACAATCAGCAGCCTTCCACCAGCCTTGCTGCAGCCACTGAGGTCCCATTATGGAGGAGCAGTAGGGTGGGAAGGGGGGAAGTGCGCAAGGGAAGGAGATCACCCTCGAAGGGCAAAAAGTAGGAGGCGTGACAAAATGTTGGTCATTTTTTTATTAAAGGCTGAGGTTCGTGGTCAAACTTTTGAACATTATCTCCAGGTTATGAGAACCAGTTATGTTAATGACTGTGTTTTTGTGTTTCTTTCTATTAGTTTGTCATGAGGAAATGACACACACAGAGTTTGTGAAATAAATAAGTTTTTGTATTCAAAATGTACATGTTTGGTCTTTGGAATCATTGCTGCCTTGGCCAGCTTAGGGGTTGCGGGTTGGTTTCATTCATGTTGTTCTCAATAGCAGAAGCCATTTCCTCAGCAGGGGCCTAGAAGCGGCTTGCTATCAGCCGTTGACGGACGGCCCTTCCAGTTTCTACATTGTGGGCCTCCCTCCCGCCTTGGTGCTGCTGATGATCATCCTCCTCCTCTTCCTCCTCCTCTTCCTCCTCCTCCTCTGGTGGTGCTCCAAGGCCTGGTGGCATTGGCTGGGTCCTGAGGATTGCCAGGTTATGCAGCATGCAGCACACAACTACGAAGTGGGAAACTCGCTCAGGCGAGTACTGCAGGGCTCCTCCAGAATGGTCCAGACAGCGGAACCGTTGCTTGAGCACGCCGATTGTGTGCTCAACGATGTTCCTGGTAGCTTGATGGCTCTCGTTGTACCGCAGCTCAGCGTACGGAGCGGTGTCATCAGCCAGGTGCTCAGTGGATATCCCTTGTCCCCGAGAAGCCAACCAACTGGCTGATGCGGTGCCTGGAAAAGTTCTGCCACAGTAGTCTGGCGCAGGATGAATGCATCGTGGCAGCTGCCAGGATACTGGGCATTGACAGCGAATATCAGCTGTCTGTGGTCACAGACCAACTGAACGTTTAAGGAATGGAACCCCTTTCTGTTGCGGAAATCCTCGGCATTCTCATGTGGAGCACGCAAAGCCACATGCGTGCAGTCAATGGCGCCCTGCACCATGGGGAAGCCCGCTATCCTAGCAAAGCCCATTGCGCGTTCTTGCTGCTTGTCTGGGGTCATGGGGAAAGAGATGTACTCTCGTCTCCTTAAAAAGAGGGCATTTGTGACCTGACGGATGCAGCAATGCACCGCAAACTGGGAGATATTGGCGAGGTCCCCAGTAGCTGCTTGAAATGAGCCAGTGGCATAAAAGTTCAGAGCCACTGTGATCTTCACTGCCACCGACAGAGACGTCCTGGACCTTAGTTGAGGCTGCAGATCTGGCTGCAGCAGGTGGCAGAGCTCAGTGACTACCTCCTTGCTGAAGCGCAGCCTTCGCAAACACTGCTCCTCAGACATATTAATATATGTGAATTGTTGGCGATATACCCTGGGAGGGTAAGATCTCCTGTACAGAGGCCTGTTGGCCCTCCTCCATCTGGCCATGATTGCCACTCTCTCTCTGCGTCTCTGTGTCCTCCGATTCTGGTGGCGCAGGACGACACCCCCAATAAGTGCAGCCCCCACAGTCTCTTGGCAATCAAAGTTATGAAGGTCAAAAACCAAAGTACCTGCAAAGTTATGATCAGTAGCCAAAACTACCTCACACAGCGTTGACTCAATGCAGAAGTCTCTCTTTCTCTCTATCCGAATCTCTCTCTCTCTCTCTCAGAACGAGTGGTGCAAAAATGTCAACCACAGAGAAAGACTGGAAGAGGCCCCCTTTAAATAGCACCCCCCCAGCCCCACAGCGACTGATAGCGTTCCAGTCTTCCGGTCGTTGGTTGCACCAGGCGGAAAGGATGGGGGCGCCACTCAATTTCCGCTCCGGGGCGCCACAAGGGCGTTGCACCCTCGTATGACGTCAAGATCTGCGTGCGCAGGAGATCACGGTGGTAAAGTTTAGCGCCGCCGCAAAATGTCTAGTTAATTTTGCGAGCCGCGCAAACATCGCTGCGCCCGGGCGCTAGTTGCTTTGCGCCCCATTAGCGCCCTCTTAAGGCGCTAACGGGAGGCGCAACCAACTGAATTTTTCCCCCTTTAGGTGTGAGTCATGTTTGGTAGAGATTGTGGTAGGTGAGTGATGGGGGTGTGGTGCATTGAGCAGTGTGCGAGGCTAGTGGTGCAAATGATGGGATGTGCCATTTGAAGATTAATTCATTGACCTTGACCACTCATGTGAGGTCATTAAACTTCTTCCTGCACTGAGTCCAGGTCCTTGTGGCTGTACTGCTGGCATTGACCACATTGGCTATCTGCTCCCAGTGCTGTCTTGTCTGTTGCCTATTTCTTATGTTCTTATATTCTTGTTTCAGTAATCGATTAGTGATGGCCAAATGCGCTTCCTGTCCAGGAGCAAAGGTTGCGGAATGCGCTTCCTGTCCGGGAGCAAGGTTCAGCAAGGAGTTGGATCAGGAAAAAAATAGCAACTCATGATTTCTATACCAAATCTCATGATTTTTAAGAGCTTGTCTCCTGATTTATGAGGCGGTGGGGTAGGCAGTACTGTAACTACGACTTATGTTTCATCAGAATCAGTTGTTGAAAGTATAGCATTCATGGATTTCATGAGCTTCTCCAAACACATGATTGGTCCATCTTGTTAACAACTACTCCCCATATCAGTCCTGTTTTCATCGGTCTCAAACTGAAGACCATATTTCCAGTGCCTGTCTGGCATTTAGAGCAGCAGTTCTGAGATCTTTTGGCTGCTTCAGGAGACAATCTCTTATCTGTCCCATAATCTCCTAAAGCTTTTCCAATTGCTTGCTAGATTACCTATCATTTCTAGTTTTGGTGGATTTTGTATAAAGACTTGTACATTGGCTGCATTCCCAATGCTTAACATTCTGATGTTTCATTTTAAATGACTTTCTGGCTGATACAGTAATATACAACAGCTTATACAGCAAGTAATAAGCAAACAATAATCATGCGGTAAGTCGATTACTTAGCTGAAAAGCACATGAAGCTGTAGAAAATTGGCTTTTCTACCGTCAAATGTTATTCTTTTTCTTCTGTATCACCTTCTGAAACATTCTGGTAGATTCGGAGTTACTTCCACCTCCATGCAATGTTTCTTATTAAGGTTGGTCAGTAACAAATAAGAAAAGACTTCACTGGTAGGAGGGTCATTAACCAGAGGAGACAGATTTTAAATAATTGGCAACAAAGCCAGAGGGGAGATGAGGAGCCTTTTTTTACACAGCGAGTTGTTGTGATCTGGAATACACTGCCTGAAAGGGTGGTGGAAGCAGATTCAATAATAACTTTCAAAAGGGAATTGGATAAACGCTTAAAAATGAAAAAAATTGCAGGGCTTTGGGGAAGGAGCATGGGAGTGGGATTGATTGGCAGTTCTTTCAAAGAGCCGGCACAGGCACAATGGACTGAATGGCCCGAAGTTATAACGACAGAATCCATCTTTGAATTCTACAGACTACTACATGAACCGTTTCCTTTGAATTCTACGGATTACTGCACGATCCGGTCTGAATCCATCGACTACTTCATGACATCAGGGAATCTGGCTTACCTTTCGCGGCAGCGAGAGTAAACAAGTGGGGTGCAGAAACCCTCACAACCACGTGACAGTCAGGCGCTGCAGCAAAACGAGCTGAGTGCCTCACTTTAAATTTCCGAAGTGAGCCGAGTGGTGAGCATGTTTTCCGATCCTACAAATCCAGACATAGTTTAGGTATACTGAGGGAGGGTGGTTTTTCTAAGGTTAATGTATAATGTGTTCCCCCTTTTACGATGTGTCGTGTGTTCCCCATTTCCATAGACCAAGTTTTATGAACGTGTGTATACTTGTACTCTCTTTGATCTGCGCCTATGACATGTATTTCATGATTTTAGACGCCATGCAATAAAGATATTCATTTCGTGCTATTCAACCGGGTCTATTTGAGTTTTCTCTGCATTACTGCTCCTTGCATCTAAGTCCAGGTGTCAGAACCGTAAGGGCGAGTGGGTCAAACCACTCACAGGTGCTTATTGCAAAAGTCTGGCTGGAGACCAGAGCAAACAATAGTATAGGCAACGAAGGCCTCACCTCGCACCAGTACCGTGACCCCTTACAAGGTTGATTGGTATTGCATTAACAATTATGCAACGAGTTTAAAGGGCAATTAATGTGCAAATCCAGCAAGTTCTTAAATTTAACAGGGACGCTAAGGGTGAGATGACGTTTGTGTGAAGCAAATGGTGGAGCAGTGTAAATCGCTCAGCAAGTTCTGGAGATTCACAACTCACGGCATATCTCCTCATCCCCTGAATTTGCTGGTTGATTGCACATTAACAACAGTGTGTGTCATTAACACGCCATTGTTTTTCTAGGGAGATTTGGCCCTCTCAACTGTTTGAACATATGTCATCCAAGTCACAGGTGGAACCTGCAGTGGAACTAAAGCCCCTATCACCCCTTCTCACCGCGGTCCTGAAAGACGGTCAGGGCTATAGCTGGGTGCCAGGGCCACTAACTTGTAAACCTTGTCCTAGTGTGTCCTTCAAACTGCAATTACAAGTGATTTTAAATGCTGCCATCTTTAAAATAGTTTTCATTTTGTGGTGAGGGTCAGTGTTGATCATTGAGGTTTCCGACAAAAGGTTGCACCTCTCGGCCCTGATGTCATAAGAACATAAGAAATAGGAGCAGGAATAGGCCACTTGGCCCCTCGAGCCTGCTCCGCCATTCAATAAGATCATGGCTGATCTTGGGCTCAAAGCCACTTCCCCGCCCGCTCCCCATAACCCTTCACTCCCTTATCTTGCAAAAATTTGTCTATCTCCACCTTAAATGTATTTAATGACCCAGCCTCCATGGCTCTCTGGGGCAGAGAATTCCACAGATTTACGACCCTCTGAGAGAAGAAATTCCTCCTCATCTCAGTTCTAAAAGGGCGACCCTTTATTCTAAATCTGTGCCCCCGTGTTCTAGATTTCCCCACGAGGGGAAACATCCTCTCTGCATCTACCTTATCGTGCCCCCTCAGTATCTTATATCTTTCAATAAGATCACCTCTCATTCTTCTAAATTCCAATGAGTATAGGCCCAGCATGCTCAACCTTTCTTCATAAGTCAACCCCCTCATCTCTGGAATTAACCTAGTGAATCGTCTCTGAACTGCCTCCAATGCAAGTATATCCTTCCTTAAATAAGGAGACCAAAACTGTACGCAGTACTCAAGGTATGGTCTCACCAATACCCTGTACAGTTGAAGCAGGACTTCCCTGCTTTTATACTCCAACCGCTTTGAAATAAAGGCCAACATTCCATTTGCCTTTTTGATTACTTGCTGTACCTGCATGCTAACTTTTTGTGTTTCATGCACAAGGACCCCCAGGTCCCTCTGAACTGTAGCATTTTGTAATCTCTCTCCATTTAAATAATAGTTTGCTTTTTTATTTTTCCTGCCAAAGTGTATAACCTTGCACTTTCCCACATTATACTCCATCTGCCAAATGTTTGCCCACTCACTTAGCCTGTCTATATCCCTTTGCAGATTCTTTGAGTCCTCTGCACAACTTGCTTTCCCACCCATCTTTGTATCATCTGCAAACTTGGCTACATTACACTCGGTCCCTTCATCCAAGTCATTAATGTAGATTGTAAATAGTTGAGGCCCCAGCACCGATCCCTGTGGCATCCCACTAGTTACCGTTTGCCAACCGGAAAATGATCCATTTATCCCGACTCTCTGCTTTCTGTTAGTTAGCCAATTCTCTATCCATGCTAATATATTACCCCCAATTCCATGAGCTCTTATCTTATGCAGTAACCTTTTATGTAGCACCTTATCGAATGCCTTCTGGAAATCCAAATACACCACATCCACTGGTTCCCCTTTATCCACCCTGCTCATTACCTCCTCAAAGAACTCCAGCAAGTTTGTTAAACATGATTTCCCTTTCATAAAACCATGCTGACTCTGCTTGACTGCATTATGATTTTCCAAATGCTTCCTTAATGAAGGACTCCAGCATTTTCCCAATGACAGATGTTAGGCTAACTGGTCTATAGTTCCCTGCTTTCTGTCTCCCTGCTTTCTTAAATAGGGGTGTTACATTTGTGGTTCTCTCTGGTTCTCTCACCATAACCTTGACAGGAGAGTGGCATAGACCTCAGAGAAACAGAGGTTTTTAGCTGTTTGAGCAGTTTCTCCATGGGTCCTGGGCAGATTTCAGGCACTCCTATTGATTGGCCCACCTGAAAATAATCACAAAAGTTTGTACAGTTAAAGTGACAAAGAAC
Organism: Squalus acanthias; assembly: GCA_030390025.1. Lineage (NCBI taxonomy): Eukaryota > Metazoa > Chordata > Chondrichthyes > Squaliformes > Squalidae > Squalus > Squalus acanthias. The sequence goes on from CM059433.1 coordinate 37,222,226, forward strand.
ATGGAACAAACACTTAGCTGTTGTACAAATGACAGGACACTCAGGCAGCAGTTTGAATGTGATTCTTTTTAGCCGGTAACTCACCCACCTTAGGGTTGCCAACCCTCCAGAATTGCCCTGGAGTCTCCAGGCATTCAAGACTAATCTCCAGGAAACTGTTGCAAGCAACCCTGTAAAAAAAAACATAGGGGCAATAAAAAACTGTTATAAAAATACTGAAGATGGGGAGAAATGTTTGTCTTGACTTACAGTCAAGAATCATCCAATTGGCTTTCCAATTGGTGTGGGAAAGCAATGCATTGTGCTGATGGACGTGTTGGGCGACCAATGGCGGGAGGGTGGGGGCGGGGCAGTTGAAGGAAGGAGGTCATGTGATGAAACCTCCAGGAATACATGCAACCAATGTTGGCAACCCTTCACCCGCTGTTGGGGGCCTTGATCATGAGGCAGTACGGGAGTCACCTCACTGCTTGGCCCTGTCTTCACACAGGTATATAGTGCATGCACAGTAAAGGTTTCTTCAGCATCCTGGGGTGACCTCAGGGTAGCAGCCAGACTGTGCGGGGAGGTTAAATCCCTCGGCGAGGGTTATCAGCAAACTCTGGCAGGCGGACACATCTCAAGAAACGCTGACTGCCCATTATGGCCCTACAATGCTCCGCTGTTCAATTTTCCTCTCTGCCCTACTCCTAGACAATCCTTCATGCCCAACTAGCGATTAAACCAAAATCTGCCTTGATCTACCTCACTGACCGAGCACAGACCATGTGGGCTTCAATGTATAGCCAATGGGGAGTTACTATAGGATGGCTTCTGCCTGCTGGACTTTACTTCAATGTGCGTTAGTGGGCAGGAGTTTCCTCCGCGATCTTGCCCAAAACCGAGCCATTTTGCCCCAATCGTGGCTTTCAAAAGGAAATTGAATAAGTACCTGAAGGAAAAAAATTTGCAGGGCTATGGGGAAAGAGCGGGGGATTGGGACTAGCTGAATTGCTCTTGCAGAGAGCCAGCACGGGCTCGATGGGCTGAATGGCCTCCTTCTGTGCTGTAACCATTTTATGATTCTATGATTCTATTTACACCTGGCAGAAGGTGGCAGTAGGCTCTGGATAGCGGCAGTAAAGGCTCCGATGACTTTTGCTGGGGTGACAGCGCCTTGTAGAGGCCTCCTCTCCCTCCATTTACCTTTCGAGGCCTCGATATCAACCGAGGCCTACAAAAACTACTGTTGGGCTTCTTTATTGTAGCACTTAGAATCATAGAATGAAACAGCACAGAAGGAAGCCATTTGGGCAATCATGCCTGTGCCGGATCTTTGAAAGAACTATCCAATTAATCCCACAATTAATCCCTGCGCATTCCCCATAGCTCTGCAAATTTTTCCTTTTCAAGCATTTATCCAATTCCTGTTTGAAAGTTACTGTTGAATCAGCTTTCACCACCTTTTCAGACAGTGCATTCCAGACACACCAACTTGCTGCGTAAAAAATAATTACTCATCTCCCCCCTGAGTTTTTTATCAATTATCTTAAATCTGTGTCCTCTGGTTACCAACACTCCTGCCATTGGAAACCGTTTCTCCCTATCTACTCTATCAAAATCCCTCATAATTTTGTACACCTCTATTAAATCTCCCCTTAACCTTCTCTGCTCTAAGGAGAACAATCCCAGGTTCTCCAGTCTCTCTACATAACTGAATTCCCTCATCCCTGGTACCATTCTGGTAAATCTCCTCTCCAAGTAATACATTTGCAAATATTAAGACCTCAGTATGTATTAGTTACTATGGTGACTCTGGAAATAAATATGCTGTGTCATGGTATGAAGTTATGTGGATCCAGCAGGTGCAGACTGCCTTTAAGTAGAGCAGGCTAGCTTTAAGTGGTATAAAAACAGAAAATGCTGGAAATACTCAGCAGGTCGGGCAGCATCTGTGGAGAGAGAAATAGAGTTAACGTTTCAGGTCGATGACCCTTCGTCAGAACTGGAAAATACTGGAGATGGAACAGGTTTTTAAGCAAGTGTGGGGCAGGGAAAGGGAGGAGGGGAGGAAAGAACAAAAGGGAAGGTCTGTGATAGGATGAAAGGCAGGAGAGATTAAGAGATGGTGCAAGGCAAAAGGAGATGGTAATGGGACAAGTTAAGAAAGAAAAGATGGCTCTAGATGAAGTGTAAATGGCACTGGTAGAATGAAAGACAGCTGCCATGTGGGAGAGAGAAAAAAAATTAATTAATAAAATAAATGGGAAAAAAAGGATAGGGGCAGAGGTTATGGTCTGAAATTGTTGAACTCGATGTTGAGTCCAGAAGGTTGTAAAGTGCCTAATCGAAAGATGAGGTGCTGTTCCTCGAGCTTACGTTGAGCTTCATTGGAACAGTGTAAGAGGCCGAGGACGGTGAGGTCTGAGTGGGAGTGAAGCGGAGAATTAAAGTGACAGGCCACCGGGAGCTCAGGGTCACCCTTACGGACTGAACAGAGGTGTTCCGCAAAGCGGTCACCCAATCTGTGTTTGGTCTCCCCAATGTAGAGGAGACCGCATCGTGAGCAGCGAATACAGTATACTGAATTGCAAGAAGTACAAGTAAATCGCTGTTTCACCTGGAAGGAGTGTTTGGGGCCCTGGACAGTGGGAAGGGTGGAGGTAAAAGGGCATGTGTTGCATCTCCTGCGCTTGCATGGGAAGGTGCCAGGCGAAGGGGAAGGGGTGTTGGGGGTGATAGAGGAGTGGACCAGGGTGTCGCGGAGGGAGCGGTTTCTTCGGAATGCTGAAAGGGGAGGTGAGGGGAAGATGTGTTTGATGGTGGGATCACGCTGGAGGTGGCGGAAATGGCGGAGGATGATCCGTTGAATGTGGAGGCTGGTGGTGTGAAAGGTGAGGACAAGGAGAACCCTATCGTGGTTCTGGGAGGGAGGAGAAGGGGTGAGAGCAGAAGTGTGGGAAATAGAACGGACACGGTCAAGGGCCGTGTCAACCACAGTAGAGGGGACTCCTCGGTTGAGGAAAAAGGAAGACATGTCGGAAGCACTAGTATGGAAGGTGGCATCATCAGAGCAGATGTGGCGGAGACGGAGAAACTGGGAGAATGGAATAGAGTCCTTACAGGAAGCGGGGTGGGAGGAAGTGTAGTCCAGGTAGCTGTGGGAGTCAGTGGGCTTGTAGTGAATGTTTGTCAATCGCCTATCCCCAGAGATGGAGACAGAAAAGTCGAGGAAGGGAAGGGAAGAGTCGGAGATGGACCATATGAAGGTGAGGGAAGGGTGGAAATTGGAAGTAAAGTGAATGAAATTTTCTAGTTCAGGGCGAGAGCAGGAAACAGCACCGATACAGTCATCAATGTACCGGAAAAAGAGGTGAGGGAGGGGACCTGAGTAGGACTGGAACAAAGAATGTTCCACATATCCCACGAAAAGGCAGGCATAGCTGGGACCCATGCGGGTTCCCATAGCAACACCTTTAATTTGGAGGAAGTGAGTGGAGTCAAAGGAGAAGTTGTTCAATGTGAGAACAAGTTCAGCCAGGCAGAGGAAGGTGGTGGTGGATGGGGACTGGTTGGGCCTCTGTTCAAGGAAGAAGCGGAGCGCCCTCAGGCCATCCTGGTGGGGGATGGAGGTGTAGAGGGATTGGACGTCCATAGTGAAAAGGAGACGGTTGGGGCCAGGAAACTGGAAACTTAAAGTGGCAGAGGGTGTCGGAAGTGTCGCGGATGTAGGTGGGAAGAGACTGGACAAGGGGAGAAAAAATAGAGTCGAGATAGGAAGAGATAAGTTCCGTGGGGCAAGAACAGGCTGAAACGATGGGTCTACCAGGGCAGTCCTGTTTGTGGATCTTGGGAAGGAGGTAGAAGCGGGCTGTGCGGGGTTGGGGAACTATGAGGTTGGCGGCCGTGGAGGGAAGATCTCCAGAGGAGATGAGGTTAGTGACGGTCTTGGAAATGATGGCTTGATGTTCGGTAGTGGGGTCATGGTCCAGGCGGAGGTAGGAGGAGGTGTCGGAGAGTTGGCGTTCAGCCTCCGCTAGGTAGAGGTTGGTTCGCCAAACAACAACAGCACCACCCTTGTCAGCAGGTTTAATGACAATGTCGGGGTTGGATCTGAGAGAATAGAGTGCTGCAGGTTCAGAGGGAGGTAGGTTGGAGTGAGTGAGGGGAGCAGAGAAATTGAGATGGCCAATGTCATGCCGGCAGTTTGCAATGAAAAGATCTAGAGAGGTTAAGAGGCCAGAGGGAGGGGTCCAGGTAGAACAAGAATTCTGAAAACGGAAGTGCGGTGCCCAGAATTGGACACAATACTCCAGTTGAGGCCGAACCAGTGTTTTATACAGGTTCATCATAACTTCCTTGCTTTTGTATTCTATGCCTCTATTTATGAAGCCCTGGATCCCGTAAGCCTTTTTAACTGCTTTCTCAACCTGCCCTGCCACCTTCAACGATTTGTGCACATATACCCCCAGGTCTCTTTGTTCCTGCACCCCCTTTAGAATTATACCCTTTAGTTTATATTGCCTCTCCTCATTCTTCCTACCAAAATGTATCACTTCGCATTTTACTGTGTTAAATTTGATCTGCCACGTGTCCGCCCAGTCCACCAGCCTGTCTATGTCTTCTTGAAGTCTATCACTATCCTCCTCACTGTTCACTATACTTCCAAGTTTTGTGTCATCTGCAAATTTTGAAATTGTGCCCTGTACACCCAAGTCTAAGTCATTAATATATATCAAGAAAAGCAGTGGTCCTAGTACCGACCCCTGGGGAACACCACTGTATACCTTCCTCCAGTCCAAAAAACAACCGTTCACCACTACTCTCTATTTCCTGTCACTTAGCCAATTTCGTATCCATGCTGCCACTGTCCCTTTTATTCCATGGGCTTTAACTTTGCTGACAAGCCTATTATGTGGCACTTTATCAAACGCCTTTTGGAAGTCCATGTACACCACATCAACCGCATTGCCCTCATCAACCCTCTCTGTTACCTCATCAAAGAACTCAATCAAGTTAGTTAAGCACGATTTGGCTTTAACAAATCCATGCTGGCTTTCCTTAATTAATCCATACTTGTCCAAGTGACTGTTAATTTTGTCCAGGATTATCGATTCTAAAAGCTTCCCCACTACTGAGGTTAAACTGACTGGCCTGTAGTTGCTGGGTTTATCTTTACACCCTTTTTTGAACAGGGGTGTAACATTTGCAATTCTCCAGTCCTCTGACATCACCCCCGTAGCCAAGAAGGATTGGATGATTATGGCCAGTACCTCCGCAATTTCCATCTTTACTTCCCTCAGCATCCTAGGATGTATCCCATCCAGTCCTGGTGACTTATCTACTTTAAGTATAGCCAGCCTTTCTAGTACCTCCTCCTTATCAATTTTTATCCCATCTAGTATCTCACTACCTTCTCTTTCACTGTGACTTTGGCAGCATCTTCTTCCTTGGTAAAGACAGATGCAAAGTACTCATTTAGTACCTCAGTCATGCCCTCTACCTCCATGCGTAGGTCTCCTTTTTGGTCCCTAATCGGCCCCACCCCTCGTCTTATTACCCGTTTACTATTTATATGCCTATAGAAGACTTTTGAATTCCCTTTTATGTTAGCTGCCAAACTATTCTCATACTCTCTCTTTGCCCATCTTATTTCCTTTTTCACTTCCCCTCTGAACTTTCTATATTCAGCCTGGTTCTCACTTGTATTCTCAACCTGAAATCTGTCTTATGCCCCCTTTTTCTGCTTCATTTTACTCTCTGGGGTAAAAATTGGGTAGCGCCCCCTTTGCAGGCCTTCCTCCCCTTATTAGGGCGCTAACAGGAGGTGCAAATCAACCGAATTTAGCCCCCTCTATCTCTTTTGTCATCCAGGGCGCTCTGGCTTTGGTTGCCCTACCTTTCCCCCTCATGGGAATGTACCTCGACTGTACCCGAACCATTTCCTCTTTAAAGGCAGCCCATTGTTCGATTACAGTTTTGCCTGCCAATCTTTGATTCCAATTTACCCGGGCCAGATCCATTCTCAACCCATTGAAATTGGCTTTCCTTCATTAAGTATTTTTATTCTAGATTGCTCCCTGTCCTTTTCCATAGCTAGTCTAAACCTTCTGATACTGTGATCACTGTTCCCTAAATGTTCCCCTACTGACACTTGCTCCACTTGCCCCACCTCATTCCCCAGAACTAGATCCAGCAATGCCTCCTTCCTCATTAGGCCGGAAATGTACTGATCAAGAAAGTTCTCCTGAACACACTTCAGAAATTCATCCCCCTCTCTACCCTTTACACTATTACTATCCCAGTCTATATTAGGATAGTTGAAGTCCCCCATTATCACAACTCTATAGTTCTTGCACCTCTCTGTAATTTCCCTGCAAAATTGCTCCTCTATATCCTTCCCACTAGTTGGCAACCTATAGAATACACCTTGTAGTGTAATGGCACCTCTATTGTTTCTCAACTCTAACCAAATAGATTCTGTCCTTGACCCCTCCAAGACATCCTCTCTCTCCAGCACTAATGTTCTCCTTAATCAATACTGCCACCCCACCTCCTTTCTTTCCTTCCCTATCTTTCCTGAACACCTTGGGCTGGATTTTACCTGCCGAGACGAGTTGGGGATGGGACTGCTGCCTTCCGGGTTCTAGTCCTGCCCCCAGCGACATCCGACGCACAGATGCTATTTTCCCCTGATTGGCCTTGTTAAGCCCGCCCTGGGGACTTGCCGGCCAATTAAGGGAAAGCTGGTGTCAGATGACATCAGTTGATGACGCTACATCTGCCGGTTTTCTTAAAGGGACATGTACCATTTATTTTTGACAGATGATCTGTCGGTGTTTGACAGCATTGAGGTGCTGTCAAACACTGACAATCACTGTACAATGGTGAACCCTTGTACCCAGGCTCTCCAATGACTCTCTCCTTAGGATAAAACAGATGGCAGCTGCAGGTGAGGTTACAGAAGCGATCTGTCACTTCTCCCAATGAGGTGAGGCCACACAAACACTTCAAAGCTTGTCACCTACAGAAAAATCTAAACACAATAAAAATGACTTTCCCAACATCTTCTTACCTCTGATACTCGCCAGTGCCCCATTGGATCCTTCACACCACTTCTGCAGCTGTCATCTATACACAAACATTACAACAGACCCACAGCACGCCTCACTTACCCTGGTGGGGTTCCCCAACGTCAGGAAGCCCGCAGCAGAAGTCTCAAAATGGGAAAAAGCCTCTTAACTGCCTGTTAACTACCTGTTAACAGGCAGTTAAGTGGCTTTAATCCTCTTCCCGCCGCTAGGAGTCGGGTCCCTGCGCAAATCGGGGACCCGACTCCCGGGAAGATTGTTTGGAGGCGGGTTGGGAGTGGGTTCGGGACCCGCTCCCATTCTTTTTAATTTTGCCAGCAGTCCCGCCTGCAAAGCCGTCTCCTCAGGGCTGGTAAAATCCAGCCCCTTATATCCAGGAATATTTAGTACCCAATCCTGCCCTGTTTTTGAGCCAGGTCTCCGTTATTGCCACAACATCATATTCCCATGTGCCTATTTGCGCCTACAGCTCACCAACCTTATTTATCACACTTTGTGCATTCACACACATGCACTGTAAACCTATCTTAGATCTTCTTGTATTCTATTATTCTGACCCCACCTAATACTGTACTATTTCTACTCTGGTGCTATCTGTCTCTCCCAATCCTTTGTGCACCTTGTTTCTCCTTTCTAATGCTACATCCTGGTGCCCATCCCCCTGCCAAATTAGTTTAAACCCTCCCCAACAGCACTAGCAACCCCTCCACCCCCCCCCCCCCCACCCTGCAACCCCCGCGAGGACAATGGTCCCAGCTCTATTGAGGTGCACCTCTCCCTCCCGTCCCCCCTCACCTCCCCATTCCCTTCCCCCCTCCTTTCTACCCCTCACTAACTGTCTATGTTGAGGGCCCCCTCCCCTCCCCTCCCCTCCTATCACTAACTGTCTATGTTGAGGGCCCCCTCCCCTCCCCTCCTATCACTAACTGTCTATGTTGAGGGCCCCCTCCCCGCCCCTCCTATCACTAACTGTCTATGTTGAGGGCCCCCTCCCCTCCTATCACTAACTGGCTATGTTGAGGGCCCCCTCCCCTCCTATCACTAACTGGCTATGTTGAGGGCCCCCTCCCCTCCCCGCCCCTCCTATCACTAACTGTCTATGTTGAGGGCCCCCTCCCCTCCTATCACTAACTGGCTATGTTGAGGGCCCCCTCCCCTCCTATCACTAACTGGCTATGTTGAGGGCCCCCTCCCCTCCTATCACTAACTGGCTATGTTGAGGCCTAATTACAGTGCCCTAACCAGGGCAGTTAACTCAGCACAGGCCGAGATTCAAACCTGGGGCTTTCCTGGTCCGTAAGATGCTGTATCACACTAGATGGCGCTTGTGGTCTGTTTACTCCCCACAGATAATCGTGCCTTAGTTGACCTGGGAGGAAATTGTCTCAACACACAAGTCTTCCATATACGACAATCCCCCTTTAGCAATCGTATGACTTGCAGCAGCTCAGGAGATGTGTCTTTGATGCTGCTTTGTGAAGCCAGTGAAGAGAATCATTATAAGGACTTAGTTTATAAATAAAACAAAGTTACAAGATGTATCCGTGAGGCATGCTGTGTGAGATTTAATTCAAGAAGAGCAACATTTTTCTCATTTACCACACTCTTGCTGACACCTTGTTCAATGATGTCCTTTATTACAGCAGGGTACATTGCCCCTGAAGTATTTTTATTACTTGTCATAAAAGAGAAAATAAAGATCTATGGCGCCTATGCTCCATCAGGTAATAAATTTTCTGCTACTCATATTGCAGCAGACGTACTGTCCCAGACTATATTTTGTTAAATCGATGGATCTTTCTCTCTTCCTCTTGTGGAAACACTGCCCTGGGATAAATTAATAAAGAATGACAAATCCTTCTGTCTTCTGTGCACAAACACACAATCTCAAATATTGCAGCAGACACTGTCCACGGACTCCGTACGCTGGTAAACACAGTTTTACAAATCAAAATAATTATCACTGAGGCTATTTAAATCAAGGGAAGTGGAAGCTTACACATCTGAGGCAGCCTACATTTTTAAACATATTTTTCATTAAAATCTTGGTGCTGCAATTTTCTGCTCATCAAGTTGAAGGATGACAAATGTGCTGCACTGTATCTCAATTTTCCTCATCTTTTCATTGAGAGTGAGACTTTTTATTTCAATTTTCTCCCCCTTTGCTTTTCAAGGCTGTGTGATGAGGAAAGGTTTTCTGAGCGCGCACCTTTGCTGGGAAACTTCATCCGTCGCGGATGTGGTCCCCACAACATCTGGGGAACTGGGGGGAGCAAGTCCGTGATTTTCCTGTAGGTTATGACGGCAGGCAAGACTCACCACCAGCAGCATGCATTGGGAAAATCGGCCTGTGCTCTTTGGGCACTAGCTGCCCACTCATACCTTACTCAAGTCGCCACACTTCACATGTTTAGAGGTCACTAAAAGGTACAAAAATAATTAAAAAGGCTAATGGAATGTTGGCCTTTATCTCGGGAGCTGGAATACAAAGGGGTGGAAGTTATGTTACAGCGACAGAGCTTAGGTGAGATTCCGTCTGGAGTACTGTGTCCAGTTCTGGGCACCCCAGGGAGGATATCTTGACCTTGGAGGGGGTGCAGCACAGATTTACCAGCAGGATACCGGGACTAAAAGGGTTAAATTATGAGGACAGGTTCCATAGACTAAGCTTGTATTCCCTTGAGTATAGAAAATTAAGGGATGATCCAATTGAGGTGTTTAAGATGATTAAAGGATTTGATTGGGTAGATAGAGAGAAACTATTTCCTCTGGTGGGGGAGTCCAGAACAAGGGGCCATAACCTTAAAATTAGAGCTAGGTTGTTCAGGGGTGATGTCAGAAAACACTTCTTCACTCAAAGGGTGGTAGATTATGGCTATGATTCTATGACAGCAATGCAAGATAGAGTTCCTCATTCTGGTAAGTTTTCTTTCTTTAGATATAAGTAATAAAGTTGTGTTTATGTCTCCCACAAAAACTGTTGAAGCCGGGAATCAATTAATAATTTTAAATCTGAGATTGATAGAATTTTGTTAGGCAAGGGTATTAAAGGTTCTGGAACCAAGGCAGGTAGATGGAGTTAAGATACAGATCAGTCATGATCTAATTAAATGGCGGAACAGGTTCGAGGGGCTAAATGGCCTGCTCCTGTTCCTATGTTTAGAGCTGATTCTAACCAAATTTTTAAACTGGTTAATGCTAATCAAAAATTCTAGGCTGGAGTGTCAGCTGTTCATTGAACAGTTGTAGAGACAGGGACATGTGCAGTCACATCTTGTCCTCATTCTATGTCCACACACACATACACACCTTCCAGCATGGATCACTGGCTTGTAATCAGAAGGGGAATCTGAAACAGGAGTTTTATTTTATTAAAGTGGCATTGTTTAACTGTACACAGATGGGACCCTGCTGAACCAGCCCTGATGTCGTGCTTTGTTGAGACTCTTTCAAGAATGAAGAATCGGGCTGGTCTAAGCATGGCGCGGCTGTATTAATTGATAACTTGCTTTGTCCGTGTTTCACTAGGCTGCTTCTGTTTCTGCCCATCTGTTTCCCCAGTTCTGTGATGAAGGAGGCTGTCCTGGGCCAGAGTGGAGGTAAACCAGCCCTGAGTTCATAAGCACCAATATAATTTTTAAATTGTTTTTTGAATCACAAATCTTCTGTATTTAATCACAGCTTTCAGGTTTGATGATCAATTTTTTAAAAACATAAGAAATAGGAGCAGGAGTAGGCCATTTGGCCCTTCGAGCCTGCTCCGCCATTCAATGAGATCATGGCTGATCTTCTACCTCAACTCCACTTTCCTGCGCTATCCCCATATCCCTTGATTCCTTTAATATTCAAAAATCTATCGATCTCTGTCTTGAATATACTCAACGACTGAGCCTCCACAGCCCTCTGGGGTAGAGAATTCCAAAGATTCACCACCCTCTGAGTGAAGAAATTTCTTCTCATCTCAGTCCTAAATGGCCGACCCCTTATTCTGAGACTGTGACCCCTGGTTCTAGACTCCCCAGCCAGGGGAAACATCCTCCCTGCATCTACCCTGTCAAGCCTTGTAAGAATTTTGTATGTTTCAATGAGATCACCTCTCATTCTTCTAAACTCTAGAGAATATAGGCCTTGTCTACTCAATCTCTCCTCATAGGACAATCCCCCCATCCCAGGAACCAGTCTGGTGAACCTTTGATTCACTCCCTCTATGACAAGTATATCCTTCCTTAGGTAAGGAGACCAAAACTGTACACAATACTCCAGGTGTGGTCTCACCAGGGCCCTATATAATTGCAGTAAGACGTCTTTACTCTTATACTCAAATCCTCTTGTAATAAAGGCCAACATACCATTTGCTTTCCTAATTGCTTGTTGTACCTGAATGTTAACTTTCAGTGAGTCGTGTACAAGGACACCCAGGTCCCTCTGAACACCAACATTTCCCAACCTCTCACCATTTAAAAAATACTCTGCTTTTCTATTTTTCCTACCTCTCCACATTACATTACATTTGTCATGTTCTTGCCCACTCACTTAACCTGTCTATATCCCTTGAAGGCTCCTTGCATCCTCCTCACAACATACATTCCCACCCAGCTTTGTATCATCATATATACTTGGATATATTACATTTGGTCTCCTCATCCATGATATAGATTGTGAATAGCTGAGGCCCAAGCACTGATCCTTGCAGTACCCCACTAGTTACAGCCTGCCAACCCGAAAATGACCCGTTTATTCCTACTCTCTATTTTCTGTCCATTAACCAATCCTCAATCCATGCTAGTATATTACCCCCAAAGTTAACAGCTTGTTAACTGCCTGGATAATCCTATTTTAACTGCCTGTTCGGATTTTGCATGTTTTTCTTGTGATGCCCGCCTTCGAAAAACACGGCAGCTACATTGTGCCAGGTTTAGCGAGGACCTGAATTGTTGGCAGCTGCTCGAACAGCTTAAAAGTGGTCCTGCAATATCTCATTCTTTCACATGCCACAAATTAGTGCTTTGAGGTTTGGGAGACATTTTTCAGCTCTACTAATCTTGTGAGTGTTGAGGCAGAAATCCATCTGCAGTGTGACCTCCTTGGAATACCCTCTGGCCACTTGGTCTGAGCGCAAACAACCTCCATTCCTCGACTGAGATATATACCAGCGGTATGGGAACCATTTATATCCTCTCATCCTGGTTGTTAGAGCAGCGGCGGCAGCAGCGCAACCAGGCACAGCAGCAGCACCAGCAACAGGAGCGCCAACATTCTCCTCAGCCACCTGATGAGGGCATCAGCGCAGGGCTGCACCTCGCCACAGGAGAAACCCCCAACACCGCGTTTACAGGCAGATGATGAGCTTGCTCAACATGAGTGAGCAGCAGTGCCAAAGGAGGCTGAGACTTCCACATGAGGTAGTCGCTGACATCTGCGCAATGCTGCACCAGCACCTGGAGCCCAGAGGAGCGTGTGGACACCCCTTACCAGTGGCTGTCAAAGCCAACACCGCACTCAACTTCTTTGCTTCGGGCTCCTTCCAGGGATCAGCTGCGGACATCAGCGGCATCTCCCAGTCGGCTGCACATGCCTGCATCATGCAGGCTACCGATACCCTCTTTGCAAAGGCGCACAATTACATCCACTTCTCCACAGATGAAGCAAGTGTAACTGCGCGTGCGGCTGGCTTTGCAAATATGGCAGGCTTCCCAAGGGTGCAGGGCGTCATAGACTGCACACGTGGCCATTAGGGCACCCCATCACAACCCAGCTGTATTTGTCAACCACAAGGGATTCCACTCCCTTAACGTCCAGCTGGTGTGTAGCCACAGGAAGATCATCCTGCATGTTTGCGCAAAGTACCCCGGCAGTTGCCATGACTCCTTCAACCTGCGGCAGTCTACTGTGCCTCAGCTCTTTAATGCACCACCCCAACTTTCCGGATAGCTACTTGGTGACAAGGGCTTTCCCCATAAAAAGTGGCTCATGACACCGATGTGGAGGCCATCAAACGAGGCTGAGGAGTGGTACAATGTGATCCACATTTCCACCAGAAGCATCATAGAGCAAACCATCAGCTTGCTCAAAATGCAATTCCGATGCCTCGACAGATCTGGTGGAGCCCTGCAGTATGCACCAGCCAGGGTGTCTAGAATCATCATCGTCTGCTGTGCCCTGCACATCGCACAGCAACATGGCTTAGCGCTGCCTGATGAACAAATGGCTCAGCACAGAGCCTCCTCGGAAGATGAGGAGGAGGACGAGGAGGAGGAGGAGGAAGAAGACGAGGACGAGGAGGAGGAGGTACGCCTTGCGGGGCCGGATGTGGCCAATGCAGCAGCATGCAACCACATTGCTGGCCGTCAGGCAAGGGATGCACTCATCCATGCCACAGTCTCGTAAGCTTACGCTTCAACCACAGGTGGCTGGCAGATGTCTATGAATCTGTGGATGACCTTCTCATCTCTCCAATAAACAGCCCTTTCCTAGCACTCTCACTGCCATCATTACAAATGCAAGTCGCCCTGAGCCCTCATTGTGCAACTTCCATTTCTCAGAACACATAGGCCAAAACTTCAACTCTTTGCCATCACTTTTGTTTTATCACATCACAAAAGGATGACAAATGATACATTACAACAGAACAAAACACCCAAGTGACTACCCTTGTGACTATTTGTGTGTTAACTTCCTCTTACACGTGCTTCTACGTGGTGCTTCCCCTGTGGCTTTAGCAAATGTAGAGGCACCTTGCTCACTTTGATGCTACCCTGCTTAGATGCCTTTGGCGGGCGTCCTCTGCGTTTGGGAGCCTAGAAGGGCTCCTCCACAGTCTGCTCTTCCTGCAGCTGTGCAGGGGCTGAGACGGCCATCTCAGTTGGGTGAGGAATCTGGGGCTCTGACCGAGGGCTCCGCAGTGGCATGGTCGTGTGAGCGCTTGGAGAGGAGCCCACACTTCCTTGTTGTCTGCCACCAACAACCCTCTCATGGGTCACCCGCACTTCAGTGCGAGCAAGTGGCTGGAGAGCACCTTGCTGCACATCAGTGGGGCCATGAGGACTCATCTCTGTACTGACAATCCTCATAACAGGGACGTCCATGTACCTCTGGTGTCTCTCCTCAATAGATGCCCATCTATCCTCCATAGCAGACCATCTATTTAGAAGAGTCACCATGTTCTGCTGAGTCTGGCGACTTATGTCCTCCATGGAGGTTGCCACCCTCTCCATGGCGCACGTTCATGCGCCATTGCCTCCACAAAGGCAGTGCTCATGTTGGAGATGGACTCCTTCATTCTCTGCACACTCACAGTTACCCTGGAGGCAAATCCTGTCAGAGACTCCTGCACTTGTTCCTGGAGTTCCAGCACCGCTCTCTTTCTAAATGGCCCCAGAGGCACAGCGTCTACATGGAGCTGAGCAGAGCTAGGAGCATCCTGCAACCTCCGACGAGGACTCTCCACTGCTGTCACTGTCTCCACCATCTGCTGATGCTCACTTGTGAGCTGTGATACACCAGGTGACACTACTCTATGTTGCGAAGGCTCCGCCGAGGTGTGCGTTTCTGCGCTGGTGCTGGGTGCACTGAGTCCTGGTGACGCTGCTCCCTCAGAGGCTGCGGGTTCCTCTGAGGAGTCGTCAGCTCTTCTTCCTGGACAGTGGGGAGGGGGGCTCTCGATGGTCCTGTGGGGGAGTAAAGACACAAGTTAGACATCTGATTTTTAGGTAGCAGTCACATCCCATTGTGCAGATGATCAAAAGTCAATCTCTATGAACATCATATGCCATTGCAGTCAATCATGAAATCTAAATGAGAGGGTTGAAAATCTATTCTATCACCAGCTTTGTCTAGTGCGCCCGTCTCTCCATCTCCCACTTCCAGGTCCTAGCCACCTCCCACGATCTCGTGAGCAGCCTCCTCAGCACTTGTCAATGTCACCAGGGATGGTTGGCCTCCTCCTGTTGACGCTCTCTCCCTCTTATTGTGGGCTATCTTTTCCTGCAAGGAGGGACACAAGTGGAGTTTCAGCAAGAGCGATGGAGTGAGTGTGAAGAATCCATAGCATAGAAGCTTAGAGGGAGACCAAGATGGAGTGAGGTACCAGGAGGAAGCTGCCTCCCTGTGCGTTGTTAGTTGTTGTCATTGCATAACAGTGAGAGCGAGTGTGAGGGGTAAATAGTCGGATGGTGAAGTGATTCTATACAGAGAGAGAGATGGATAGGTAAGGGTGCAAGGGAAGTAAGGGTAAGGTGGGATGTGGAGGAGCAGGCTGACAAAGCAGAGTGCTGGTGATGAGAAGAGAAGGGAAGCAGATTGAAGGTAAGTGTGATGTGATACTCACTTTTGCTGATCGCAGAAGATCATTAAACCGTTTTCGGCACTGGACCCAGGTGCGTGACATATGAACCTAGCGCTGACCTCCTCAGCAATTTGCAGGCAGGCGGCCATTGGGGGAGGGGGGGAACAGAATCTCCCTGGGCCCTCTTACTCCCTCCACAAGAGCTTGGAGGGAGTCCTCATTAAACCTTGGAGCAGCCTTGGCTTTGGCAGCACTCATTGTAGCCTGGGCCCATTCAAACAGCAGCACAAACGAGAAATGAGAGGCTGAGGCTGCATGGGCCCCTTAAAAACAACTGCAGCAATGACGTAATCAGAGGCGACTAACGGACCCGATCCCACTCATTGGACTGGGCAGCGCGTACGACGGGACTTAATAGGCCACTTAAATTAAAATCTCAAATCGGGAGCAGCTGAAACCAGCAGCGGGACCGGAACCCGCCCACCAGGCAACCCGACTCCAATCCGCCTCCTCTATTAAATTCGCGGCCAAAGTATTTGTTTAATTTCTCTGCCATTTCCTTATTCCCCATTATAATTTCTTCTGTCTCAGCCTGCAAGGGACCCACATTTACTTTCACTAATCTTTTACTTTTTACATACCTATTGAAGCTTTTACAGTCTGTTTTTAGGTCTCTCGCTAGTTTACTCTCATATTCTATTTTCCCTTTCCTTATCAATTTCTTGGTCCTCCTTTGCTGAATTCTAAAATCCTCCCAATCCTCAGGCTTACTACTCTTTTTGGCAACATTATAAGCCTCTTCCTTTGATCGTATACTATCTTTAACTTCTCTTGTTAGCCACGGTTGGACCATTTTTCCTGTGGGGTTTTTGTGCCTTAAAGGAATGTATATTTGTTGTAAATCATGTATTCATTCTTTAAATGCTAGCCATTGCTTCTCTACCGTCATACCTTTTAATGTAGTTTCCCAATCTACCTTAGCCAACTCGCCCCTCATACCTACGTAGTTTGCTTTATTTAGATTTAAGACCCTAGTTTCGGATTTAACTAAATCACTTTCAAATTCAATATAAAATTCTATCATGTTATGGTCACTCTTCCCTAAAGGCCCCTTTACTACAAGGTTATTAATGAACCCTTTCTCATTGCATAATACTAGATCTAAAATAGCCTGTTCCCTAGTTGGTTCCTCAATATACTAATCTAGAAAGCTATCTTGCATACATTCCATGAATTCGTCCTCCACACTATTACTGCAAATTTGGTTTGCCCAGTCTATATGTAGATTAAAATTCCTCATGATTACTGTATTAACCTTGTTACATGCACCTCTAATTTCCTGACTTCATACTTTGCCCTACATTACAACTACTGTTTGGAAGCCTATAAACAACTCCCACCAATGTTTTCTGCCCCTTGCTGTTTCTTAGCTGCACCCAAACTGATTCTACTTCTTGATTTTCTGAGCTAAGCTCATCTTTATCCCATCCTTTATTATCAGGGCTACTCCTCCTCCTTTTCCATTTTGTCTATTTCTTCCAAAAGTTAAGTATCCTGGAATATTTAGTTCCCAACCTTGGCCACTTTGCAACCACGTCTCCGTTATGGCTATTCGATCAAACCTGTTAATTTCTATCTGCGCTATTAATTCATCTATTTTGTTGTGAATGCTTCGTACATTCAGACATAATGCCTTTAGCTTTAACTTATTTCTATTTTTCCCTGATGTCACCTTAGTCACTGATGCCTTATTACCTTTGTTACTCTCTCTGTCCCTTCCTGACCCACTCTGCTTATTTTTACCCAAAACTCTGGAATGCACTGCCTGAAGGGATGGTGGAAGCAGATTCAATAGCAATTTTCAAAAGGGAATTGGAAAAATACTAGAAGGGGAGAACATGTGCAAGGCTATGGGGAAAGAGCAGGGGAGTGGGACTAATTGATAGCTCATTCAAAGGCACGATGGGCCGAATGGCCTACTTCTGTGTTTTATCTCTCTATGACAGCAATGCAAGGTGGAGTTCCTCATTCTGGTAAGTTTTCTTTCTTTAGATACAAGTAATAAAGTTGTGTTTGTGAGTAGCACCTTTTGTTCAAACAGGTGGGTGTATTTGAATTTCCTCCTGTCGGATTTATGCCTCATGAATTTTATAATCTCACCGGGCAGGAAACAGCCAATCAGCACGTACCTGCACCAGGGATTATTTACGAGGTCTCATCTGCTCTCTCAGTTGGATGTAAAAGATTCCAAGGCACTATTTTGAAAAAGAGCAGGGGAGTTATCCCCGGTGTCCTGGCCAATATTTATCCCTCAACCAACATCACTGAAAAATAGATTATCTGGTCATTATTACATTGCTGTTTGTGGGACCTTGCTGTGCACAAATTAGCTGCCGTGTTTCCTACATTACGAACATACAGATGAACAATGACGGACTGGAAAAGACCCTCTGCCTGTCCCATACAATTGTGATACCTTGTGTATCACAATATATACACTTTCCATCCGACTACACTACAGGGACTACACTTCAAAAGTACTTCACTGGCTGTAAAGCACTTTGGGACATCCTGAGGTCATGAAAGGCGCTGTATAAATGCAAGTCTTTCTTTTCTTTCTTTTCACGCTTCTCAAGCAATACCTTGAGGGTTTCCTGAAGTCAAGGTTCTCCTTCCTAACCTCCTTCTGTTACATTTCAATGGCTTTCTGTTCGCCTCGCCTCAGCTGTGCAGTGAGGAATTCGGAATGCTCAAGCTATGGTTGCTTACATGGCTAGAAACCATCTCACACCAAGGGGTAGAAATTAGGTCGCGCCCCATTTGGGGCGCAAATATCGTCTGGACGCAAATATTAGCGCCTGGCGCTAATTATCGGCACTGACAGGAAACTTCACTTTTACCGCCCCGGGAGGTGAGTGGAGCGCTAAAGCAGGCGCTGCACACCTGTCTTAAGGCGCAAAGGCCAAGGAGTGAGGCGCTAACTCAGCGCGCGAGCGCAGCGCAGCTGCTGCCAGTTAGCGAGGGAACACAGACACACTGGCGCCGGCCAGTTCTTAAAGTGGGGGGGGGCCACTTGCTCCCCAGCCACACCCTGCTCATTGCAGCCTTGAATCTCAGCCTGGAGAGACCTGTGAATCCATTTTGCTGCCAAGCATGGAGAGGGTGAGAGAACGCGCTCATCGCTTCACCGAGCGGGCCTTGGATGCTCTGGTTGGCGCAGTGGAGCGCAGACGATGTATGCTGTTCCCTGAGAGTGGCAGGAGGCCTTTGCCACGCGAGTTCAGAAGAGTGTGGAGGGAGGTGGCTCAGAGCGTCTCCTCCAGGAGCATGGTGCCCAGGACCCATACTCAATACCGCAAAAAGTTCAACGACCTCACTCGGGTCGTCAGGGTGAGTGGCTTTTTCTCAATACCTCTCCATCCCTCCATCTCAACCTCACTCTATGGCCAGAGGGTCTTAAAACCCCAATGCACAACACTCATCCAACACCTATGGCCCTTTCATCAAACACACACACACATTCCACACTTTGCATACAGTAAGGGCTATTCACCTATGGGAGGCACATCAGGCAAGACCATGGCTGCATATTGTAAGGGCTATTCACCTATGGGAGGCACATCAGGCAAGACCATGGCTGTATACAGTAAGGGCTATTCACCTATGGGAGGCACATCAGGCAAGACCATGGCTGCATATTGTAAGGGCTATTCACCTATGGGAGGCACATCAGGCAAGACCATGGCTGCATATTGTAAGGGCTATTCACCTATGGGAGGCACATCAGGCAAGACCATGGCTGTATATTTACTCAGATGCTGTCCTTTTTCTTGCAGGCTAAGCTGGCTCATAATAGGAGACAGCAGCAACGGACAGGTGGAGGGCGGCTTCAGCTGCAACCCCTCAGCGATCTGGAGGAGCGCGTCCACAGGATTGTGGCAAGCCGGGTGATCGGTCCCGTCGCCACTGGAGACGCCGACCCCGTTGTGGACAGCAATGGTAAGGTCATCACCTTTTTGTCCTCTGTCCTTCCACTTGTCCCTCACAACACCAGCCTTTGACACTTTCAATCCAACTTGCTAACTCGCTGCACTTATTCCTTCCTTACTGCCACCCTGTCCTCACGCTAAAGCCACTCTTGTACCTCCCTGCTTTCAGATGGTGATTCACCAGCTGAGGAGACGGGCCCTGAAGCTGCCACTGGGAGTGATGCTGCAGCTGAGGAGGAAGAGGAAGCCAGAGCATCAGTGCCACCCTCTCCCGAGGAAGCCCATGCCCACACTGGGAACACGCCTTCCTCGGAGGGGAGCAGGGGGGAAGGGGCTGATGATGGTGAAGCTCCAGGACCCAGCGGGCTGCAGCAACGCCATGGGGGGGGGGGTAGGGAAGAACGGGGGCCTTCTCCCCAGAGGGAGAGTATGCCAGACACTCCTACTGCAATGGACGCAGAGGAGGAGCGGCTGATTGCAGAAATGAACACCCAGGCGGTGTGCATGCACACTGAGCTCATGGGTGCAGTGGGAAGGGTGCCCGAATGCATTGAGTCACTGGCAAGGAGTGTGGAGCACTTCGCTGTAGCACAGGCGGATGCCACACTAACGCTTAGTGCTGCAATTCAGTCACTGGCTGCCGTGATCCCACCTCTGACTGCTCTCATACAGACTCAGATGGAGGCCACGCGAGCACAGACTGCTGCCAACCTCGATGGTTCATGCACATGTCCCCGGGGCTGTCACCGCGCCGCAGCAGGCCAGCAATCTGTTCTCCGGCAGATTGCTCCGGATGCTGAAGTGCTGCCCCGTGGGAGTGCCAGTGTGTCGGGCGAGCAGGGAGTTGCTGTCCTCTCTCACGATGACAGCATTCCTGCTGCCAACACTGTCACTTCTCCACTGCACTTGCCACCGCCTGTAGGACAGACTGCTGCCGCCCATACAGAGTTGGTGCAGTCTGCAGCCGGGCCCTCCAGGCCCAGAAGTGGTCGAGGCCGTCCTTCAGGGGCATCTGCAGTGTCAGGGTCTGACGAGCAGCAGCCTTCCACCAGCCTTGCTGCAGCCACTGAGGTCCCATTACGGAGGAGCAGTAGGGTTAGAAGGGGGGAAGTGCGCAAGGGAAGGAGATCACCCTCGAAGGGCAAAAAGTAGGAGGTGTGACAAAATGCTGGTCATTTTTTTATTAAAGGCCGAGGTTCATGGTCCAACTTTTGTTTAGTGTTTTGGACATTATCTCCAGGTTGTGAGAACCAGTTATGTTATTGACTGTTTTTTTGTGTTTATTTCTATGAGTTTGTCATGAGGAATTGACACACACAGAGTTTGTAAAATAAATAAGTTTCTGTATTCAAAATATACATGGCTGGTGGTTGGAATTATTGGTGCCTTGGCCGGCTTAGGGGTTGCGTGCTGGGTTGATTAATGTTGGTAGCAATGGCAGGGGCCCTAGAAACGGCTTGCTATTAGTCGTTGACGGACGGCCCTTGCAGTTTGACCATTGTGGGCCGCCCTCCCGCCTTGGTGCTGCTGATGATCATCGTCCTCGTCCTCTTCCTCCTCTTCCTTCTCCTCCTCTGGTGGTGCTACAAGGCCTGGTGGCATTGGCTGGGTCCTGAGGATTGCCATGTTGTGCAACATGCAGCACACGACTACGAAGTTCGAAACTTGCTCAGGCGAGTACTGCAGGGCTCCTCCGGAATGGTCCAGACAGCGGAACCGTTGTTTCAGCACGCCGATTGTGCGCTCAATAATGTTCCTGGTTGCTTGATGGCTTTCATTGTACCGCAGCTCAGCAGGGGTGTTTGGCGTACGGAGCGGTGTCATCAGCCAGGTGCTCAATGCGTACCCCTTGTCCCCCAGAAGCCAACCAACTGGCTGATGCGGTGCCTCGAAAACTTCTGCCACAGTAGTCTGGCGCAGGATGAAAGCATCGTGGCAGCTGCCCGGATAGTGGGCATTGACAGCGAGTATCACCTGTCTGTGGTCACAGACCAACTGCACATTCAAGGAATGGAACCCCTTTCTGTTCCTGAATTCCTCTGCATTCTCTCGCGGAGCACGCAAAGCCACATGCGTGCAGTCAATGGCGCCCTGCACCATGGGGAAGCCCGCTACCCTCGCAAAGCCCAGAGCACGGTCACGCTGCTTGTCTGGGGTCATAGGGAAAGAGATGAAGTCTCGTCTCCTTCTGAAGAGGGCATTGGTGACCTGCCGGATGCAGCGATGCACTGCAAACTGGGAGATATTGGCGAGGTCCCCAACAGCAGCTTGGAATGAGCCAGTGGCGTAGAAGTTCAAAGCCACTGTGACCTTCACTGCCACCGACAGAGACGTCCTGGACCTCAGCTGAGGCTGCAGATCTGGCTGCAGCAGGTGGCAGAGCTCAGTGACCACCTCCTTGCTGAATCGCAGCCTTCGCAAACACAGCTCCTCGGACATATGGATGTAGGAGAGCTGTTCACGATATACCCTGGGAGGGTAAGCTCTCCTGTACATGCGCCTGATGGCCCTCCTCCGTCTGGCCATCATTGCCACTCTCTCTCTGCGTCTCTGTATCCTCCGATTCAGCTGGAGCAGGACGACGCCCCCAATCAGTGCAGCCCCCATATTCTCTTTGCCAGAAAAGTAATGAGGTACAGCAACTAAAGTAGCAACAAAGTTAGGATGAATAGGCAAAACTACCTCACAAAGCGTTGAGTCAATGTAGAAGTCTCTCTCTCTCTCTCTCCGAATCTCTCTCTCTCTCTCAGAACGAGTGGTGCATAAATGTCGACCACAGAAAAAGACAGGAAGAGGCCCCCTTTAAATAGCGCCCCCCCCAGCCCCACACCGATTGATAGCGTTCCAGTCTTCCGGTCGTTGGAAGCGCCAGGCGGTAAGGCAGGGGGCGCCACTCAATTTCCGCTCCGGGGCGCCCCAAGGGCGTTGCACCATGGAATGACGTCATAATCTGCGCGCGCAGGTGGTCGCAGCGGTAAGTTTTAGCGCCGCCGCACAATGTCAAGTTAAGTTCTCGAGCGGCGCAAACATCGCTGCGCCCGGGCGTTAGCGGCTTAACGCCCCATTAGCGCCCTCTTAAGGTGCTAACGGAAGGCGCAACCAAGTGAATTTTTACCCCCAAGTGTCTTTGTTCAACCTGAGTCTCATCAAATGCTACTGCACCATCTTGGCCTGGGGTAGTTTGTAGGTACAATACTGCACCATCTTGGCCTGGGGTAGTTTGTAGGTACAATACTGCACCATCTTGGCCTGGGGTAGTTTGTAGGTACAATACTGCACCATCTTGGCCTGGGGTAGTTGGTAGTTACAATACTGCACCATCTTGGCCTGGGGTAGTTTGTAGGTACAATACTGCATCATCTTGGCCTGGGGTAGTTGGTAGGTACAATACTGCACCATCTTGGCCTGGGGTAGTTGGTAGGTACAATACTGCACCTCATGTGTCCTCTAGTTCCATAGCCCATAACTGCCAGTATAGCCATTCTATAACTACATACAGCTGCATAGAATTACATAGAGTCTACAGCACAGAAACAGGCCATTCGGCCCAACTGGTCCATTCTGGTGTTCATGCTCCACACGAGCCTCCTCCCACCCTTCTTCATCTCACCCCATCAACATATCCTTCTATTCCTTTCTCCCTTATGTGTTTATCTAGCTTCCCCTTAAATACATCTTTGCTATTCATCTCAACCACCCCTTGTGCTAGCGAGTTCCACATTCTCACCACTCTCTGGGTAAGGAAGTTTCTCCTGAATTCCCTATTGGATTTATTGGTGACTAGCTTATATTTATGGCCCCTAGTTCTGGTCTCCCCTCAAGTGGAAACATCTTCTCTACGTCTACCTTATTAAAACCATTCATAATTTTAAAGACCTCTATCAGGTCACCCTCAACCTTTTCTTTTCTAGAGGAAAGAGCCCTAGCCTGTTCAACCTTTCCTGATAAGTATATCCTCTCAGTTCTGGTATCATCCTGTGAATCTTTTTTGCACCTTTTCCAATGCCTCTGTATGCTTTTTATAATATGGAGACTAGAACTGTGCACAGTACTCTTACTAGCGACTAGGTTTACACAGGAACACAAGAATGCCGATACGGGATCCACAGATGGACCTGGTAGGTACACTTTCATCCAATAAGAAGGACTGCACCAAGCTGTGCACTGTGGCAGAGAAATCCTTATCCGCCAAATGAAGAGAGATTCAAATATTTGAACTTTTAAGGGCCTGTTGTAGGAATCTAATACACACTGAAGCTTCATTCATTTCAGTGCATGAGTACTTGCTTCACAGAATTAGCCCATACCAGTACAGGTCATTACAGGGCGCGAGATCCCCGCCCTCAGCTGCTCCCAAGGGCCCACCCCCAACATCATTTACCTTGTAAGGACAGAGAAAAGTTCCACCCCTTACAAGGCCACCTGGAAATTCTCAGATACGGCAGCGACTCAACGCTACTGGGTCCCTGCCATTTTCTGGTTAGTGTGATCTTCTGTGAGGCTTCTGCACCATTGAAAACTAAAAGCAGTCTGATTCATGAGATCATCAGCCAAGATGAATAAGGAACGTAGGAAGGTACAGGAGAGGAAAAGTACTCTACCTGACAAGTCCCAAAAACTAATACGCTTCAATCAAAGGAACTTTGGCAAACGCAGCAGTGGAGTTGTTCGTATTGTGAGGAAATCCAGAACCCTTCGGCCTAGAAATTCTGTAGTCCCCGAAAACGGGCGCAGGGATCATGATGCGATAGCAACCCGCGCCCGTTTAGTGGACTGCAGCCAGCATGTAAATTTTGTGCTGCCTGCTACGTTGCATGAGTGCAGCGTTCAGCCCAGCGCTGAATGCACTGCTGAGTGGCTGAACACTCAGCAGGGGGCCCAAGTTCGTGTGATGCTAGCTCGAAATAAAATTTAGCCTGCACTACTTAAAGGCAGTCTGCACCTCTTAAAGGGGAGGCGCCTTCTGCCTGCAACAGATGGTGGAAGTGATTGTGAAGGCTGCTAAGAGAAAAAGAAAATTGAGTAACAGCTCAACAGGCCAAAGAAAGGGCTCCGAGATTCTCCGATGCAGCACTGGAAGCATTGGGTCAGGAGGTCAACTTCAGGAGAAAGGTCCTCTACCCACAGGGGGCCAGGAAGCCCTCCAGGCAACAGATGAGTGTGTAGTGAGAGCAGATAGCCAATGTGATCAATGCCAGTGTTGAGGCTGCCGTGAAACACGAATGGAGGCTGAATCCATGTGTGGAAAACAAGAAACTTTTATTCACTGCATGCTATAACAAAATGGCTGCGAGAAAACTGCTCCCAGCATTCTCTGGAAAAACTCCCAGAATTCTCTGGGTAAAACCTGAGGCCCCGCCCCCTTCTGCTTTAAAGGTAATGTGCCTTAAAGGGGAGGGGCTGGAAATTTGTCCACAGACGGAAGAGTGGATTATGCCCGTTTTAGGTGGCGATCCGCCACACAGCTCCCCCCAGAATCCGCTTAGGAGGTGTGGACGAGACGGTGCGGCGGTCTGATGGGCCGGCCGGAACGGCTCTTGTAGGACGCCGGTGGACGTGGAACGGCCGGGCGTGGAGCAGCCGGGTGAACCGGCTTGAGGGCAGGTCGGCAGCGTGGAGCTGGACTAGCTACAGGGACCTGCTCCCCGGGATCCGAGTGTGCCGGCTTGAGTCGGTCCACCGACACTTTTTCGGTCCTGTCGCCCACTTGCAGGGTGAAAAATTTGTCCCCAGCCTGTAGCACCTTGCAGAGCCCGTCGTACGGGGGTTGAAGGGGTCCGCGGTGGGCGTCGTGCCGGACGAAAACAAACCGTGCCTGGTGCAGGCTTAGTGGGACGTGTGAGGTGGATTCGCCGTGTCGGGCAATGGGCACCGGGGCGAACTGCAGCGCCGGTGAGGCGAAGTCGTGGCGTTGCTGGTCGGCTGACCAGGGTGTCGTGGCGGTGGGCAGGAACTCGCCGGGTACACGCAGCGGCTGACCGTACACGAGCTCTGCTGCCGATGCGTGGAGGTCTTCTTTAACCGCGGTGCGCAGGCTGAGGAGGACTCACGGAAGTCGGTCGGTCCAGGCGCCGTCTTGGAGGCTGGCTCGAAGAGATGCCTTCAAGGATCTGTGGAACCGCTCACACAGTCCGTTGGCTTGGGGGTGGTACGCTGTGGTGCGGTGAATGGTCACCCCGAGATTGCGTGCGACGGCGGTCCAGAGTTCAGAGGTAAATTGCGGACCTCTGTCCGACGTCATGTCGGAGGGGACGCCGAACCGTGCGACCCAGGTGCTGACGAAGGCTCTGGCGATGTCGGCGGTGGTGGTAGAGGTCAGTGGAATTGCCTCAGGCCAGCGTGTGGTGCGGTCAACGATCGTCAGCAAGCGCATGTGGCCTTGCGACGGCGGCAGGGGCCCGACGATGTCCACGTGGATGTGGTCGAATCTCCGAGAGGGGACGGTAAACTCCTCGAGGGGTGCTTTCGTGTGTTGCTGTACCTTGGCCCGTTGGCAGGCTAGGCAGGAGTTGGCCCAAGTACGCACATCCTTGCGAAGGCCGCGCCAGACAAAGCGGTTGGCTACCAATTTGATGGATGCGCGGGCGCCGGGGTGGGAGAGGTTGTGGAGAATGTCGAATACCCGGCGGCGCCAGGACGCTGGGACGACGGGCCGAGGTTGACATAGGGATATGTCGCACTTGACCGTGACTGCGGTCGGGCCACAGGCGACGTCGGCCAGGCGTAGCCCTGGTAGGTTGGTGGGTGCGGAGAGCAGATCAGGGTCGGTGATCTGGTCTGCTGCGAGTTGAGCGTAGTCGACTGCTAGGTGTGCGGCGTGGATGGCGGGGCGGGAGAGGCAGTCGGCTACCACATTCTCTCGGCCGGAGACGTGTTGGATGTCCGTGGTGAACTCGGACACTGCCGCGAGCTGGCGCTGCTGCCTGGCGGACCAGGGGTCGGTTGTCTTTGCCATTGCGAATGTCAGGGGCTTGTGGTCGACAAACGCAGTGAAGGGGTGGCCCTCAAGCAAAAACCGGAAATGGCGGACCGCCAGGAACAGCGCGAGGAGCTCGCGGTCGAAGGTGCTGTACTTGACCTCCGGGGGGCGTAGTTGGCGGCTGAAGAAGGCAAGTGGTTGCCAGGCGCCGTCGACCCACTGCTCATACACGGCGCCGACCGCGTGGTCGGAGGCGTCCGTGGTGAGCGCTACCCTGGCATTGGGCCGTGGGTGCGCGAGCAGGGTGGCGTTGGCGAGCGCGGTCTTGGTGGAATCGAAGGCGGCGGACGCGTCTGCTGTCCATTCGACCGCCATCTTGCCGCTCCTGCCCCGGAGGGCTTCACTTAGGGGCCTCATGAGGGACGCCGCTTTGGGGATGAAGCGGTTATAGAAATTCACCTTCCGAGGAACTCCTGGAGGCCTTTGATGGTGGTGGGGCGGGGAAATTGTTGGACGGCCTGCACCTTGGTGGGCAGGGGAATGGCCCCAGCATGGGTGATGTGGTGGCCGAGGAAGTCGATCTTGTCCAGGCCGAACTGGCATTTGGCTGGGCTGAGGATGAGCCCGTGGTCGCTGAGGCGCCCGAACAGGATGCGAAGGTGTTCGAGGTGTTCCTGCTTGGAGGAACTGGCTACCAGGATGTCGTCCAGGTAGACGAACAGGAACTTCAGGTCCCGAAGGACCGAGTCCATGAGCCGTTGGAATGCCTGGGCCACGTTTTTGAGGCCGAAGGGCATCCGCAGGAACTCGAACAGGCCGAAGGGGGTGATTACGGCCGTCTTGGGGACGTCCGCGGGTTGGACGGGGACTTGGTGGTAGCCGCGCACCAGGTCGACCTTGGAAAAGACTGAGCGGCCGGCCAGTCTAGCCGAGAAGTCCTGAATGTGCGGCACGGGGTACCGATCAGGGGTGGTGGCGTCATTGAGGCGGCGGTAATCCCCGCAGGGGCGCCAACCTCCGCCTGGTTTGGGGGCGATGTGGAGTGGGGAGGCCCAGGGGCTGTTGGAGCGGCGGATGATGCCGAGCTGTTCCATGGTGGCAAACTCGGTCCGCGCGATCTCCAGTTTGGCCGGGTCCAGCCTGCGGGCGTGGGCGTACACTGGGGGGCCTGTGGTGGGGATGAAGTGTTCCACCCCGTGTTTGGCGGCCTCCGCGGAGAAGGTCGGATTGGTAAGGGCCGGGAATTCGGCCAGGAGTGCCGAGTAGTCATCCGTGGCCCGGGCGTGGCACTGTGACGCCATGTCGGCGGGTTGACGGGGGGCCATGGCGCCCAGGATGGGGGACATGGTGTTCATGTCCACGAGGCGGTGATGAGGGATGTCTACCAGTAAGCCGTGGGCACACAGGAAATCTGCGCCGATGAGGGGGGGAGAGCACCTTGGCAGTGATGAACTCCCATCGGTAGCGGTGACCAGCGAGGTCGAGGGTGACTGTCCGGGTGCCATACGTCCGGATTTCCGAGCCGTTAGCAGCAGCCAGCGCCGGTCCTCGTTCGCCCTTTTGGATGTCGAGGGCGGAGGCCGGGATGATGCTGTGCTGAGCCCCAGTGTCGCACAGGAACCGGCGGCCGGTTTTGTCATCCGTGACGTACAGCAGGGAGCCTGCGTGGCCCACGGCCATCGCGGGGGCTGGAACGGGGGCGGACTTGAAAGAGCAGGGAGGTGTGCACCGTTGTGCCCTGGCGCCGAACCGTGCGTGGTAGTAACAGTGGCCCGGGTTAGTGGGGCGCGAAGGCCTCGTGGGCATGGTGGCTGGTCCTTGTGGCCGCGTGGTGGCCGGTGAGGGGCGCGCCCAGGCATTGGCTGCCAGGTCCGGAGTGATGTCACGGCTGGAGTGAGCGGACAGCAGCTTGTCGGCCTCATCGGCCAGGGCTTCCAGGTTCGTGAGGCCGGACGCCACGATCGCTGGGCGGATGCTGAGAGGGAGCTGGCGGATAAACAGCGTGCGGAAGAGGGATCCGGGTGGGCTCTCGTCGGTGAGGGAGAGCATGTGGGAGAGGAGGTCTGACGGTGAGGCATCACCGAGGCCTGGAAGGTCGAGGAGGTGGCAGTTTCGCTGATATGCCGAGGCCGTAAAATTTTTAAGGAGCGCTGTTCTGAGATGTGCGTACTTGCCTTCCTCTGGTGGGTTCTGCAGCATTGTCCAAACCTTGGAAACTGCGACGCTACTGAGTGATGTGACAAGGTAGTCGTACTTCGTCCCATCTGTGGTGATATTTCACAGCCGGAAGCGAGATTCAGCTTGGAGAAACCAGGCTTCGGGCTGGTTTTCCCAAAACTCCGGCAGTTTCACAGAAACTGTGTTCGTGTCCGCCATTGCAGTGCTCGGAATACGTTCTGAGCGTCGGGGTCACCAATGTTGAGGCTGCCGCGAAACACGAATGGAGGCTGAATCCATGTGTGGAAAACAAGAAACTTTTATTCACTGCATGCTATAACAAAATGGCTGCGAGAAAACTGCTCCCAGAATTCTCTGGAAAAACTCCCAGAATTCTCTGGGTAAAACCTGAGGCCCCGCCCCCTTCTGCTTTAAAGGTAATGTGCCTTAAAGGGGAGGGGCTGGAAATTTGTCCACAGACGGAAGAGTGGATTATGCCCGTTTTAGGTGGCGATCCGCCACACCAGCAGTATAGCCCCCGAGGACCTGGACTCAGTGCAGGAAGAAGTTTAATGACCTCACGTGCATGGTCAAGGTCAGTGAATTCATCTTCAAATGCCATATCCCACCATCTGCACCACTAACCTCACACACTGCTCAATGCACCACTCCCCCATCACTCACCTACCAACAACCTCTACCAAACACGACTCATACCTCACGGCACATCACCTGAACACATTACACCACACTCACTAACACACTTCCCTTTCTCTTGCAGGAAAAGGTGGCGCATAACAGGCAACAGCAGACCTTAACCAGTGGGGGACAGGCTCACCTGCATCACCTTACCCCCTTGGAGAAGGCGGTACTGGCCATTCTTGACAGGAGCATGGCTGAGCTCATCGCCAGCGGTCACTATCCTCATACGTTATCCTCCTTCTCACATTCCACTTCCCCCTCATCCCAAAATCTCTTCTGATTTACAATCTGCACATGGTATAAGCATATATTGCTTCCACCCCACCACCACCCCCCCCGACCCCAACCCTACCCTTGTGCCTTTCTCATTTCAGACACCCAAGAATTGCAGCCTGCCCAGCCAACGGTGGAAGAACAAGAGGAAGAGGAGAGTCCAGAAGAAGAAGAAACACAGTCATTCGATTTCACACTCCCAGCCATCAGCTCAAATACTGACAATTCACTTACTTTAGAGGATAGGTTAGACGTGGGATCTGCATGTGATGAGACACTGGGCATGAGTGGTCTGCAGCCAGGGCATGGGGAAAGAGTAGCTCAGGAGCCAGCTCCCCGGAGGGCAAGGTCATACATGAGTTCTGCTGCACAGGACACAGATGAAGATCTTGATGGGGCGGCCTACAGAAAAACATTGATGGGTATGCGCAATGAAATGCTTGGTGCATTGGCAGGCCTGCCATAAAGCTTGAATGCAATGTCAAGGAGCATGGAGGAATCCAGCTCCAGCCTTGCACAGGGCTTTGGGCAGAGCTTGGAGCCCATCCTTTCCAGCGTGGAAGGGCTGGGTAGATCCATTAACGCACTTGTGGACCCACCCATCATGCAGCATCTGATGGCCGAAGTCTCAGCTTCCATTGCAGCACAAGCACAAGCCACCCAATGTCTGAGTGCTGCAGTAGAAGCTCAGACTGAATTCACACAAGCATCGACTGCTGCCATCATGGCTGGGTTTACCAATGTGGAAAGGGCCTTGTAGGGTGTCACAGCAGTCCAGCAGTCTGTACTCCAGCAGATTACTAGGATTGCTGAGGCACTGCCCTGGGTAGTGGCAATGGATCTGTGGAGGCCGACCCTGCTGTCCTCTGTCAGGATGACAGCATGCATACTCCCACCATTACCACTCTGTCAGTTCACTTGCTGTTCTGTCAGCCAGCCAGCTCAGACTGCTGCCGCCCATGCCGAGGTGATGCAGTCCGAAGCCAGGGTCTACCGGCCCAGAGCTCCTCGAGGTCATGCTGCAAGCCCATCTGCAGTCTCCCCCACTGAAAGTCAGCAGCCTTCCACCAGCCATGCTGCAACCACTGGGGTAGCACTGCATAGGAGCACTAGGATAGGCAAAGGCACATGCAAGACACTCACTAAGTGAATGCACAAGGGTGATTAGTTAAATTTTTAATGTAATATTGGATGAATAGATGGATAAAATTTGATTGGAAAGTTTGTTTTGTGGTAGCTTTTATTTCAGCATTGTGGCCAAGATGACACTGTGATGGTCAGTAACAGAATGAAGCTAAGGTGTGGGACTAAAGTTGAATGGGGAAATGGAGTTGCGTTCAATTGAACCACAGGCGGATGATTTTATCCCGGATATCCCGGCCAGGAAGGGGCTGTCTGGGTTACCTCCTTCCTTCCGCTTCTGCGGCACTGTCCTCGCCCTGGAGAGAGGCTTCAGGTCTGGTTGCAAGAGGTGGCAGAGTTCTGTGAGCACCTCCTTCATAAAGCGCAGATGCCTCACACACTGCTCCTGGCTCAGGGTGAGGTAAGAGAAATGCTTCCGGAAGACCCGAGCTGGGTAAGGCCTCCTGCTAAGAGCCCTTCTCCCCCTCCACCTCCTCCCTCTGCGAGCACCTGAAAGAGGTGCTCACAGAACTCTGCCACCTCTTGCAACCAGACCTGAAGCCTCTCTCCAGGGCGAGGACAGTGCTGCCAGTGGCTGTGAATGGCCCGCACCAGAAGTATGCACGCGCTGCTTGGAAGCCATTGGGTCCCAATTCGGCACTCGTAGCATCCAAACAATGGGTGCTAGGGAACCAAATTTCTAGGCCTTCCTATCTACAAAAGCAAAATGCTGCGGATGCTGGAAATCTGAAATAAAAACGGAAAGTGCTAGAAACACTCAGCCGGTCAGGCAACACCTGTGGAGAGAGAAACAGAGTTAACGGTGGGTCTTCTAACCCCCCACGATGGGTGGGAGAGGGGCGGGGGGGCTAGGTTAAAAATTTTAAAAATCGGAAACCCGACCCCAATACGTCTACTTCCGGTTTTAACAGAGGCGGGTTTGGGTGCATGCAAGTAACCCCCTCTGGAGAGGCAGGTTACTAATTATAATATTTAAATGAGGCAGTTTTAAAGAGATTTTCACCACGATTTGAATTTAACTGTTCCTGCACGGGTTTCCCAGGGTTTGGGAAAGTTACCATTGAAACGGAGGCGAGACTGATCGGCTAGTTAAAGGTCAGGAGTCCTGGGATTAATAAAGGCTCTGTTCTCACAGCTGCTTTCTCAGTTCCCACTAGGAGACGGTTTGGTGACAGTACTTGTTGTGAGAGACTTTATTTGTACAGTTTGGAGGTCTTCACACACAGAACATCAGGATGGGCGGCGCCATGACTGCTTTAGATTGGACTTCAGATGAGGAAGGCAATCAGCATCAGTAGCAGCAAGGGCGTGCTGTTGAGGGAGCTGCAGGTGGGCAACAGAGAGGTCGAGGTCGCAGGAGGCTCTACCTACACAACAGGGTGTACAGACAAGGCTCAGCTTCCTGGACCTCTCGGAGGAGCAGTGCTTGCGGAGGCTGAGATTGTCACATCAAGTGGTCGCAGACTTCTGCAGCCTCCTAGAAGAAGGAAATACACAGCAGGTCAGGCAGCATCTGTGGAGCGAGAAACAGAGTTAACATTTCAGGTTGATGACTGTAATATTCTTGCCTACAAGGTATTCAGGAAAGATAGGAAAGGGCAAAAATGGGGGGTGGGAGTGGCAGTATTGATCAAATAAACTATTATAGCACAGGAGAGAGATGAGGAGCCAAGGACAGAATCTATTTGGTTAGAATTAAGGAACAATAGAGGAGCTATTATGCTACTGGATGCATACTATGGGCCCCCAAATAGTAGGAAGGAGATAGAGGAGCAAATTTGCAGGCAAATTACAGAAAGATGCAAGAACTACAGAGTAGAGATAATGGGGGACTTCAATTATCCTAATATAGACTGGGATAGTAACAGTGTAAAGAGCAAAGAGGGAGAGGAATTCCTGAAATGTGTACAAGAGAACTTTCTTGATGTGTGTTTCCAGCCCAATCAGGAAGGAAGCAGTGCTGGATCTAGTTCTGGGGAATGAAGTTGGGCAAATGGAGCATGTTTCAGTGGGAGAGCATTTGGGGAACAGTGATCATAATATCATCATGATTAGAATAGTTATGGAAAAGGACAAGGTGCAATCAAGCATAAAAATACTTAATTGGAGGAGGGCTAACTTCAGTGAGTAGATAAGGGATGTGGCCCAGGTGGATTGGAATCAAAAATTGGTAGGCAAAACAGTAATTAAACAATGGGAGGCCTTCAAAGAGGAGATGGTTCGGGTACAGAGTAGACACATTCCCATGAGGGGGAAAGGAAAGGCATCCAAAGCTAGAGCTCCCTGGATGACTAAAGATATAGAGATTAAAATGAGACAGAAAAAGGAGGCTTATGACAATTATAAGGTTCGTAATACAGTGGAGAACAAAGTTGAATAAAAACGTACAGAGGAGATCAAAAAAGGGAATAAAAGGGGCAAACAGAGAATAGGTTAGTGGCTAACATAAAAGGGTACCCAAAAATCATTTATAAACACAAAAATAGTTTTTTTTTTAAAGTAGTCAAAGGAAGGGTGGTGCAGATTAGGGACCAAAAAGGAGATCTTCTTGTGAAGGCAGAGGGCATGGCTGAGGTACTAAATGAGTACTTTGCATCTGTCTTCACTACAGAAGAGGATGCTGCCAATGTAGCAGTAAAGGAGGTGGCAGTAGCGATATTGGATAGGGTAAAAATAGATAAAGAGGATGTACTTAAAAGGTTGGTAGTCCTCAAAGGAGAAAAGTCACTCGGTCCAGATGGAATGCAGCCTAGGTTACAGATGGGAGAAAGGGTGGAAATTGCGGCAGCGCTGGCCACAATCTTCCAATTCTCCTTGGATATGGGAGTGGTGCCAGAGGACTGGAGGATTGCAAATGTTACACCCCTGTTTAAAAAGGGGGAGAGGGATAAACCTGACAACTACAGGCCAGTCAGCCTAACGTTGGTGATGGGGACACTTTTAGAGACAATAACCTGGGACAAAATTAATTGGCATTTGGAAAAGTATGGACTATTTGTTAAAGGCAAATCATGTTTGACTAACTTGATTGAGTTATTTGATGAAGTAACAGAGAGGATTGATGAGGGTAGTGTGGTTGATGTGTATATGAGCTTTCAAAAGGTGTTTGACAAAGTACCACATAATAGACTTGTTAGCAAAATTAAAGTCCATGGGATTAAAGGGACAGTGGCAGCATGGATACAAAATTGGCTAAGGGACAGAAAGCAGAGAGTGTGGGGAACGGTTGTTTTTCAGACTGGAGGAAAGTGTGCAGTGGTGTTCGGTATTAGATATATATTTGATATATATTAATGACCTGGACTTGGGTATACAAGGTAAAAATGTCAAAGTTTGCAGATGATACAAAACTTGGAAATGTAGTAAACAGTGAGGAGGATAGTAACAGACTTTAGGAGGACAGAGACAGACTGGTAAAATGGGCAGACACATGGAAGATGAAATTTAATGCAGAGAAGTGTGAAATGATACATTTTGGTTGGAAGAATGAGAAGAGGCAATATGAACTAAACGGTACAATTTTAAAGGGGGTGCATGAATAGAGAGACCTGGGGGAGTATGCACACAAATCTTTAATGGTGGCAAGACAAGTTGAGAAGGCTGTTAAAAAAGCATATGGGATCGTTGGCTTTATAAATAGAGGAATAGTGTACAAAAGCAAGGAAATTATGCTGAACCTTTATAAAACACTGGTTAGGCCTCAGCTGGAGTATTTGTGTCCAATTCTGGGCACCGCACTTTAGGAAGGATGTCAAGGCCTTGGAGAGGGTGCAGAGGAAATTTACTAGCATGGTACCAGGGATGAGGGACTTCAGTTACGTGGAGAGACTGGAGAAGCTGGGGTTGTTCTCCTTAGAGCAGAGAAGGTTAAGAGGAGATTTGATAGAGGTGTTCAAAATCATGAATGGTTTTGATAGAGTAAATAAGGAGAAACTGTTTCCAGTGGCAGAAGGGTCAGTAACCAGAGGAGACAGATTTAAGGTGATTGGTACACAGCCGACCCTGCCATGATTCTCTGCTCGTGCTCACTTGTGAACTGTGAGTCACCAGGTGAAAACCCAACTACCTGTCTCACAGGACCCACCGAAGTGTTCATATCTGCGCTGGTGCCTGGTAAGCATGGGTCATGTGATGGTGCACGCTCAGAAGGAATCAGCTCCTCTGAGGAATCGTCGTCGGGAAAGTCCACGGACTCCTGTTCTTTGCACGAAGGTCCTGAAGGAGAGAGAAGATATAATACTGGCAATGTAAAAATGTTGCTACTTAGCATAATTAAGATGATCATATTTCACTCGGTGCTAAAATCAAGTCAATGTGACTGAGTCTTGTATGAGATGTGGGTCGTTGATATTTAATTCTGTCACCAGGAAGCTGCGAAGTCCCATTCTCTCCATCTCCGATGGTCAGGGGCGAAGGTATGACACTGATCTCCATGGCCTCTTCCTCTGATGATGTCAGCTGCACTATCTGTGGCAGCCCACCTCCGGACCTCTCCCTTGTGATCTTGGTCGCTCCTCCTGCAACACGTGTACAACGGACCTATGAGTGTCTGTAGGCTTGTCGTCACCCGATGGATGCAGTGTATTCGGTGAGGCCAACTATTAGGCAGATGCATCACATTGCATAAGGATTGGGGTGAGTTGCAGTGGTGGATGGAGAAATGAGGAAGTAAGGAAGTACATAGAAATTGTTCGATGGGTGCTCTTCAAGTGGGGCTGAGGAGAAATGTTCCCTATAAGCTGCGTGGCCACGTGGGCGCACTGCTCTCTGCCGGTCCCGCACAGCTGGGGACTGGCTTTTGCAATGTTAAAGTTCGCACAAAACTGATTGGGCTACGGGGAACATTGATAAGGAGTGATGTGATGGAGTACGCTTGGAAGGACAGAGTGGGGATTGTGTGTACGACAGGATGTAGGTGAATTTGCAACTGTACTCCCCTTTCCTGATCTGGTTTGGTCATTAAACCACTTCTTCCTCTAATCATGACTTCTTGGTGACAGCAGCAGTTTTCCTCTTCCCATTGCTGGGGAAGATTATCCCCTTCCTGCTCTTTATTGCACCAAGCAGTACCACAAATGAGGTGTCGCTAAAGTGGGGCACAGCCTTTGAATGTCCTGAGTCCCTCTTGTACGTTTGCCATCTCTTTATAAAACCTTCCAATTCCTCCAAGTTCCATCTTTGAATTGTCCCTTTAACTAGTCGAATTGAGGGCACATCATGTGGGTATGCACCACGTTTGCTGATGCGCACTGGAGACACGAAACCCGGAAGTAAAATGATAATTAGGTATCCATGTTGAAATCGGTCATTCCCACGTGCAAAAATTTCTTCCGGGTTTAGCTCCCACTATCACCCCCCGCTCAGAACCCACCTCTGGGTTGTTATCGGACCCAATGTTTCAGGTCGTTGGCCTTTCATCAGTCTGACGAAGGGTCATCGACCTGAAACGTTAACTCTGTTTCTCTCTCCACAGATGCTGCCTGACCTGCTGTGTTTCCAGCATTTTCTGTTTTTATGACTGTTTCTATCTAAGTAACATCAACAATTCCAGTCATTAACAACAGTTAACAAGTCCTTACCAAACCTCATTCCCTCTATTTGTCAATGGGAGGAAATTAACATTAGGTGAGAATAATGCAGTTTACTGAAAATGTATGAGAACCATCAGCTTTCTGCACCAAGTTACATGCTTCACATTTTTCATAATGGTTTACACCACAAGACAAATCCGTTCCATTAGAAAATTATGTCATATGAAAGCATGTAATGAGAAAAGTCCATTCAGCACATCAAGCAAGCTCCTTCCTCATTTCATGTACAGTTACTCTATTATGGACTGTACTTAATGGCCCTGAAATTCGCCTCTCCGGCTTGCCGCGGGGGTAAGGATCGTGCGTGCACCTACCTACGGCGCCTGCCGTTGACCTCTGGGCCCACGGGAACTTCAGCTCCTGGGCCTGCTCCAAGTGCCGGCGCGCAGTGCTTGCGTGTCCCAGGGGCGTAGTTAGTGCGATGCGTCCCCTGGGATCACGGGGGCCATGGAGAGCCTATGGCAGCAGACCATCTTTCATTCATAAGACCTGTCAAATCTATGAATTGAAATCGGCCCCAAAACAACAGCTAAACTTCAAATAAAATTTTTTAAAAACCATCACATTTATAAAATAACTATAAGTTAAATAAATTAACTACTTTAAACAAAAATTTAAAATACTTTTTAACAGTGCTAAAAATAAACTTACCTTTCTTTAAAGTATCTAAAAAAGATAAACCTGCTGAAAAATTTTTTAAATTATAATTAATTAACCACTTACCTTGTTGAAAACGGGTCCTGCGCCTCCTTTTTAAAAGCGCAGGTTCTTCAATACTTACCCTCCCGGAGAAACCTGAAAAAAAAACCCTAAGTTCGCTGCGTGCGCAGCCTCTCCCACGCACACGGTTTACCTCTGAACCGCCCCCTTCACCAGACCGGAAGTTCCGGTTTCCTGCGCATGCGCAGTGCATGCAGGAAACCGGCACTTCAGGAGGCCTTGCGGGTGAGTACACAGTGCGTACTCACCCGGCAAGTGCCGAATTTTTGGCCCAATATATTTAATATGATGAAGGAAAGTTCAGCCTAAATACACTCTGAAACTTCAGAATATTTATCCCTGCGTCCATCCCTACTATTATTTAATTCTGGCCAGTTGCTTTCCCACTTTGCCACTGTATCAGCTGTGGCTCAGTGGGTAGCACTCTTGTCTCTGAGTCAGACTAGTGTGGGTCCAAGTCCCACACCAGAGACTTGAGCACAAAATCTAGGCCGACACTCCAGTGCAGCACTGAGGGAGTGCTGCACTGTCAGAGATGCTGGCTTTCAGATGAGATATTAATCCGAGGCCCTTTCTGTCGTCTCAAGTGGATGTAAAAGATCCCATGGCAATATTTCAAAGAAAAGCAGGGGAGTTATCCCCGGTGTCCTGGCCATTATTTTTCCCTCAACCAACAGCACTAAAAAACAGATTATCTGGTCATTATCACATTGCTGTTCATGGGAGCGTGCTGTGCGCAAATTGCCTGCCGCATGTCCTACATTATAACAGTGACTACAGTTCAAAAGTAATTCATTGGCTTTTGGGATGTCCTGAGGTCGGGAAAGGCGCTATATAAACACAAGTCTTACTTTCTTTTGTTGGCCCAGCTTTACATAAACTATTGGAGAACCATGGAGAATTTGATCATCTCTGTCTCCTTATGCCTAGAACCTAAAATCCACCCTTAAACCAGGGTCCCAAACATTCCACGGAGTCAATCGTCCAAGGATGGGACTTCCACTAGCTGATCCACTCCAGCGCTGACTCAGCCGTTTACCCCAGGGTCAGCTCATTTAAATCCCCATCGGGGAAGGAGGATGGAAACTTCAGGGCCAATTTTAACTCCTGGCGGGAGTGGATTATAATGTGGAGGAGTAGAATGAGCAGCAGGCCACACAGGAGTCCCTGGATCCAGATACTTCCCCATGGTCCTCTGTCCCGGCCCCCCTCCATATCACTCTCCACGCCAGCGATCCAGACTTCTTCCTCAGAGAAGCGTGTAAGTGGTGACACCAGCCTGCCCGGGCAGAGACGCAGCAGGAGCAGCTCCCTCCCACAAAAAAGCTGCCATCAAAGGAAAGCCACCAGGAGCTTTTTAGGCCTAGAGCAGCCAACTACCTCTCATGATACTGGTCCTTAGGTTGCACCTAGGAGAAAGAAATAGAATAGGAGAGCGAGAGGAACATTTAGGCACCCAAGGGAGGCATGGAGTGTAGCAGGAGTAGGATGGTTAATGTTGACTTTTGATTTGCTGGTAATAAAAGAAAAAGTGCACTTATTGAATGCTCAGTTATTCATATAGCACGTACAGACTTGCAAGGTCTGTTAGGAATAAAAATGTTTGATGTGATGTGAGGTTCTCAATGAAGAAACAACAGCGACGACAAAGGGATACACTTACAACAACAACTTGCACTTATATAGTGCCTTTAACGTAGTAAGGCGTCCCAAGACACTTTACAGGAGCGTTATCAGACAGAATTTGACACCGAGCCACATAAGGAGATATTAGAACAGGTGGCCAAAAGCTTGGTCAAAAAGGTAGATTTTAAGGAGCGTCTTACAGGAGGAGAGAGGCGGAGAGGTTTAGGGAGGGTATTACAGAGCTTTGGGCCTAGACGGCTGAAGACACAGCCGCCAATAGTGGAGCGATGAAAATCGGGGATGCGCAAGAGGCCAGAATTGAAGAAGTGCAGAGATCTTGGAGGGTTGTAGGGCTGGAAGAGGTTACAGAGCTAAGGAGGGGCGAAGCCATGCAGGGATTTGAAAACAAGGATGAGAATTTAAAAATCGAGGCGTTGCCGGACCGGGAGCCAATGTAAGTCAGCGAGCACAGGAGTGATGGGTGAACGAGACTTGGTGTGAGTTAGGATACAGGCAGCAGAATTTTGGATGAGCTCAAGTTTACACAGGGTGCAAAGTGGGAGGCCGGCCAGGAGAACATTGGAATAGTTGAGTCTGGAGATAACAAAGGATGAGGGTTTCAGCAGCAGATGACAGCAGATTTAAAGAGAAACAGAAGAAAAAACATCATTAATTATTTGTGTTCTGATGTCCCTTGTAGCCATCACAATGTTGATCCTCGTGATGCTCTCCTCCATTATCCTCTGTCTCCAAAATAGTTGGGGTCAACTCCCCATGAACCTAAATGTCCGGCGCCTTTTTGGACTATACAGCTGTGCAGAGGACTACAAGCTACTGCTACACAGGATACACATATGGGGAGAATATTGCAGAACTCCTCCAGATCTTTCCAGGCAGTGAAAGCGTCCCCCCCAACTTCCCCTTTTGATCCCTGTAGTCTCTGAATGATAACCCTTGTACTGCTCTTCAACTCCTAGTCACTAAGGGCGTCATGATTCATGGTATTAAGGGATATGCATTGTCGTCCAGAAGCCATCCAATCACTTGACTATTTTCCTTGAAGAGATCTGGGAGGGTAGAATTGCTGAGGATGAATGCATCATGGCCACTTCCAGTAAAGCTGGCATTGACGTGAAGGAATCTTTCTGTGTGGTCACACACAAACTGGGCACTCAGTGAGTGGTGCCCCTTTATGCTAAGAAAGTTATGGCGGGGTTATCAGTTGCTGCTCGCAGTGTGTGCCATCTATTGCACCCTGCCCTTTGGGAAATCCAGGAACATGATGAAATTGGATGACCTGATCATGCTGATGCAATGTTGTTACGTTGAACTGAATGAATCCTCTTATCTCCTAAAAGTGGTGTTGGTGACTAGACGAATGCATGACCAGACTGCCGCCTGGGTGATGTTACACAGGTGCTTGAATGGTGGCATAGAAATTGAGTGCGGTCTGGCAGAGCTGTCTGGGTAGATGACCTTGGCTGCAGGACTTCCTGCAGTAGCTGGCACAGCTCCTGAATTCTCTCTCTTCTCTCTCTCTTAGGCAGTCCCTCGGAACCGAGGATGACTTGCTTCCACATTAAAAATGAGTTCTCAGGTGACTGATGAGTCTAATGCGGGACCTACAGTCTCTGTCACAGGTGGGGCAGATGGTGGTTGAAGGAGCAGGTGGGTGGGGTGCTTGGGTTGACATGCGCTCCTTGCGCTCCTTGCGCTGCCTGCGCTTGGCTTCCGCTTGCTCCTGGCGAAGAGACTCGAGGTGTTCGGCGCCCTCCCGGATGCTTCTCCTCCACTTTGTGCGGTTTTGGGCCAGGGATTCCCAGGTGTCGGTGGGGATGTTACACTTTTTCAAGGAGGCTTTGAGGGTGTCCTTGATGCGTTTCCTCTGCCCACCTGGGGCTCTCTTGCCGTGTCAGAGCTCCGAGTAGAGCGCTTGTTTTGGGAGTCTCGTATCGGGCATGCGGACAGTGTGACCCGTCCATCGGAGCTGATCGAGCGTGGTCAAAGCTTCGATGCTGGGGATGTTGGCCTGAGCAAGAACACTGACGTTGGTGCGCCTATCCTGCCAATGGATTTGCAGGATCTGAATTGCCTCTTTGGTGAAGCACACTCTTCTCATGCACAGAGCCTCGCTGAAGTCTTCATCCAGTGACCTGTAAATTCTTTTGTTGGGGGGGTGGGGGGAGGTGGGTAATATCTTATGGGTTGCATTCTCCTGAAATCCTACCTCACCTTCCATTCCTCCATCCTCTACTGCTTCTTCTCCTCTATTAAAACAGTGAAGAAGGGAATTCCCATAACTGCAACTCAGAACCTCTTCCACGGTGTGTGTGGGGTGGGGAATTTCCTGGCAGTCTCGCAAACCCTCAAGCAGTCAGGAACAAAGTGAAAATATCCGCTCCAGCCAACAATCATTAAAGCTGCAGACTCCAAACTAAGGCAGTATCATCTGGTGCTGGCAACATGTACGGCTTTTTCATACAGTGTGATTAACACTTGGTGTGGTGGGTCACCACTCACGGGTTTTGGCCGCTCCTGCACTGTTACTCCTCATTTCCATATAAAAGTAGCAACACAGGTTAACAAGGCCATATAAAAGCAAACCAAAAGTAGGGAAGTTATGCTAAACTTGTATCGAACCTTGGTTAGACCACACTTGGAGTACTGCGTACAATTCTGGTCGCCATATTATAAAAAGGATATAGAGGCACCGGAGAGGGTACAGAGAAGATTTACAAGGATGATACCAGAAATGCGAGGGTATACATATCAGGAAAGGATGAACAGGCTGGCTCTCTTTTCTCTTGAAAAAAAGAAGGCTGAGGGGTGACCTAATAGAGGTCTTTAAAATTATGAGAGGTTTTGATAGAGTGGATACAGAGACTGTTTCCACTTGTGTGGAAGAGCGTAACTAGAGGCCATCAATATAAGATAGTCACCAAGAAATCCAATAGGGAATTCAGAAGAAACTTCTTTACCCAGAGAGTGTTGAGAATGTGGAACTCACTACCACAGGGTGTGGTTGAAGCAAATAGTATGGATGCATTTCAGGTGAGGCTAGATAAGCATATGAGGGAGAAGTGAATAGAGGGTTATGCTGATAGGGTTAGATGAGGAAAGACGGGAGGAGGCTCGAGTGGAGCATAAACGCTGGCAGGGACTGGTTGGGCCGAATGGCCTGTTTCTGTGCCGTATATCCCATGTAATCCAATGTCATTATCATGAGTTCCAAGCAGCCTCAGTGCATTGGGACCTGACCAGAAATGAAAGCACAGTTTTTAATGGGGCGTAAACAGGTCCTGCCCCGGACTCCATCACAGATAATTAACTTACGCCCCAAACTCACTATATTTATCCATTATTTTTAAATGACACCCAATTCATTGCTTTTAGAAGGGACCCCCCATTATTCTACTGAGGGATGGCAGCGGGATTAACTTTATCAACACTCCTATTGCAAGTTGCGTGTTAACTTTGTAGTGGTGTCCTCTCGTTCTACCCTCACACTCCAAGTTAAGTCTGCTGCTTACCTTCGTTATCCGCCCCTCTCTGCATTTATAGGGTGTGGACCATTGATCTCGAGGGCTGGGTGAGAGGGGTCACAGGATAAGACTCAGCAGACTGAGTACCAGTCGTCATCCCTGAAATCACTGGCCTCCTTGAAAGGTGAGCGTGTTTCCAAAATCAAATTTACAGTTTCATCTCCAGAGAGATGAAAGATGCCATCCCCAATTTTTCAGCTGAATTTGGCCTTTCACGAACCTCTCTATCACTGACATGGCTGCTGAGAATTTCTCGGGCTAACACAAAGGCAGTTTCATCAGCTGCCTTCTCAAGGTTCAGTGTCTGAGCACCACAATTTCTTTCCCTGCAATTCCCTTCATTTGGTTCCGTTCAGCAGCAGAGAGGAATGCCTCACCGTCTAACAGAATTTTGTTTGTTGGCTTAAAGCGTCGCTTTCAAATGATGTATTCACAGCTGAAAGCTTAATAGGCTTAAAGAAAATCAAGTGGTAAACTTGTCTGGTATTTCGCAATCTATTGTACAGACTTTTTATGGGTTTATTGTACGAGACACTGGCACGGCATCATTTATTGCCCATCCCTGGTTGCACTGAGGGCACGAAAGCCGAGGGTTTTCTCCGGGATTCTCCTGATATGGCCGCCATAAACATGGCAGAAACCCCGGATGCACGTGCAAACAGGGTGTCCGCCAATCTTCCGCTGAAGTAATGGCAGCCGATTGGGAGATTCCTCGCATAACGATCAACCACGCAGTGTGGGACTAGAGTCACGAGTAGGCCAGACCAGGTAAGGGTGGCAGGTTCCTTTCCCTGAAGGGCATCAGTGAAGCAGTTGGGTTTTTTATGACAATCCAGCAGATTTAATGGTCATTTTTTCTGGGCCAGCCCACAAATTACCAGGTTTATTGAGTTCATTTACTCAATTTGCCATGGTAGGATTGAACTCACGAGTTACTCATCCAGTACCATAACCTCTAAGTTTCCTTACACTATAGTGCCCAGAAATGGGGACAACATTAAAAAACTCTGGCTTGTTTTCCTGATTGTTCAGTGGATAATGACTCCACATGTAATGGTACTGAGACCCAAAGACCAGGAAGATTCCAGGCTCCACCCCAGGTCTGTGCTGAGATGAGGTGGTGTTGTGGTGCTACAACAACAACAACTTGCATTCATATAGCACCTTGAACACAGAAGAAAATGTCTCAAGGCAATTAATTGACCTGAGTGTCTCTGGCCAGAGAAGGAGAAACTATTAATCAGGGTTCCTGAACCTGGTTACTATCCAACTACAGTTGACAGATAGGGCACTAGTTTTGGTAATGGGTGAGGACAGGTATCGGTCAGGCTGAAATCCCCACTCCCACATAGTAAAATGGCCTCCGAACAGTCACTAGCATCTATGGAAGTGCAAAAGGGGGAGTCCACTGTGTTTTCATGGCCTGAACACCCTCCAGGCAGTGGCCTGCCCTCCAATCAAAGCCTTTCACTGTGGAGAGGCATGTACTGCTGAGGGGGTGGGGGGGGGCGGAGGGGGCAGGGACAGGATGGTACACACTGCAGCCACGGTACTCCGGTGGTGGAGGGAGTGAATGTTTAAGGTGCTGGATGGGGTGCTGATCAAGCGGGCTGCTTTGTCTGGATAGTGTCGAGCTTCTTGAGTGTTGTTGGAGCTGCACTCATCCAGGCAAGTGGAGAGTATTCCATCAAACTCCTGACTTGTGTCTTATAGGTGGTAGAAACGCTTTGGGGAGTCAGAAGCTGAGTCACTCTCTGCAGAATACCCAGTCTCTGACCTGCTCTTGTAGCCACAGTATTTATATGGCTGGTCCAGTTAAGTTTCTGGTCAATGGTGACTGCCAGAATGTTGATGGTGGGTGATTAGATGACGGAAATGCCATTGAATGTCAAGGGGAGGCGGTTAGACTCTCTCTTGTTGGAGATGAGCATTGCCTGGCACTTATGTGGTGCGAATGTTACTTGGCACTTTTCAACCCAAGCGTGGATCTTGTCCAGGTCTTGCTGCATGCAGGTACGGACTGCTTCATTATCTGAGGAATTGCAAATGGAATTAAACATGGTGCAATCATCAGCGAACATCCCCACTTCTGACCTAATGATGGAGGAGAGGTCATTGATGAAGCTGCTGAAGATGGTTGGGCCTAAGACATTGTCCTGAGGAGCTCCTGCAGCGATGT
Organism: Squalus acanthias; assembly: GCA_030390025.1. Classification (NCBI taxonomy): domain Eukaryota; kingdom Metazoa; phylum Chordata; class Chondrichthyes; order Squaliformes; family Squalidae; genus Squalus; species Squalus acanthias. The sequence goes on from CM059433.1 coordinate 37,266,421, forward strand.
CCTGGGGCTGAGATGGTTGACCTCAACAACCACAACTATCTTCCTTTGTGCTAGGTATGACTCCAGCCAGTGGAGAGTTTTCCCCCTGATTCCCATTGACTTCAATATTACTTAGGGCTCCTTGGTACCACACTTGGTCAAATGCTACCTTGACGTCAAGGGCAGTCACTCTCACCTCAACTCTGAAATTCAGCTCCTTTGTCCATGTTTGGACCAGGGCTGTAATGAGGTCTGGAGCCGAGTGGTCCTGGCGGAACCCAAACTGAGCATTGGTGAGCAGGTTATTGGTGAGTAAGTGTTGCTTGTTAGCACTGTCGACGACACCTTCCATCACTTTGCTGATGATTGAGAGTAGACTGATGGGACGGTAATTGGCCAGATTGGATTTGTCCTGTTTTTTGTGGACAGGATATACCTGGGCAGTTTTCCACATTGTTGGATAGATGCCAGTGTTATAGCTGTACTGGAACAGCTCGGCTAGAAGCGCAGCTAGTTCTGGAGCACAAGTCTTTAGCACAACAGCCGGAATGTTGTCGGGGCCCATAGCCTTTGCTGTATCCAGTGCGCTCAGCCGTTTCTTCAAATCACGTGGAGTGAATCGAACTGGCTGAAGACTGGCTTCTGTGACGGTGGGGACCTCAAGAGGAGGTTGAGATGGATCATCCACTCAACACTTCTGGCTGAAGATGGTTGCAAACGCTTCAGCCTGTCTTTTGCACTCACGTGCTGGGCTCCGCCATCATTGAAGATGGGGATGTTCATGGAGCCTCCTCCTCCCATCAGTTGTTTAATGGTCCACCACCATTCACGACTGGATATGGCAGGACTGCAGAGCTTTGACCTGATCTGTTGGTTGTGGTATCGCTTTGCTCTGTCTATAGCATGCGGCTGCTGCTGTTTAGCATGCCTGTAGTCCTGTGTTGCAGCTTCCCCAGGTTGGCACCACATTTTTAGGTATGCCTGGTGCTCCTGGCATGCTCTTCTACACTCCTCATTGAACCAGGGTTGGTGGCCTAGCTTGATGGTAATGGTAGAGTGAGGGATACGCTGGGACATGAAGTTACAGATTGTGGTGGAATACAATTCTGCTGCTGCTGATGGCCCACAGCGCCTCATGAATTCCTAGTTTAGAGCTGCTAGATCTGTTCTGAATCTATCCCATTTGGCATGGTGGTAGTGCCACACAACACAATGGAGTGGCTCCATGGTGTGAAAATGGGACTTTGTCTCCACAAGGACTATGCGGTGGTCGCTCCTACCAATGCTGTCATGGGCAGATGCAACTTTGACAGGTAGATTAGTGAGGACGAGATAAACTATGCTTTTCCCTCGTGTTGGTTCTCTTACCATCTGCTGCAGGCCCAGTCTGGCAGCTATATCCTTCAGGACTCGACCAGCTCGGTCAGTAGTGGTGCTACCGAGCCACTCTTAGTGAGTTCCCCAACCTAAGTACATTCTGTGCACTTGCTACCCTCAATGCTTCTTTCAAGTGGTGTTCAACATGGAGGAGTACTGATTCAAGGTTTCCTTGCTCATGTTCGACCTGAAGCCATTAAATTTCATGGAGTCCGTAGTCAATGTTGAGGACTCCCAGGATCATTCCCTCCCGACTGTAAATCACTGTGCCGCCACCTCTAGTGGGTCTGTTCTGCTGTTGGGACAGACAAGACAGGGGTGGTGATGGAGCAATCTGGGATGTTGGCTGATAGGTATGATTCTGTGAGTATGACTATGTCAGGCTGTTACTTGACTAGTCTGTGGGACAGCTCTCCCAATTTTGGCACAATTCACAAACCGCCAGGGTAGGATTTGAACTGATATCTCTGGGTTATTAGTCCAGTCCTCTGGCTTACTAGTCGAGTAACATAACCACTATGGTGCCATACCCTCTGGGTGCTCCCAGGAACCTTCTGGTCTGTGGAGGATCCTGAAGCAAGCCCCACCAGCAGTCTTTTAGGACACTGACAGATAAACTCAAAAGGAAAGTGAGGTGAGAGGGCAGGGAACACCCCTTCCCACCTCGTTCAACTGCTTACACTGGGCCTACATCTACTGCAGCACTTACTCAGTACTGCACTGAACTGTCAGCCCAGATGATGTGCTCAAGTCTCTGGAATGGGGCTTGAACGAATGACAGTCTGACTGACGGGCAAAAGTGCTACCAACTGAGCAAAGGCTGACACCTTGGCTGACAACTAGGACTAAATTGGCTTTGAGCACGCAGAGGTGTCGATTCTCTGGCTGGTGGGCCTGTTCCCATCAGCGTAAGGGAACCAAGAAAGGGTGTTGGACACATTTCACCCACCATTCATTCCACGTCCACACTGCCTGACTTCCCGAGGAGGGGGTGTCTTTAAGAGTGGCACACATTGCCCTTGATCAAATAGGGTGAGAGTTTCATTTCCAAATGTAATATAATGCAAATGAACTCGAGGGTAATTTTGCAATGTTAGCGCTTGATTTGCGCAATGTGTTTATCCTGCCCACAAAGTGGTGTTGAAGGCCAGTCACATTCTGCCCATTCAGGAATTTGTTTCTTAAAGATACTGTTTAAATTCTGATTGTTGGGAACCAAAATTGTGAAAATGTTTATATTATTTTAGTGCTCAACTATTCCTAAGTTTTTTGGGAGGCTGCAAAACAGGATGAATGAAGGAAAGCCAGGGAGATTTACCAACACAGATGGTCTTTCCACATCCATCATTATCTACTGAGCTGTCAGAAGAGAACTGCCTCCCCAGGTTAAAGTACACCAGGGAGGCAATAACAAGAGTTGCGCCATTTGCTGCTCGATGATCTGCAGCCACAAGGGCTGCACTGCTAGTGGCAGCCAGAGTCACAGCCACTCTCAGCTTCTTTGCCTCCAGATCCTTCTAGGCTGCCACAAGGGGGCATCTGCGACACATCAATCAGCTGTGCAGATACATCAAGCACGTCACGGATGTTTGTTCCAACATCTCTAGCGATAAGCAATAGCGGAATAACAGGGATCTGCAGTTCCCCCAAAGTCAAGGACATTATTGATAGCACCCATATGGCCCCCTAAACACAAAGTTATGGCATTCATGAACTGCAAAGGCTTCCACTCCATCAAAAAGAGCTAACGATGAAGGAGGAGGACTAGCTGCACCAACACCAGAAGACAACACTGGCAGTAACCCCTGAGGGTGTCACCACTGAAAGAGCTTTACAACCGTGCCAGGCTCTCACAGGGAGAGGCATTCAAACAGACAGCCAGAATGCTAACCATGGCCCCAAGGAGCAGGAGGCAGTTGAAGGGGGGTTGGGGGGGTGGGCGGGAAGAGCAGAATAGAAAGGTTGTAGTCACATGGGATTCGATAATCAGCGGGAAAAATAGCGTCCTCTGCAGTCGCGACCGAGAGTCCAGAAGCGTGTGTTGCCTACCTGGTGCAAAGGTAAAGGACAACTCGGAACAACTGGAGAGGAACTTGGAAAGGGAGGGGAAAGATTCAGTTGTTGTGGTCCATTTTGGGACCAATTGCATAGGGAAGAAAAGGGAGGAGGTCCTGCTAAGGGAGTATCAGAAGTTAGGAACCAAATTAAAAAATAGGACCTCACGGGTGGTAATCTCGGGATTACTACCCGAGTCACGTGTTAATTGTCATAGGGTTAGGCAGATCAGGAAAGTGACTGCGTGGCTGAAAGTCTGGTTTGGGAAGGAGGGGTTCCATTTTATGGGACACTGGCATCAATACCGGGACAGGAAGAAGCTGTACCACTGAGACAGGCTCCACCTGAACCGGAGTGGGACCAGTGTCCTAGCGGAAGGGTTAACTGGGCTGTCGATAGAACTTTAAACTAGTAAGACGGTTGAGGGGGTGGGGGTGGGATCTTGTGAAAATGACATAAGTCTATTGATGAAAGAAATAGGAGATAAAAGTAAAGGTCAGACCAAGGTAAGGAACAAGGGTAACATAAACGCTCAGGGAACAAATACAGTTATAAAACAGAAGCATAAAAGGACTGTTAAAAATAAAGTAAAAGGAACAACTATTAATTACGAGTTAAACTACCTGTACAGCAATGTACACAGCATTCAATATAAAATGGGGGAATCCATAGCGAGGAACCAGAGATATTAGGAATTGCTGAAACATGGCTACATAAAGAAGAGGACTGGCAACTAAATATTGCAGGTTATCACATAATCAGAAAGGATAGGGAAGGAAAAAGGGGGTGGGGTAGCTCTACTAATTAGAGATAACATAACGGCAATAGAAAAAAGGGACATAACTAACAGCAGGTTAGAAACAGAATCCATATAGATTGAAATAAAAGACAAGGGATCGATCACGCTAATAGGGGTATACTACAGACCACCTAATAGTGGAAAGAAGCTGGAGGAATAAATATGTTAGCCACTATATGAAATGAGTAAAGGACAGAATAATAATCATGGGGGATTTTAATTACCACCAAATAAACTGACAATATGAGGCATCAAAAGGGGTACAGGGAATGGGGTTTTTACAATGCTTGCAGGACTCCTTTTTTACTCAGTATGTATAAAGTCCAGCAAGAGAGGGAGCACTGCTGGATCTAATAATGGGAAATGAACCAGAACTGATAAGAGAAGTAAGTGTAGGGGAACATCTAGGCAATAGCGATCACAATATAATAAGGTTGAAGAAAAAGATTGAGAAGGACATAAGTAAGACAAAGACCAAAGTAATAAATTAGGTGGGGAGTTGATTTTATGGTATTGAGAATGGAACTAGGGAAAATAAACTGGAAAAATTTACTGACAAACAAAGAAATAGAACAACAGTGGGAAACATTTAAAATGGTGATCAACAGAGTCCAGAATAAATATATCCTACTAAAAAGCAAGAGCAAACTATCCAGTAATGATGCACCATGGATGAATAAAGAAATGAGGGCAAAATTGAAACTAAAAAAAAGGCATACACTAAGTACATAGACAACAAAGGAGAGGATGACAAAAGGGAATATGAAAAAGTTAGGAAGGAAGTAAAAAAAACAATTAGGAAGGCAAAGAGAAACCACAAAATTAAATTATCAAGGAATATAAAAAGGAACAGTAAAGTATTCTACAGACATATAAATAACAAATGAAAAAGCAGGATAGGGAGAGGGCCTCTAAGGAATACACATGATAAATTCACAGGTAATGGCAGAAATATTAAATAATTACTTTGCCTAGGTATTCACCAGGGAGACTAACATGGTGCACATAACACTAAAAGAAGAGATCAAAAAGGATATAAAGACATTTAAGATAGAAAGGGGGAGATAATTGATAAAATAATCAAACTTAAAAAGGATAAAACCCCATGTCTGGATGGATTGCATCCACTCATATTAAAAGAGGTTAGGGAAGAGATAGCAGAGGCACGATTACATATATATAAAAATTCATTCGAAAAGGGAATAGTGCCAGAGGTCTGGCGGACAGCTAATATGATTCCTATATATAAAAAGGGAGATAGAAAAAGTCCAGGGAACTATAGACCAATTAGCTTAACATCAATGGTCAGGAAGATAATAGAATCATTAATCAAAGATGTAATAGAAAAACATCTAGAAACTGAAAATATAATAAATTGTCGTCAGCACAGATTCCAAAAGGGAAGGTCATGCTTAACCAACCTTATTGAATTCTTTGAAGAAGTAACAGAAAGGGTAGATAAGGATAATGTAGTAGACATAATATATTTCGATTTCCAAAAGCCTTCGATAAGTAGACTCATGACTAAGGTCAGAATATGTGGAGTCAGGGGACAAGTAGCAGAATGGATAGCAAGTTGGCTACAAAACAGAAAACAGAGAGTAGGGGTTAAAGATAGTTCTCAAATTGGCAAATGGTGGGAAGTGGTGTTCCATAAGGATCAGTGATGAGACCTCTGTTGTTCACCTATTACATAAATGATTTGGACTCAGGAATCGGAAGTACAATTTCAAAATTTCTGGGTGACACCAAATTGGGAGGTGCAGTTAATATAGAGGAGGACTGCAACAAAATACAGTAAGACATTAATAAACTTGCAGAATGGGCATGTAATTGGCAAATTAACTTCAATATACAGGAAACTCTTTGGTATCCGGCACCAACGGGACCGGGGTGGTGCCGGTTGAACAAAAATTCCGGATAACGGAGAGTTATATCTACCGAGGCTATTTTTAACAAACAAAAATAAAAAAATCAAGAAATGTGCAGTATACAGTATTTGGGTACTCACTTATAGAATGTTGTGTTAAATGGATGGTGGAAGATGCTTGATTAAGTACAGTACTGCCAGTTGAGGGTAATCCATAACTCTTTAATTACTTAACAGTAAAACAAAACTTATAAACGACTGTATACAGTACTGTAATTGACTGTACACTTATTCCGAGTCAGCTGGTTCATCAGGAATATCCGTGCCAGCTGGGTCATCAGGATCATGCATTTCCACAGAATCCACAGATTCTTCAGGCACTTCCGCTGCTTCGACTCTTTTGGGAGCTTTCTTAAACATGTTGCGGATGTCGGTTTGCTTAGTGGACTCTTGCCTTTTCTGTAGAAACGTGGCATGCAGAATATGGAGTTGCATAACTTCTTGGGCAGCGTAGCAAGTCTGCCTTTCAACAAATTTGAGGATTGAAGAAAATCCTTCTGCAGCTTTAGCCCAAGAAATCTTGTTCTCTTCAGAAATATCATCCTCTTCACTTTCCATCTCACTTTCGTTTTCTTTCTTTGGATTCAAAACATTCTCAATTATTTCATCATCACTTAGCATATGCACAACACCAACTTCTCTATCTGCATCAACCCACTGCTCGATATCACTTTCACTGAGATGACGTAGAGGGTTTGCTGGGCCTGCATTTTTCACCATGCCAGCCATTTCCATTATTGTACTCTTCTTGGGACGAACATTGAACCCATGAAATTCCTCCTCTGAAGAAGAACCTTCAGCAAACATTACAGAAGGCCACAATTTGCGCAAGCTTGCCTCAGATTGTGACCTTTCACAAAGTTCCAGGAACATGCAACATTATAGATGGCATCTTTAATATTGTATTCCTTCTGAAATGCGTGAATAATGTCATCTTGGCTTATCAGTTTACATAGGAAGTCTTTCTTGTAATGACACTTCAGATTTTGGATAACGCCCTGGTCCATGGGTTGGATGAGAGAAGTTACATTTGGTGGCAAATAAATGGTGAAAATATTTCCAGAAACCAACTCGGATTCATGCAGATGGGCTCTACAATTATCAAGCAATAAAATGCATTTGCTATCTTCAGGTTTCCCTATTTTACGGAAATGTTCCCTCACAGATGGAACAAAAATATGATGGAACCAATCGGAAAAGATTTCCTTATCCATCCAAGCATTTTTTTGAGCTTTGTACTCAACAGGTAAGTGCCTCACATTTTTAAATGCACGGGGATTTTTATACTTCCCAATAACAAGAAGTTTAACCCGGTGTGATCCAGCAGCGTTCGCACATGTTAGCACGGTTACACGATCTTTATTTTTCTTGTAACCTGAAGCATTAGCCTCACTAGCCCCAGCAAGCGTTGATTCTGGCAAAAACCTCCAAAACAAGCCAGTTTCATCGGCATTATATATCTGTGCTGGCGACAAATCATGTTGCTGCACAATCCGATTGAAATAATCGCAGTATTCTTCTGCGGCGTCGTGATCAGCTGATTTCTTCTCCCCGGAAATATCGAGTCGTCGTATCCCGTGCCGTAACTTGAAGCATGTTAGCCATCCCTCGGAGAAAGCACACTTGTCAGTGAGCTCCATCCTTTCGTAGAAATCCTTCGCTTTCTCGATTAGCATTGGTCCGGAAGTTGGAACACCCTCTGAACGCTTAAGAGAAAACCATTCAAAGCACGGTATCCAGCTCTTCAAGCTTAGGCTTACGAAGCGTACGCCGTTTCTCTACACTCTTACATGTCTCCGAGCTTGAATAAAACTTGAGCAGCTTATCCTTCTGCGATTTGATGTTGTAGATTGTCGACGAACCGATTTTGAATTCATTCATAATGTTGATATGCTTCTCTCCCCTTTCTAGTCGTTGGCATATCTCGATTTTCTGTTTTAAAGTTAAGACCACTCTCTTCCTTTTGCTTGGACCAGCTTTTGGGAATTCCATAATGCAAGATGGGGGAGATAATTCCCGATAAAGATGGAGAGACACACAGAACAATGGTGGCTCGGAAGAGACTACCAGCAGCGCGGGAGACACACAGTAAAATGGTGTATCAGAAGAGACTACCAGTAGTGCGGGAGACACACAGTAAAATGGTGTATCAGAAGAGACTACCAGTAGTGCGGGAGACACACAGTAAAATGGTGTATCAGAAGAGACTACCAGTAGTGCGGGAGACACACAGTAAAATGGTGTATCAGAAGAGACTACCAGCAGCGCGGGAGAATCAGACTCCTGTTATTGCAGTGTTCAGACTTCCGACAGCGCCAGGAAGCCGAGTAGTGGCACTTTGGAGAACTACCCCCACTGACGAACTCGGCGTTCGCGGGAGACTCGGACTCGGACTCGGCAACATTGCCGGTTATTTGAGAGGAGTTTTCGGAGTATGATTTTTGCCGGTTAATAGAGAATTCTGGATATTTAGGTGCCGTTTAAACGAGAGTTTCCTGTATATTAGTGCGAGGTAATACATTTTGGTAGAAAGAATAAGGAGGCCACATACTCCTTGAAAAATAATTGTCTAAATGTGGTAGAGGAACAGAGGGATCTTGGGGTACAGATACACAAATCACTAAATGTAGCAACACAGGTTAATAAGCCCCAAATAAAGCAAACAAAGCACTTGTATGCAACCCTGGTTAGACCATACTTGGAGTACTGTGAACAGTTCTGGTCTCCATATTATAAAAAGGATATAGATACCCTGGAGAAGGTGCAAAAGATTTACAAAGATGATGCTAGAATTGAGAGGTTATACCTATCAGGAAATATTGAACAGGCTGGGGCTCTTTTCTCCAGAAAAGAGAAGAATGAGGGGTGACCTGATAGAGGCCTTTAAGATTATGAAAGGGTTTGATCGGGTAGACGAAGAGAAGATGTTTCCACTTGTGGCGGAGACCAGAACTAGGAGCCATCAATATAAGATAGTCACTAATAAATCCAATAGGGAATTCAGGAGAAACTTCTTTACCCAGAGAGTGGTAAGAATGTGGAACTCACTACCACAGGGAGTGGTTGAGGCGAATAATATAGATGCATTTAAGGGGAAGCTAGATAAACACACGAGGGAGAAAGGAATAGAAGGTTATGTTGATGGGGTTAGATGAAGAGAGGTGGGAGGAGGCTCATGTGGAGCAAAAACACCGGCATAGACCTGTTGTGCCGAATGGCCTGTTTCTGTGCTGTAAATACTGTGGGGGGAAAATTCATTATAGCCCAGGGACGAGCGGTAACTTTTGAAAAGTTTGAGAATTAGCGCCAGGCACTAATGAATCACGCTGCACGCAAAATTGAGTCTCATCGCTCAAAGAAAGGATTGGAGCGCTAAATCAAGCGCTAATGGCCTAGCTCAGCGGCGCTACTCTCAAAGCACTAACCAATATCAGGTGCAGTCTAGCTGCAAGTCATCATTGCCACAGGCTCTTTCCAGTTCTTAAAGGGGAGGTTCTTTGATGCTGCAGAACCTCATTCTCAGCATTGCTGGCAGTGAACCTGTGTCAGCAAGCAGGAGCAGGCTAAGCCCAAGGAGCCGGACGACTCAAGCAGGTGTCATGATGGCAGATCCACGCCCCAGGGAGAGAGCCCGCAGATTTTCGGACCAAGCATTGGAGGAGTTGGTGTCCACTGTGGAGAGACTGAGGGCGGTGCTCTACCCGGCAAGTGGCAGGAGGCCCTCGCCGCAAGTCTTCCATGCCATGTGGAGGGATGTTGCCCACCATGTCTCGGGCAGCACTGTGGTCCCCCACACAGTGCAGGAAGAAATTTAACAACCTCACTCGGGTGGTCAGGGTGAGTCAATGCCTCAACAAATGCTACATACCACCGTCTGAACCACAGTCTGCACACACTGGCCAAAGCACCACACCCCCAGCGCTCACCCTCCAACAATCTCTACCTACCAACACTCACACCCACATCTCATACCTTGCACACAATGACAGCTATTCAACTATGGCAGGCACATCACCCAAACATATTGCTCCACACTCACTCACACACTTTCCTTTCTTCTGCAGGCCAAGGTGGCTCACAACAGGAGGGAGCAGGAGCGCACAGGCGGGGGACAAGCCGACACCCAACCACTGTCTGAGCTGGAAAATTGAGTGCTGGGGATTATTGGGCGCCAGGTGGTGGGCGCCGTGGCCACCAGCGACGTTGATCCCCTTGGGGACAACAACGGTATGTTCATCCCTACTCCTTCTTCTCACATCCCACTTTCCTCTCACCCCTCAAGCCTTTCGCACTTTCCAGCAAATCATGTATGCATGCATTTCTCCCTTCCTGCCCCCCTCCCCTCACCTTAACCCGACTCTTGTGCCTTTATGCTTTCAGATAATCAGCAAGCTCCTGAGCAGCCTGTCCCTGAGGGAACCATAGAGAGCGAGGCGGGAGAAGAGGAGAAGGAAGAACACACCGCATCACTGCATGTCTCACCCGCAGGCACCAGCTCAGATACTGGCACTATGCATTCTTTAGAGGCTAGTATAGTAGCGGGATCTGCATAGGGTGATGCACCGGGGATGAGAGGGCTGCAGCAAGGCCAGGGGGAAAGGGTAGCTCAGGGGCCAGCTCCCCAGAGGCCGAGTTAGCGCACGAGTTCTGCTGCACAGGACTCAGATGAGGACCTCGATAGGGAGGCCTTTAGAAGAAGGGTGATGGGCATGCACATGGAGATGATAGGTGCAATGGCAAGGGTGCCCAAGAGCCTGTCGGCAGTGATAAGGAGGAGTCCGCCTCCAACATTGCACAAAGCTCTGCACACACCATGGAGCCCATCATTTCCAGTCTGCAAAGGATGGTCGACTCCCAGAGAGACCGTGACAAACCAGACCTGATGCCGCTTCCATTGCAGCACAGGTGGAAGCGATGCAATGTCTTAGTGCTTTAATGCAGTCTATGCGTGGTGCCATTCAATCTCAGACTGCCATCATGCAGTCTCAGCTTGATGCCATGTAAGCTCTGACTGCTGCCATTGTGGCTGGGTCTACCACCATCGACCGGGGCTTTCACGGTGTCGCAGCAGGCCAGTAATCTGTGCTCCAACAGATTGCTAGGGGTGCTGAGGTGCTGCCCCGGGGGAGTGGCAGTGGGTCAGTAGAGCAGGAAGCTGCTGTCCTCTCTCAGAATGACAGCATTCCTGCTCCCACCACTGGCACTCTGCCATTGCCCTCGTCGCTGCCTGTCATCTAGCCAGCCCAGACTGCTGCCACCCATGCTGAGGTGGTGTAGTCTATAGCCGGGCCTTCCAGGCCCACAGCTGGTCGAAGGCATCCTGCAAGGCCATCTGAAGTCTCCTGCATGGACACTCAGCAGCCTTCCACCTGCCCTGCTGCAGCCACTGGGCCAACACTTTGTAGGAGCACTAGAGTAGGCAAAAGCACAGTAACGAGAGACACTAAGGGATTGCACAAGGGTGAACAGTTAATATTGTTGTTGTAAATATGTGTTAACTGATTATTGATAAATTTATTGATTCAGTTTGGATTATTTTGTGATGTGTCTTATTTCAGCTTTGTGCTGTGAAATGACCTGCGAAATGATGGGAATGTGGTGAGCAATGGGGATCTGGGGTTTAATTTACTGGAACCGCAGTCTGATGAGGCGGTCACGGACCGCCCTTCTGGAAGGCCGATTGAGTAGCTGCCTCCTCCCTCGCTCCTGTTCCTCGTCTTTCTCTTCCTCCTCCTGAGGTGGTCCCGCAATCCCTGGTGGCAGGGGCTGGGCCCTCATGATGGCCAAATTGTGGAGCATGCAGCAGACGACGATGAAACGTGACACCCGCTCAGCCGAGTACTGGAGGGCTCCTCCCGAGCGATCAAGGCAGCAGAACCATTGCTTGAGCACCTGGATGGTCTGCTCGAAGATGTTCCTGGTGGCGGCATGGCTCTCATTATATGGAGTGTTGGGGTTGCTGAGGGGAGTCATGAGCCAGGTGGAGAGCGGATAGCCCTTGTCTCCGACCAGCCAGCCGCGAGCTTGACGTGGTGGCTGGACGAGTGCTAGCACCACGTCTGGCGAAGGATGAAGGCATCGTGGCTGCTGCCAGGATAGCCGGCATTCATATTGAAGATTCGCTGTCTGTGGTCGACAACAACTGCACATTAAGTGAGTGGTAGCCTTTGCAGTTACGGAAGATGTCAGGATTGTTATGCAGTGCCCGCAAAGCCACATGGGTGCAGTCAATGGCGCCCTGCACCATGGGGAATCCCGCTATCCTGGCAAAGCCACATGCACATTCATCCTGCTTCTCTCTGGTGATGGGGAAGGAAATGTAGTCCCTTCCCCTACTGTAGTGTTAGCCCTCTGTGACCTCCCGGATGCAGTGATGGACGGCGAACTGCGAGATGTTAGCTATATCTCCTGTTGTAGACTGGAAGGATCTTCTGGCGAAGAAATTGAGGGCGACGGTGACCTTGACTGCCACTGAGAGAGAGTGGCCACCCTGATCTGAGGCTGGAGGTCTGGTTGCAGGAGGTGGCAGAGTTCTGTGACCACCTCCTTGGTGAAGCGGAGCCTTCTAAAATACTGCTCCTTAATACTTAATTGGAGGTAGGAGAAGTGCTCTTGGAATACCCTCGGGGCTAAGGCGTCCTGTTGAGAGCCCTGATGGCCCACCTCCTCCCTCTGGCCACATGTTCCAGTCTTTCTCGCTGCCTGCACTCCCTCCGCAGTAGATCCTGGAGGGCGAGGTCGACTGCCAGTACAGCCCCCATTAATGTAAGGAAGTGCAGCACTTTGATATGTTGTGAGAATAAATGTGACTAATTTTTAGTAGCCACAACACTCCGGAGACAAAACAACCTTTAAATGACTGACTGAAACTGTTGCACAATGTCAAACTGACAAGGAAGCAGTGAAACAGCACTAACCTGACAGCTGTGACTCATTACTCATGATCCCTTTAAGTAGCGCTCTCGGAGTCAGCATCCACCTGCTGACGCCTCCTCTCCCTGTCGTTGTCGGGGCGAGGCGCTAAGGCAAGGGGCGACAATGAATTTTGCAGATCGGGCGCCCAGTGAGCGTTGTACGCTCACTGACGTCACGATCTGCCTGACACTGAAGTCCCCGGCGCTAACTTGTAGTGGCGGCGCTACGGGTGAGCTGGATTTGGCGTGCGTCACTGGATTCGCCTCGCCATGGCGCTACTGCTTCAGCTCCGTCAGCACCCCTGCCAGGCGCTAACTGGAGGCACTAAGGTACCGAATTTCTCCCCCTTTGTAATACTTTGTAAGGAACCTACTGGCTGAATCAGCCATGGCAGGTCTCATTCCCCCCCTAGTGGCTAGCTTCAAAAATGGCAAAAGTTGCTATTGAATCTGCTTCCACCACCCTTTCAGGCAGTGCATTTCAGATCATAACAACTTGCAGCATAATTTTTTTTTCTCCTCTCCTCCTTGGATCTTTTGTCAATTATCTTAAACTGTGTCCTCTGGTTACCAACCCTCCTGCCAGTGGAAGCAGTATCTCCTTATTTACTTCAGCAAAACGCTTCATAATTTTGAACACCTCTATTAAATCTCCCCTTAACCTTCTTTGCTCTAAGGAGAACAATCCCAGCTTCTCCAGTCTCTCCACGTAACTGAAGTACCTCATCCCTGGTACCATTCTAGTAAATCTCCTCTGCACTCTCTCCATTGCCTTGGCATCCTTCCTAAAGTGTGGTGCCTGGAATTGGCCACAATACTCCAGCTGGGGCCTAACCAGTGACGTATGAAGGTTTAACATAGGTTCCTTGCTTTTGTACTCTATGCCACTATTTATAAAGCCAAGGATTCTGTATACTTTTTTAAAAAACAGCCTTATCAACTTGTCTAGAGTGGGGCTTGAACCTGAAACCTTCTGACTCCGAGGCAAGAGTGTTACCACTGCGCCAAGGCCAACACTCAAATGATTTTGCGTTATCAGGTGTAGATTGTATTCTAAATGGTGTGTTCTACTGATGATTATTGGTACAATTCGACAGGTATTGGTTTCCCAAGAAGCCATGGAGTCGAGCCTAATCTTTTCACCCAATGTCCACATACACGTCCATCCAGCACAGGTCACTGGAAAGGGGCCAAGACCAGAAACCTGAAGATTGCATAGTTTAGTAGAGCTGTATCACTGCACTGGAGCGTTCGGACAGGCTGCAGACCTGGAACAACCAGGGTAGCTCACAAGGAAATCTCAGCTGCAACTCTGCCATGTTAAACTTGCACCTCAACAGTACAATGGGTGTAATCTTCTGGCAGCTGGGGGTGAGACCTTGCTTGCTGGCATCGTGCCCACAATTTTTTGATGCCCTCCGCCAGCGTGTACTTCGAAAACTTCCCTGTGTTTTGGTGTGATGGTGATGGTTGAAATGGGACAACAATTTCAGATCATAACTTCTGCCCCCATGTTTTCGGACAGCAGGTGTTGGTAATGATTCTGCTGTTGCCATTTACAGCTCCTCTCGACCCATCTTTTGTTTCTTTACTTGTCCCATTACCACCCCCTTTCACCTTGCACCATCATCCCTTTTGTCATTTAATCGCTCCTCCCTTCCACCCTATCACAGACCTTCCCTTTTGTTCTGTCCTCCCCTCCCCATTCCCCTTGCTCTGCGCTTGCTTTAAAACTCTCAAATCTCTTTCTGGTTCCAATGAAACATCACCGGCCCAAAACATTAACTCTGTTTCTCCCTCCACAGATGGGGCCGGACCTGCTGAGTATTTTCTGTTTATATCTCAGCCGAAGCAGTTCAGGCTGAATTGATTGATTTTCTTCAAGAAGCGTCTGGGTAAATATGGGATTGAAGGCTACGAGAAGAGACTGATGATCAAATACTCCACAGGACACTGTCATTCCTGGGCAACTGCCACCTTGGGATTGAGGCGAGTTACAGGTCAGGTTGAACAATGGGGGATGAAATGAAACCCTTCAGCAGATTAGATCGTAAACTGTGAAAGGGAGGGAAGGGTTTGATGGCTGAATGCTGTTTCTCATTGTTATTGTTTTATCCGACATAAAGCACGATCTCTTTTCAAGCTATGATGCGGAGATGCCGGTGTTGGACTGGGGTGGACAAAAATGAGAAGTCGCACAACACCAGGTTATAGTCCAACAGTTTTATTTGAAATTACGAGCTTTCGGAGCGCTGCTCCTTCATCAGGTAAAGTGAGGGAATACAAATCAGATATATGCTTTGTAACTGATTTGTATTCCCTCACTTTACCTGACGAAGGAGCAGCGCTCCGAAAGCTCGTAATTTCAAATAAAACTGTTGGGGGTAAAAATTCAGTTGGTTGCGCCTCCCGTTAGCGCCTTAAGAGGGCGCTAATGGGGCGCAAAGCCGCTAACGCCCGGGCGCAGCGATGTTTGCGCCGCTCGAGAACTTAACTAGAGATTGTGCGGCGGCGCTAAAACTTACCGCTGCGACCACCTGCGCGCGCAGATTATGACGTCATTCCATGGTGCAACGCCCTTGTGGCGCCCCGGAGCGGAAATTGAGTGGCGCCCCCTGCCTTACCGCCTGGCGCTTCCAACGACCGGAAGACTGGAACGCTATCAATCGCTGTGGGGCTGGGGGGGGCGCTATTTAAAGGGGGCCTCTTCCTGTCTTTTTCTGTGGTCGACATTTATGCACCACTCGTTCTGAGAGAGAGAGAGAGATTCGGAGAGAGAGAGAGAGAGACTTCTACATTGACTCAACGCTTTGTGAGGTAGTTTTGCCTATTGATCCTAACTTTGTTGCTACTTTAGTTGCTGTCCCTCATTACTTTGCTTGCAAAGAGAATATGGGGGCTGCACTGATTGGGGGCGTCGTCCTGCTCCAGCTGAATCGGAGGATACAGAGACGCAGAGAGAGAGTGGCAATGATGGCCAGACGGAGGAGGGCCATCAGGCGCATGTACAGGAGAGCTTACCCTCCCAGGGTATATCGTGAACAGCTCTCCTACATCCATATGTCCGAGGAGCTGTGTTTGCGAAGGCTGCGATTCAGCAAGGAGGTGGTCACTGAGCTCTGCCACCTGCTGCAGCCAGATCTGCAGCCTCAACTGAGGTCCAGGATGTCTCTGTCGGTGGCAGTGAAGGTCACAGTGGCTTTGAACTTCTACGCCACTGGCTCATTCCAAGCTGCTGTTGGGGACCTCGCCAATATCTCCCAGTTCGCGGTGCATTGCTGCATCCGGCAGGTCACAAATGCCCTCTTCAGAAGGAGACGAGAGTTCATCTCTTTCCCTATGACCCAGACAAGCAGCGTGACCGCGCTCTGGGCTTTGCGAGGGTAGCGGGCTTCCCCATGGTGCAGGGCGCCATTGACTGCACGCATGTGGCTTTGCGTGCTCCGCGTGAGAATGCAGAGGAATTCAGGAACAGAAAGGGGTTGCATTCCTTGAATGTCCAGTTGGTCTGTGACCACAGACAGCTGATACTCGCTGTCAATGCCCACTATCCTAGCAGCTGCCACGATGCTTTTATCCTGCGCCAGACTACTGTGGCAGAACTTTTCGAGGCACCGCATCAGCCAGTTGGTTGGCTTCTCGGGGACAAGGGGTATGCATTGAGCACCTGGCTGATGACACCGCTCCGTACGCCAAACACCCCTGCTGAGCTGCGGTACAATGAAAGCCATCAAGCAACCAGGAACATTATTGAGCGCACAATCGGCGTGCTGAAACAACGGTTCCGCTGTCTGGACCATTCCGGAGGAGCCCTGCAGTACTCGCCTGAGCAAGTATCGAACTTCGTAGTCGTGTGCTGCATGTTGCATAACATGGCAATCCTCAGGACCCAGCCAATGCCACCAGGCCTTGGAGCACCACCAGAGGAGGAGGAGGAAGAGGAGGAAGAGGACGAGGACGATGATCATCAGCAGCACCAAGGCGGGAGGGCGGCCCACAATGGTCAAACTGCAAGGGCCGTCCGTCAACGGCTAATAGCAAGCCGCTTCTAGGGCCCCTGCCATTGCTACCAACATTAATCAACCCAGCACGCAACCCCTAAGCCGGCCAAGGCACCAATAATTCCAACCACCAGCCATGTATATTTTGAATACAGAAACTTATTTATTTTACAAACTCTGTGTGTGTCAATTCCTCATGACAAACTCATAGAAATAAACACAAAAAAACAGTCAATAACATAACTGGTTCTCACAACCTGGAGATAATGTCCAAAACACTAAACAAAAGTTGGACCATGAACTTCCCCCCTTCTAACCCTACTGCTCCTCCGTAATGGGACCTCAGTGGCTGCAGCAAGGCTAGTGGAAGGCTGCTGCTCGTCAGACCCTGACACTGCAGATGCCCCTGAAGGACGGCCTCGACCACTTCTGGGCCTGGAGGGCCCGGCTGCAGACTGCACCAACTCTGCATGGGCGGCAGCAGTCTGTCCTACAGGCGGTGGCAAGTGCAGTGGAGAAGTGACAGTGTTGGCAGCAGGAATGCTGTCATCGTGAGAGAGGACAGCAACTCCCTGCTCGCCCGACACACTGGCACTCCCACGGGGCAGCACTTCAGCATCCGGAGCAATCTGCCGCAGAACAGATTGCTGGCCTGCTGCGGCGCGGTGACAGCCCCGGGGACATGTGCACGAACCATCGAGGTTGGCAGCAGTCTGTGCTCGCGTGGCCTCAATCTGAGTCTGTATGAGAGCAGTCAGAGATGGGATCACGGCAGCCAGTGACTGAATTGCAGCACTAAGCATTAGTGTGGCATCCGCCTGTGCTACAGCGAAGTGCTCCACACTCCTTGCCAGTGACTCAATGCATTCGGGCACCCTTCCCACTGCACCCATGAGCTCAGTGTGCATGCCCACCGCCTGGGTGTTCATTTCTGCGATCAGCCGCTCCTCCTCTGCGTCCATTGCAGTAGGAGTGTCTGGCATACTCTCCCTCTGGGGAGAAGGCCCCCGTTCTTTCCTACCCCCCCATGGCGTTGCTGCAGCCCGCTGGGTCCTGGAGCTTCACCCTCATTAGCCCCTTCCCCCCTGCTCCCCTCCGGGGAAGGCGTGTTCCCAGTGTGGGCATGGGCTTCCTCGGGAGAGGGTGGCACTGATGCTCTGGCTTCCTCTTCCTCTTCAGCTGCAGCATCACTCCCAGTGGCAGCTTCAGGGCCCGTCTCCTCAGCTGGTAAATCACCATCTGAAAGCAGGGAGGTACAAGAGTGGCTTTAGCGTGAGGACAGGGTGGCAGTAAGGGAGGAATAAGTGCAGCGAGTTAGCAAGTTGGATTGAAAGTGTCAAAGGCTGGTGTTGTGAGGGACAAGTGGAAGGACAGAGGACAAAAAGGTGATGACCTTACCATTGCTGTCCAGAACGGGGTCGGCGTCTCCAGTGGCGACGGGACCGATCACCCGGCTTGCCACAATCCTGTGGACGCGCTCCTCCAGATCGCTGAGGGGTTGCAGCTGAGGCCGCCCTCCACCTGTCCGTTGCTGCTGTCTCCGATTATGCGCCAGCTTGGCCTGTAAGAAAAAGGACAGCATCTGAGTAAACATACAGCCATGGTCTTGCCTGATGTGCCTCCCATAGGTGAATAGCCCTTACTGTATGCAGCCATGGTCATGCCTGATGTGCCTCCCATAGGTGAATAGCCCTTACTGTATGCAGCCATGGTCTTGCCTGATGTGCCTCCCATAGGTGAATAGCCCTTACTGTATGCAAAGTGTGGAATGTGTGTGTGTGTTTGATGAAAGGGCCATAGGTGTTGGATGAGTGTTGTGCATGGGGGTTTTAAGACCCTCTGGCCATAGAGTGAGGTTGAGATGGAGGGATGGAGAGGTATTGAGAAAAAGCCACTCACCCTGATGACCCGAGTGAGGTCGTTGAACTTTTTGCGGCATTGAGTATGGGTCCTGGGCACCATGCTCCTGGAGGAGACGCTCTGAGCCACCTCCCTCCACACTCTTCTGAACTCGCGTGGCAAAGGCCTCCTGCCACTCTCAGGGAACAGCATACATCGTCTGCGCTCCACTGCGCCAACCAGAGCATCCAAGGCCCGCTCGGTGAAGCGATGAGCGCGTTCTCTCACCCTCTCCATGCTTGGCAGCAAAATGGATTCACAGGTCTCTCCAGGCTGAGATTCAAGGCTGCAATGAGCAGGGTGTGGCTGGGGAGCAAGTGCCCCCCCCCCGCTTTAAGAAGTGTCCGGCGCCAGTGTGTCTGTGTTCCCTCGCTAACTGGCAGCAGCTGCGCTGCGCTCGCGCGCTGAGTTAGCGCCTCACTCCTTGGCCTTTGCGCCTTAAGACAGGTGTGCAGCGCCTGCTTTAGCGCTCCACTCACCTCCCGGGGCGGTAAAAGTGAAGTTTCCAGTCAGTGCCGATAATTAGCGCCAGGCGCTAATATTTGCGTCCAGACGATATTTGCGCCCCAAATGGGGCGCGACCTAATTTCTACCCCTTGGACTATAACCTGGTGTTGTGCGACTTCTCCTCTTTTAAAGCTAACAGTTTCACGGCCTGCTATCCCGTGTCTAATGGGCATCGGTGATGAGCTGCTGTGTAATGGCTCTGTTGGACATGTTATCCATTTCACTGCGTCTCAGTCAGCACCTCTCTGTTCCATTGTAACCTAAATGAATGGCAACCAATATGCCAGTGACTCCTCAGAACAGAACAAGACTGAGGGTACTAGAAAGGAAAATGCTGGAATTCTCATTTTCCATTCCAGATTCCCTGCTCATTAATGCGAGCGGATTTGGGCAAGAAATTCTTCAGGAACCACGCTCCCCGCTGCTTCCAGGATTTCCAGTTGCAAGGGACGGGAGGGGTCCCTCAATGTGTCGGCCCATAGACGGGCAGGAGGACTGTGATAGGATGCGACTGACAGAAATACATCATCTGACATATTGGCCCATAAATTCGGCCATGCAGCACCTGTTTCTCATACTATGCCCCCAATATGGCGGGCAAGAAGTGTGCCGCCCGTCATATTTGGAAAGGAATAAAAAGTTCAGGGCCCATACCTGAAACAGGCATTAAGCCCTTACGCAAAGAAGTGTCTTACACCTGTTTGTGGCCTCCACTACAAGATTGGTTTGCCCTCGCACACATCAAAACCAGACCTTGGGTCCGCCTGCTATCTACAAGGAGGAACAGGAGTGATGCTGCCAATCCAGCATTTAACAAAATCTCGCCACCGCTTCCAACCCCTCCTGACCTTTGCTCCCGACCCCTCCCTGACCTATGCTCCCGACCTCCAGTTTCCTATTTCCCCCCCCCCGATCGCTGGACTCAACCTGGCCCCGACCCCGACCCCGAACCCAACACCCAATCACAGACCTGACCCCAACCCCAATCACAGGCCCCAGCCCCGACCCCCGGACCCACTTGCCTAAGGGCCGCTGTGACACTGAAGGACAGTGAAAGATTGTAGCCTTCATCAACACTGCTCAGATTTCAATGAGCATTTCTGCTTTTCCCCAAGCAGAGGCTATACTTTGGATCATGATGCAAGACAGTTCGCAGGTGCAAAGAGAACTATCGGGTTGAAGTAGTTATTTCTGTCCCTTCTTGCATATGCTGCTGCTGTGGTCTCTCTTGTAGACCAAACCGAGAGTGGCCCAGGGACCTGTAACTGGACTCTTGAGGCACAGTGACCCATGTGGAAAATTCAGTTGTGTCTCTGAATGTCACATGGCAACATGTGTCATCAGGCTTGCCTGCAAAATTTAACCCTTCCCGTGTTGTTCTCCAGTGAAGGGGCACTCAAACCTCTGTTGTTAACCAGGCGGATTTTCAAGTAGCCAAGTCCCAAACTTAACATCTGGAATCTGGAGTTCGCCTTGACTAAATATTGCATCCACGATAAAAATAACTCGCTGCCGACAGTGCACTGAATTTGCTGGTACAAACGGAGAGTCTGGATTCGTCACTGTGCCAAAGTCCTAGGGGGAGAAATTCGGTATTGCCTCCTTTGGGGCGCAATTATTGGCCGGGCGCAAAGTTTTGCGCCTGGCGCTAATTATCACCTCCGACTGCAAACTTGGCTTCTATCGCCCCTGGAGGTGATTGGAGCGCTAAATCAGGCGCTACACACCTGTCTTAAGGCGCTAACGCCGAGGAGCGAGGCGCTACCTCAGAGCGCTGGCGAAGCTCATGTGATGTCAGTCAGCAATGGAACACAGACACACTGGCGCCGGCCAGTTCTTAAAGGGGAGGGTCAATCTTGCTCTCCATCCACACCCTGCTCATTGCAGCCTTGAATCTCGGCCTGGAGAGACCTGTACATCAAATCTGCTGGAAAGAACAATGGAGAGGCCCAGGGAAAGAGCTCAGAGTGCAGCCCCCATAGTCTCTTCTAAATCGATGCAAGGAAGGTCAAATCAAAATGAATCTGCAAAGTGCTGCTCAGTACCCAAAACTCCTTCACACAACATTGAATCTCTCCAGAAGTCTCTCTCTCTCTCTCAGAATGCGTGGTGCAAAAATGTCGCCAACAAAAAAAGTCAGGAAGTGGCCGCCTTTAAATAGTGCTCCCTCAGTCCCTTCCCGACTGCAAAACATTCCCCTCTACCTGTCGTTGCTAGCGGCAGGCAGAAAGGCAGGGGGCGCCACTCAATATCCAGTCCGGGGCGCTACCGGGGTGTTGCGCACTCGACTGATGTCACGATCTGCGGGCACAGGAGATCGTGGTGGTAGTGTTTAGCGCCGCCGCAAAATGTCTGGTCAATTTCGCGAGCAGCGCAAACATCGCGTCACCTGGGCGCTAGTTTCTTTGCGCCCCATTAGCCCCTCTTAGGACGCTAACAGGAGGTGCAAAGCAACTGAATTTCCCCCCCCTAGTCTCTACAGCAACACGTTCCCTTATGCAGGACACAGTGAATGAACGACAAGCTCAGGCCTTTACTCCTAGGCGCACTAGAGTAGACTGGGGTGGCTTTGCTCCCAATCTCCTATCTAGCCCTATGGTAAACCACTCAAAACTAACATTACTGAGATAGGGAAGTGATCTGTGGGGAATCAGTGGAGTTAACCAGCATCCAACTAGACACAACACAACGTGCAACCAAGCCGCGTACACAAAGGAAATATTTATCTATTTCCTCCCTTTTTTAATTTTTTTTCAATTCCTCCTCTTTCTCTGGGCTCCCTGGGATGCACTAGGATTACCAACTCTGGTTGGATGTATTCCTGGAAGTTTCATTGCATGACCTCCTGCCTCCTGCCGCTCCGCCCCCACACTCCCGCCATTGGTCGCCCAGCACCATCCTCGCCATGTCCTGCCTTCCCACACCAATGGGAAAGGGAACGGACTCTTCATTACCCGATTGGACGATTCTTGACGGTCAGTCTATCAGCCTGTCTCCCGGTATAACTAATAAACAAAAGGGTTCAAAGAACATTTTTTTTTTTAAACACATTTTTTTCATTGCCCCTGTGATTTTTCTCCTGGGTTGCTCGCGGCAGTGTCCTGGAGATCGGTCTTTAATTCCTGGAGACTCCAGGGCAATCCTGGAGGGTTTACAACCCTAGGCTGCAAAGCATCCTCATGCCACACTGTTTTAATCTCCGCTAACAGTGCTTGACGGAGCCCCAAGGATACTCTGATACTCTAGTGTCTGCTTTTAGGTGATAAGGTGAAGAAGAGTGGATTGCCGACAAAATCAGATCTCATTAAAAATGGCTGGGGTAGGGTGGGGGACCTAAACCATGCAGTTGGCTAAAACACTACCCTTTCTCCAACCCAACGGATGGGATGGAGACCTCCTCTGGTTTGCTGGCTGCAAAGTGAAGGGACATTGGGCTCTCTCAGCTTAATCCCTGGTGAGTGTGAGCCCACTGCCCCTAGATTGGCAGTCTCAGTCAGGCCGTGAGGATAGCTGTGTAACGTGGAAAGCGTCACTTGCGTTAAAGCTAGGGTTGGGGTTGGGTCGAAGGCAGGCTCAAAGTTGAGACTTGAGGGTCCGTGTTCCGAGTTCAGACTCCTGATACAGCGCCCTCTACCTGCCAGCCACACGTACCAGGAAATCACTACTCATTCTGAGTATAGGGTTTCTAACGCTCTGGGATTGTCTAACGCTCCGGGATTGTCCTGGACTCTCCAGGAATGAAAGACCAATCTCCTGGACACGGCTTCGAGCAATCCCACGAATAACATCATAGGGGCGTTAAAAAAATTGTGTTTTTATTTCATTTTCTTTGAACACTTTCATTTATTATTGATAAAAAATATTGGAGATGGGGAAAAAAGGCTGTTTGCCCGTTGGAGGCGGGCGGTCATGTGATGAAACCTCCAGGAATTGTCCAGCCAGTGTTGGCAGCCCTAAGGTAGCACCGACCTGGGGAAAATTACCCCAGTTGATGCCTGGAACAGAAACCAGCACTCAACCTCCCTCACCTCGATAAGCACTAAATTCACCACCAAAAAAAATCAAAAATAGACGACGGATATTTTTTCTTTCCTTTAAATAAATCTCAGTCCGCCATGTTTGTTATGGGAATAGTTTCCATGGAATATCACAGGATATTTAGCCTTTCGCAGCAGATGTGGGATCACTTAAAAGGGAAGACATTGGGTGCCAAGAGGTTGTTTGCAATGTTTTATTGCTCTTACTAACATCAACGTACTTGTGTGAGTTTTAAGTGCAACTAGTTGACAAAATAAATTCAAAGCTCTAGTTCTGAATTTTTACCATTACTCAATTATTATAAAATATACTGAATATATAACTAAATAGAGTCAAGAATTGTGGAGTTCTGAACCTCTTAGGGCTGCAGTGCCGCTGACGTCCTGCTGGTGGTGCAGCAGAGCACAATGGTTTCCAATGGCACACCAGTGCTACCATCTGGAAGTTTGTGATACTACAGCCAATGGACTGAGAAATGCACACCGGCAGAGCTATCTGTTTGCACACTGTCTCCCCTGTAGGGGCACACACCACTTATCCAAGTCCACAGAGTTTAGCAGCAGTCAAGGTTTAGGGTCCCCCAAGTGTCCACAAATAGAAAGCAGTAAAAAAAAAAGGGACACAAAGAAAATATTAAGAGCTTCAAAAGGGAATTATAAAAAAAACTTGCAATGTAAAAGCTGATAATATATTTATTATAACTTTTACTAAGAGCAAGAGAGTGGCTAAGGGGGATGTTGGCCCATTAAAGACAGACCCAGGTGATACTGTAATAGACAACAAGGTAATGGCAGATTTATTGTATCCATTTTCACAGTAGAGGACGAGGATAAAATACCTCTGATAGAAGGGAAACTAAAAATAAATCAACCAAACTTATTGGATTCAATACAAGTTTTATAAAAATGGTAATGGAGAAAATAATGGGACTTAGGATAGATACATTTCCAGTTCCTGAGGGTTTCCACCCCAGTATATTAAAGGACTTGGGTGAGGGAATTTGCAGAAGTTAGTCAAGAGATTTGGAAAACAAAGGGGAGGACGTTATGCTTCAGTTGTGTGGAGCCCTGGTTAGACCCGATCAAGAGTATTGCATCCAGTTCTGGGCACCACACCTCAGGAAGGTTATATTGGTCTTGGAGGAGGTGCAGCGCAGTTTCACCAGAATGATACCGGGGCTAAAAGGGTTAAATTATGAGGACAAGTTACATAAACTTGGCTTGTATTCCCTGGAGTAGAGAATATTGAAGGGTGATCTAATTGAGTTGTTTAAGATGATTAAATGGATTTGATAGGGTAGATACGGAGAAACTATTTCCTCTGCTGGGGGAATCTGGAACAACACCTTAAAATTAGAGCTAGGCCATTCAGAGGTGAAATCAGGAAGCACTTCTTCACACAAAAGGCAGTGGAAATCTGGAACTCTCCCCCAAAAGGCTGTATATGCTGGGTCAGTTGGAGCTTTCAAGACTGTGAGCGACAGATGTTTGTTAGGTAAGGGCATCAAGGGATATGGAACAAAGGCGGGTGAATAGAGTTGAGATATTGGCATCCAAGATCTAATTGAATGGCGGAACAGGCTCGAGTGCCTGAATGGGCTATTCCTGTTCCTATGTTCCCATGACCCAAGAAAACCTCACAATGGCCCAGAAATTGATCTCACTCTGTTCCCGCGGGGGTAAGCCTTCCCCGCGATCTCTCACCTCGCTTGTGCTTTTTCAGATCCAGCTCGCACGAACTTGATGTTCCAGACATCAGCCGGGCAGTGCTTGCGTATCCCACCGGCGTAGTGAATTCGTGCGAGCTGTGAGATCACGTGACTCAGTTAGAGCCAATGGCAGCACACCATCTTCCATTCATAAGTTTCACAGCACGGCTGTGAAATCTATGAATCTTACACCCCCCCAAAATAACAGCTAAACCTCAATTAAATTTAAAAAAAAAAAACATCACATTAATAAAATAAGTATAGTTAAATAAATTAACCATTTTAAATAAAAAATTTAATTTTTGAAAAAATTTAAAATCTTTTAAAAAGTTATAAAAATAAACTTACCTGTCTTTAAAGTCTCTAAAAAAGATATACCTGTAAAAAAAAATTCAAAAAAATACTTAATTCACTACTTACCTTGTTAAAAGTGGGTCTTACTCCTCCTTTTTACATTTCTAAAATCTTCAGTACTTACCTGCGCGTCCAAAGCATGAAGTGCACAGCGTGCGCGCAGCCTGTAGCGCGCACGCGATGCACCGAGGAACCGCCCCCTTTTCAAAAGAGCAATTGCCGGTTTTCAGCGCATGCGCAGGGCATGCAGAAAACCGGCAATTGCAGAGGGAATACGCGAGAGTACGCAGTGCGTACTCTCGCGCAGCAGGATGAATTTTTGGGCCAATGAATTGATACAACTTCAGAGTGTTTTTTGGAGCTAAAAAGTAATGTCCAAATAATTGATTTAGTGACTCTGCCCCTCCCTATCTCTGTAACCCCCTCCCGCCCTACAACCCTCCACGATCTCTGCGCTCCTCCAATTCTGGCCTCTGGCGCATCCCCAAATGTAATCGCTCCTCCATTGGCGGCCGTGCCTTCAGCTGCTGAGGCCCTAAGCTCTGGAATTCCCTCCCTAAACCTCTCTGTCTCTCTCTCCTCCTTTAAGATGCTCCTTAAAGCCTACCTCTTTGATCAAGCTTTTGGTCACCTGTTCTAATATCTTCTTATGTGGCTTGTTGAAAAATTTTGTTTGATAACACTCCTGTGAAACGCCTTGGGACATTTTGCTAGATTAAAAGTGCTATATAAATGCAAGTTGTTGTTGTTGTTGGAAAGATCCAGGGGTGTAAAAGTTGAGTGTGCGGGTCACTTTCACTGTCACGGCCGCCAGGTCCAGCAGGCGATACTCGCCAGTATTAATATCACGGCAACTGGGAATTTAGCGGATGGGGGGGGGGGGGGGGGGGGGGGGGTGGGATCGTTATTCTACCTGGATTGTAACCCCCTCACCTGACCCTTTCCAGATTACCAAGTGGACAGGGTGGGAAGGGGCGGGTTAAAATTGGGCCTTATGTATCTGGAAACTCTTGTATTGTAGCTGACCTCATAGCACAAGCAGTTTAATTACCCTTTTGATATAAACAATCCTCTGACAAACATACAAAGGCCCTGGGATTGTTCAGTGCCCGAGTGTGAGACAGCATTTCGGCCCTTTCCTATTCACCTAACCAGCTTCATGAGGAGGCAGAGAGGCACGACATCTTTATAATGGCTAAGTGTCATTCCAGGCCGATGAAGCCACAGGCACAGTAAGACATGTTGGGAAGGTTCATAAACATCTTCCTGCTGCCTAGTTCATGTGCAAGGCTATATGCTTTAATTACCAATTAATTCCTGAAGCATAACATCCCAATCGTGGGAAGAAAATATACTCATGGAACAAAAACAACCTACAAGGCTACCTCTGTGAAAGGAACGGTGCTAAGTGATAAGGAGGTAACACTTCCTTGTAGTTCAATAGAATGAAAGAAAGACTTGCATTTCTATAGCATCTTTCACAACCTCAGGATGTCCCAAAGTGCTTTACAGCCAATTAAGTACTTTTGAAGTGTAGTCACTGTTGTAATGTAGGAAACGCAGCAGCCAATTTGTGCACAGCAAGCTCCCAAAAACAGCAATGTGAGAATGACCAGATAATCTGTTTTAGTGATGTTAGTTGAGGAATAAATATTGGCCAGGACACTGGGGATATCTCTCCTGCTCTTCTTCGAAATAGTGCCATAGGTTCTTTTACATCCACTTGAGAGAGCAGACGGGGCCTTGGTTTAACGTCTCATCTGAAAGAGTGCAGCACTTCCTCAGCGTCAGCCTGGATTTTGTACTCAAGTCTCTGAAGTGAGAATTTGTTAGTTATTGATATGGGACAAGATTATTAAAATTCACCTTATTTGGAGCTGGAGTAGGTAATGTAGAAACATGCGAATTGTCACGTAGAACAAGTTAAAAAAAGGTATACAAAGTGGGTGTTGGAACAGATACTTTAGATCAACCTGTGTGTCGAGCTCGGGTATGTAACGTGTTTGAATTCTCCGACTAAAATTCGCAAGTTTTTGTTAAGTGCGTGTTTAATTATTGTATGCCTAATAAATCTCTGACATCCGGTGTTCAATGTTGCAAACCCTATTCATTTGAGGAGTAAATGACCTCTCCTCTAGTGCCGATCTGTCTTTTTAATCCACCAGACTCCTGGGCCACAGGAGTCTGCTTTGCTTTGCCAGTTTTTCATGCTTCCCACCCACTTAGCTGTTCTGCTTTAACTACTCTCACATTCTCTGGGTCTCGTATATGTCTTTTATTTCTTTTTGTTTTCTGCTACTATAACTTCTATCATTTCATCATCTCCTGTTCTGCACCTAATCACTTTACAGCTTTGTCTTGTCTCGTGTATTCTGGCCCATTTTCCTCTCCGTCCCTTGCTCTGTTCCTCTTTATAAGATGTTAATCTGTAATATCTTTCAGTCTGATGAAGGGTTAGAGACCTGAAGCGTTAACTTTTTTTCCTTTTCCACTGATGCTGCCTGACCTTTTCTGTTTTTGTTTCAGCATATTAATCTTTAAAATTCTTGTCTTCATCTTCAAATCCTTCCCCGTCGCTGTGGTCTTTCAATGCTTCCTAATTCATGTCCTCCACTCCCTCTGCTTCATCATCAGCAGCTTTTTATTCAGCCACCTTGGACCTCTGCAAATTCCTCGCTGCCTTTTAAGGCCTCTTCTTCAAGCATGCACTTGTCTCTTCCTGATCCTTTCTTTCCCACGCCCATCCCGCCCCACCCCGGCTCAGTGTGCACTCACTTTCCATTGCTCTGAGATGTCTCTTTGTCCGCACTGACCTATGGTTCCCAAAGCTCTCCACCACTGGGGTTTTCCTCGTGTCATGTCTGGGTCTGTTGTAGACTCATTGATAAAGATTAATTGCTGTGATTAGTCAACAATCCATTATCGTTGGATCATGTGACTACCAGGATGGTAGAAGGCGAACTAGATGGACCGTGGGTCTTTTTTCATCCAGCAATTCCGATGTTCCTATGAGTGTTGTAGAAATTGTTGTTGTAGTTGTAATAGTAATAGTACAAAGCCCACATTACCACCTTTAAACCTGAGGGCCACCTGCTTGAGTATATGTGGTGCCCATCTACCCCAGTCATCCACCACCAGATCTGGCTTGGCCAGTTCAAGCATCATCATCTCTCTCTCTCAGCAGCCAAATCCTCTTCTGACTCTAGGATCATGCTGGATGAAAGTCCTTTTCATGCCCACAAGCTTTCTCCTTTGACATCCTTCCCTTGCCCCTCTATTTGACGCCAAGTGCAAGGAGCTCATGGAGATCTCAATGACCAAATTCAAGGATATCTGCTCAGCTGTCATAACAACTTTCTGGCCCATGGCCTCACCTGCGCCTCAACCAGCCCTTGCTACCTGTCGCAGCCCACAGGAGTCTGTAACTTCCTGCCCTCAGCGTCATCAGTGTTATCTTCCCTATGAGACTATCTCACACTCTTTTGACCCCCTTCCAACCCTATTCCTAATTATTTAACTATCCCTCCTAGGTCCAACACTCACCAATATCAACTGTTCTCTCTCCTCTGGCATTGTCTCCCCATTTAAAACTACTGTCACCTTTCTACCTACCTCTATCTCTACAATATACCTGTCTCTGCTCCTACCTCACTCCCACCACCAATAAAACCTTCATCCAGCATTTGTCACCTCCAGCCTCAACTTCTCTATCTCCCTCCTAGCCAGTTCCCGAGCTCCCTCATCTTGCACAAATTCCAATTTGTCCAGGAGCTCTGTGCCCACATCCTATTCAGTAATAAGTTCCGCTCACCTTGATAGGTTGTCCTCATCAACTTTCACAAGCTCCCCATCCCCCCAGTCCACTGACTGTAAAATCTGACGATGCTTTTGCAATACAACTGTATGAAGTGTTTGGCAAACACAAAATAAAAACAAAAGGTTGGCCAGGCCCTTTCCAGTCTGCTGCCCCTTGAACAGCCCATAAGCCTCCTCTGATACTTCCTAATTGCAAGTAATTCCATTTCTAATATTGCAGGCGTTGAAAATGTCCAGCTGGAGCCTGAACTATTCATCCTCTCAATGTTTGTAACATTCTCACAAGTGCCACAATGAAAATATCTTAGGTTAGTCACACAAGCAGACATTGGTTAAGACCCACATTCCACACAGTTCTCATCTGAGCCACACTGAGTGGGGAAAGGGGGAGGGGAGTCAAAGGACAGAGGTCACATTGAGGGGGCTGGGGGGGTTAAAAGACAGAGGCCACATTGAGGGGGCTGGGGGTGGTCAAAGGAGAGAGACACATTGAGGGGGCTGGGGGGGGGGTCAAAGGACAGAACCACATTGAGGAGGCTGGAAGGGTCAAAAGACAGAGGCTACATTGAGGGGGCTGGGAGGGGCAAAGGACAGAGGCCACATTGAGTGGGTTGGGGGGGGTCAAAGGACAGAGGCCATATTGAGGGGGCTGGGAGGGGCAAAGGACAGAGGCCACATTGAGTGGGTTGGGGGGTCAAAGGACAGAGGCCATATTGAGGGGGCTGGGAGGGGCAAAGGACAGAGGCCACATTGAGTGGGTTGGGAGGGTCAAAGGACAGAGACCACTTTGAGTGGGCTGGGGGGGTCAAAGAACAGAGGCCACATTGAGTGGGCTGGGGGGGTCAAAGGACAGAGGCCACATTGAGGGGGCTGGGAGGGGCAAAGGACAGAGGCCACATTGAGTGGGCTGGGGGGGTCAAAGGACAGAGGCCACATTGAGTGGGCTGGGGGGGTCAAAGGACAGAGGCCACTTTGAGTGGGCTGGGGGGGTCAAAGGACAGAACCCACATTGAGGAGGCTGGGGGGCAGGTGTCAAAGAAAAGAGCCACATTGAGGGGGCTGAGGGGATCAAGAGAAAACTGGAGAAGAGACTTGTACCTTGGCAATGCCTCGTGCCTCCTGGTGACCAGCTACAGGGGACAAACTGAGTGCAGACCACATGGCCACCATCTTATCTAAAGGAAGCAAACATACCCAAATATTATCCTTTAAAAAGAAAGGTGTTCATACCGTACCTGTACTTCATTTTTTTTCACCACAGTCCCTAAACCATCAGGCAAAGTTTTTCTCTTTGATGGCTGCACAGCTACAGGCTGTCGATGATGCCGGCACTCCATAAATCACTGTCCTGCTCTTACACATGACCCCTCCCCTCCCAGCCCATCCTTCCCCGCCCCTCGCCCTCGGTGCCCCCACATCCTTTGTTCCTGAAAAGCAAGATCAAATTCGAAATTTAATCAGGCCGCTGGAGGAGATCATCTATTTATGGCATCACTATCAATCCTCAGTGAGTCGGAAATAGCACCATGGCAACCAGATAGGAAACAATACAAAAAGAATTTGCTCAAACCCGGAGTGTAAATTATCAACCTTTAGGTGTCAAAATAAAAATTGTTGCAACACAGGAACATAGGAAAATACAGGACAAAAAAGACTAGTTTAGTCTATCTGTTTGGTACGAGAGTTCAGAAACAGAATACACATTGTAGAATCCTTAGTTACTACTGTAACTAAGGGATGCAGATTTGAACATTTATGGCAGACAACTGGTTTAGCCATTCATCGCTAGATCTGGCTGGACCATATAAAGCATTATCAGGTCCTGCTCTCCACTGCCAAAACTACTCACAATTGCAGGATCATCCTGGAATGCAAAGATAACTCCCGGATTTTCTTCTCCACTACAAACCGTCTTCTTAAATCCCTCTCCTCTTCATCCTCCACCCTCAAGTGCAAGGAGCTCGTGGACTTCTTTGTCACTAAAATTGAGACCATCCGTTCAGCTGCCTCTGCTGCTTCCCTCCCTTTTCCAACCCACCGGGCAAAACTTGGCCCCCCCCACCACCCCCCGCCCTAGCTATGAACTTGGCCCCCCCCACCACCCCCCGCCCTAGACATGAACTCGCATCTTTCTCTAGTTACTCTCCTATCTCCCCTCATGCTCTCTCCGAGCTCAACTTGTCCACGAGACCCACCTCCTGCTCCTTCAACCCTATTCCCACCAAACTGCTGACCACCCTTCCTGGCCCCCTTGTTGGCTAATATTGTTAATGGTTCCCTCTCCTCAGGTATTGTACCACCGCCCCTTCAAATCTGCTGTCTTCACCCCTCTCCTTAAAAAAACCCACCCTTGACCCCTCTGTCCTTTCAAACTACTGCCCCATCGCCAACCTCCCTTTCCTCTCCAAAATCCTTGAACGTATTGTCGCCTCCCAAATCCGTACCCATCTTTCCCGCAATTCCATGTTTGAACCCCATCAATCAGGTTTCCGCCCCTGCCACAGTACCGAAACGGCCCTTATTAAAGTCACAAATGACACCCTATGTAACTGTGACAGTGGTAAACTATCCCTCATCATCCTTCTCGACCTGACTGCAGCCTTTGACATGGTTGACCACACCATCCTCCTCCAACGCCACTCCTCCGTTGTCCAGCTGGGTGGGACTGCACTCGCCCGGTTCCATTCTTATCTATCCAGTCGTAGCCAGAGAATCACCAGCAATGGCTTCTCATCCTGCTCACACATTGTTACCTCTGGAGTCTCCCAAGGATCTATCCTTGGCCCCCTCTTATTTCTTATCTACATGCTGCCCTTCGATGACATTTGACCCTGAGCTGACCTTCCGATCAGTTATCCTCTCCATCACCAAGACCACCTAATTCCACCTCCATAACATCACCCGTCTCCGCCCCGCCTCAGCTCATCTACTGCTGAAAGCCTCATCCATTCCTTTATTACTTCTAGACTCGACTATTCCAATGCTCTCCTGGCCAGCCTCCCATAAGAACATAAGACGTAGGAGCAGGTGTAGGTCATTTGGCCCCTCGAGCCTGCTCCGCCATTCAATAAGGTCATGGCTGATCTGATCTTGGCCTCAACTCCACTTCCCTGCCCACTCCCCATAACCCTTGACTCCCTTACCTTTCAAAAATCTGTCTATCTCCACCTTAAATATATTCAATGACCCAGCCTCACAGCTCTCTGGGGAAGAGAATTCCAAAGATTCACGACCCTCTGAGAGAAGAAATTCCTCCTCATTTCCGATTTAAAAGGGTGCCCCCTTATTCTGAAATTATGCCCCCTAGTTCTAGATTCCCCCACAAGGGGAAACATCCTCTCTGCATCTACCCTGTCAAGCCCCTTCAGAATCTTATATGTTTCAATAAGATCCCCTCTCATTCTTCTAAACTCCAATGAGTATAGGCCCAACCTGCTCAACCTTTCTTCATAAGACAACCCCTTCATCTCCGAATCAGCCTCGTGAACCTTCTCTGAACTGCCTCCAATGCAAATATATCCTTCCTTAAATAAAGAGACCAAAACTGTACGCAGTACTCCAGGTGTGGTCTCACCAACGCCCTGTACAGTTGTAACAGGACTTCCCTACTTTTATACTCCATTCCCTTGCAATAAAGGCCAACATTCCATTTGCCTTCCTAATTACTTTCTGTACCTGCATGCTAACTTTTTGTGATTCATGTACAAGGACGCCCAGATCCCTCTGTACCTCAGCATTTTGTAATCTCTCCCTATTTAAATAATAATTTGCTTTTTTAATTTTCCTACCAAAGTGGATAACCTCGCATTTTCCCACATTAAACTCCATCTGCCAGATTTTTGCCCACTCACTTAGCCTATCTATATCCCTTTGGAGATTATTTGCGTCGTCCACACAATTTGCTTTCCCACCTATCTTTGTATCATCAGCAAATTTGGCTACATTACACTCAGTCCCTCATCCAAGTCATTAATATAGATTGTAAATAGTTGAGATCCCTGCGGCACCGCACGAGTTACAGTTTGCCAACCTGAAAATGACCCATTTATCCCGATTCTCTGTTTTCTGTTAGCCAATCCTCTATCCAAGCTAACATATTACCCCCAACCCCATGAGCTCTTATCTTGTGTAGTAACCTTTCATGTGGCACCTTATCGAATGCCTTCTGGAAATCCAAATACACAATATCTACTGGTTCCCCTTTATCCACCCTGCTCGTTACATCCTCAAAGAATTCCAGCAAATTTGTCAAACATGATCTCCCTTCTTAAACCATGCTGACTCTGCTTGACTATATTATGATTTTCGAAATGTCCTGCTACCACTTCCTTAATGATGGACTCCAGCATTTTCCCAATGATAGATGTTAGGCTAACTGGTCGATAGTTGCCTGCTTTCTGTCTCCCTCCTTTCTTAAATAGGGGCGTTACATTCGTGGTTTTCCAGTCCGCTGGGACCTCTCCAGAATCCAGGGAATTTTGGTAGATTACAACCAATGCATCCACTATCTCTGCAGCCACCTCTTTTAAGACTCTAGGATGCAGGCCATCGGGTCCAGGGGACTTGTCCACCTTTAGTCCCATTAGTTTGCCTAGTACTTTCTCTCTAGTGATAGTGATTGTTTTAATTTCCCTCTCCACCCCAATAGCCCCTTGATTATCCATTATTGGGATGCTTTTAGTGAATTCTACCATGAAGACCTGATACAAAATATTTGTTCAAAGTCTCCGCCATTTCCCTGTTTCCCATTATTAATTCCCCAGACTCATCCTCTAGGGGACCAATGTTTACTTTAGCTGGAAACACTCAGCAAGCCAGGCAGCATCCGTGGAGAGAGAAACAGAGTTAACGTTTCAGGTCTGGGACCCTTCATCAGAGTCCCAGACCTGAAACGTTAACTCTGTTTCTCTCTCCATGGATGCTGCCTGGCCTGCTGAGTGTTTCCAGCGTTTTCTGTTGTTATTTCAGATTTCCAGCATCCGCAGTATTTTGCTATTGTTTACTTTAGCTACGCTCTTCCTTTGTATATACCTTTAGAAGCTCTTACTGTCTGTTTTTATATTTCTTGCTAGTTTACTCTCATAAGCTATCTTCTCTCTCTTTATCATTTTTTAGTTGTCGTTTGCTGTTTTTTAAAAAATTCTCAATCCTCTGGCCTTTCACTATTCTTCGCAACATTGTATGCTTTTGTTTTTAATTTGATACCATCCTTTACTTCCTTTGTTAGCCACGGATGGTTCATCCTTCTCTTAGAGTCTTTCTTTCTCACTGGAATATATCTTTGCTGAGAGTTATGAAATATCTCCTTAAATGTTTGCCACTACTTTTCTACAGTCTTACCCTGTAATATATTTTCCCAGTCCACTTTAACCAAGTCTGCCTTCATACCTTTGTAATTACCTTTGTTTAAGTTCAGGACACTAGTTTGAGACCTAGCTTTCTCACCCTCAAACTGAATTTGAAATTCTACCATGCTATGATCACTCTTCCCAAGAGGATCTTCACTTCGAGATCATTAATTAATCCAGCCTCGTAAACTTGAGCTTATCCAAAACTCTGCTGTCTATATCCTAACTCGCACCAATTCCCGATCACCCATCACCCCAGTGCTCACTGATCTACATTGGTTCCTAGTTAAGCAACGCCTTGATTTTAAAATTCTCATCCTTGTTTTCAAATCCATCCATGGCCTTGCCCCTCCCTAACCTCCTCCAACCCTACAACACCCCGAGATCTCTGCGCTCCTCCAATTCTGGCCTCTTGCCCGTCCCCGATTTTAATCATTCCACCATTGGCGGCCGTGCCTTCAGCTGCCTAGGCCCTTAGCTCTGGAATTTCCTCCCTAAATCTCTCTGCCTCTCTCTCCTCCTTTGAGATGCTCCTTAAATCCTCTCACTTTGACCAAGCTTTTGATCACCTGTCCTAATATCCCCTTTTGTGGCTCAGTGTCAAATTTTGTTCGATAACACTCCTGTGAAGCGCCTTGGGCCATTTTACAATGTTAAAAAGGTGCTATATAAATACAAGTTGTCGTTGTTAACCCTTACTATGGGTCTGGTAGCCTTGCAATCCAGCGGGTGCGAGTTCAAATCCCACCACGGGAAGTGGTGAAAAGTTGCTGACCAGTAGATCTCAGTGCTTACACCAAGGTGCACATCACTGTTGATTTTCAGAGGCAGTCAGGTGGATGTTAATTTTTGGGCGACCCCGTCTGGTCAGTTGGCCATTCTGGCAGTGAAGAGGCTGCTGAAAATTTGAGGCCCAGACCTCATTTGAATCCAGCTAGCGAGCTGCAGATGCCAAAGGGGCTCCCCAGGCAGCTTGATGGTCTTGGCCACAGGAACATCAGCCAGCTCTGGTCTTCCCTTTACTGCCTCTATCCTTTTCAAATGAACATCAATAACATCTAGTAAATCCTCCGGACCATTTCCCTATTGACCTACACCTATTTCCTTATGTATGTCCCTCTTTTTATGAATGATGGAATTATGTGAGTCACTTTCCAATGCTAAGATACAATTCCCACATTAACAGAATTGCTGAGAATATTCACAAGATCCTTATGGATGAGGAAGGCCATTCGGCCCATCTTAATTCAGCCATCTAGAACAACCCCACACTTCTCCACACCCCATTGTTGCATCTGGATGGTACTTAAACAGTTCCAGAGTTTTCACTTTCACCATCTGCCCAGATACCCATTCCAAATATTCATCACTCTCTGTGTGAAGAAAAACCTCCTGAAAAAGTTGTCTTTTACTAGTTTTAACCTCTGCCCCTTGTCCTATTCCTACTGTTTATTTTAAAACAGATTAACTTTTTCCATACCACTAACTATATCTCTGAAGATCACCTCACAGAACCTCCTTTCCAGGTTGAAAACCCCAAGTCCCTCCAGTCATTCCTCATAACTCCAACTCCTGACACTAGTGATCAGCTTTCTGGGTCTTCTCTGCACTGCCTCCACCTCTTGAATGTCTCCCTCATTTCTTGATGATTAGAACTGGATGCAGTAGTCATGGGGGTCGAGTTTCCACTCCTTTACGCCAGCAATATCAGCGGAATCCGGGCGGAATCGACCAAACCAGCGTAAACGATCGGGGTATTTTAAACATAAGTGAGTTACGCTCAAAACCACTTATGTTGTGTTTTCCGCGATCTTTTATGCTGGTTTAAGATTCAATTCACCAGAATCAGGCCCCACCCACAAAACTGGCCACGCCCCCAGGAAAAAATTGCGAGATTCCGCCAATTGCTCTGGTTCGGGAAGGTTCTTCAAATTGCGCTCATTTTCTTAGGTACTAGTGGGCAGGGACAATGGCAGCATGGATAGAAAATTGGCCAGGTGACAGGAAACAGAGAGCAGTGGTGAACAGTTGTTTTTCGGACTGGAGGAAGGTATACAGTGGTGTTCCCCAGGGGTCAGTACTAGGACCACTGCTTTTCTTGATATATATTAATGACTTGGACTTCGGTGTAAAGGGCACAATTTCAAAATTTGCAGATGACACAAAACTTGGAAGTATAGTGAACAATGAGGAGGATAGTGATAGACTTTAAGAGGGCATAGACAGGCTGGTGGACTGGGCGGACACGTGGCAGATAAATTTAATGCAGAAAAGTGCAAAGTGATACATTTTGGTAGGAAGAACGAGGAGAGGCAATATAAACTAAAGGATACAATCCTAAAGGGGTGCATGGACAGTTAGACCGAGGGTGTATGTGCACAAATTGTTGAAGGTGGCAGGGCAGGCGAGAAAGCAGTTAAAAAAAGCATACGGGATCCTGGGCTTCATAAATAGAAGCAGAGAGTACAAAAGCAAAGAAGTTTTGATAAACCTTTATAAAACACTGGTTCGGCCTCAACTGGAGTATTGTGTCCAATTCTGGGCAACGCACTTTAGGAAGGATGTGAAGGCCTTAGAGAGGGTGCAGAAAAGATTTACAAGAATGGTTCCAGGGATGAGGGACTTCAGTTACGTGGATAGACTGGAGAAGCTGGGGTTGTTCTCTAGAGCAGAGAAGGTTGAGAGGAGATTTAATAGAGGTGTTCAAAATCATGAGGGGTCTGGACAGAGTAGATAGAGAGAAACTGTTCCCATTGGCGGAAGGGTCGAGAACCAGAGGACACAGATTTAAGGTGATCGGCAGAAGAACCAAAGGCGACATGAGGGAAAACTTTTTTACGCAGCGAGTGGTTAGGATCTGGAATGCACTGCCTGAAGGATGGTGGAGGCAGACTCAATCGTGGCTTTCAAAAGGGAATTGGATAAGTACCTGAAGGAAAAAAATTTGCAGGGCTATGGGGAAAGGGCGGGGAGTGGGACTAGCTGAAGTGCTCTTGCAGAGAGCCAGCATGGGCTCGACGGGCTGAATGGCCTCCTTCTGTGCTGTAACCATTCTGAGTCTAGGCATGTTTTAAAAGTTTTTTATATCAAAAAATATTTAATTTACTAAAAAACTGACTAGTGTACACCAATGAAAATATTAAATGGTTCAGTATAGTTTTTTTTAAGTCATTTTCAGTGATTTAAATCAGGTTACTCACAGGCGGAGGAGTGGTGACCCTAATTAAAAATGCTTATTTTTGATGATAAACCCATTTTCAGCTGAATTAATAAAACTGCACCAGGTTACCACCCTTAAATACATCAAGGAATGCTGTTTAATGGAAATAAAAAGAAAAGAAACAATTACGTTCGATTACACTGCCCGATTGAGTTGGTTCATGGAAGATTTCATGTTTGTGATCATGCAATGAATTTTAGTGGAAACTTGAATCTGTAACATAACCAGCTCAATGTCAAGATCAGTTTGGGTGCAATTTGCGCCCAAAGCGGAAACTAAACCCCAAGGTATGGACTGAACTACCAGCTCATTTTTTTGAGGATTTCAAAGCGTATACCATCTGGCCCAGATCCCCTTGTCTGACTGACCGCAACGTAAGTTACCGATGAAAGTGACAGTCAACCATGGGATTTGCCCATTGCTGCCGAGTCGAAGCCAGGGTTAGATGCAACATGCGGGGACAGTAAGTGAGACAGGGAAGGGATATGCTAGAAAAGGCAAAAGTGGGATCAGGTCACAGGAAATGGTGTGGAAAGTGAGGACAAGAAGGGAAAAGCATATTAACCTCCTTTAATTTGGAAGGGTGGCATTAAAGGCCTATATTCGATGGTACAATATCAGAAGCATTTTTAAAGCAGTTCACGCAGTAGCCTCGATTATAAAACCTGCTCAACACTCCTCTCTGGACGCACTCAAATTCTCTCTTCCCCACTGTCTGACTGATAGTGACAACTCCAGTGTTGGAAAAGAGCTGGTGAGATAGCGAGCTTTAGATAAACCACCATATAATGTACTAGACTGGTATTTCTTAAACACTCTGGATCGCTTGTGGCATTCGTCATGTTAAGTCATTGGATAATTGTCTATCTTACCCATCTGTCATCTTCGTGTTCCTGCTGAGTGTGTGTCCCTTTCTCATCACTTCACCCCAAGTGCTCCTGCCCCCATTGTGCACATCACATGCTCTAATGTCCTTCTCCCTTATCTGCCACTCTGTCCCGTTTCTAAACGCCCCCACCATTCACTCCGTTCCATTTACACCTCCTCCCTGT
Organism: Squalus acanthias; assembly: GCA_030390025.1. Lineage (NCBI taxonomy): Eukaryota > Metazoa > Chordata > Chondrichthyes > Squaliformes > Squalidae > Squalus > Squalus acanthias. The sequence goes on from CM059433.1 coordinate 37,305,418, forward strand.
CACTCTGTTACGTCCTGCCTGCTGTTTATTTCCCTGATGCATTCCACGAGTCCTCCACCTTTTGTATTCCTGCCATCCTTGCTCTTCACCCGTCCACCCCTTGCTCTTCACCCGTCACCCCTTGTTCTTCACCCGTCACCCCTTGTTCTTCACCCCGTCCACCCCTTGTTCTTCACCCCGTCACCCCTTGTTCTTCACCCCGTCCACCCCTTGTTCTTCACCCCGTCCACCCCTTGTTCTTCACCCCGTCCACCCCTTGTTCTTCACCCCGTCACCCCTTGTTCTTCACCCCGTCGACCCCTTGTTCTTCACCCCGTCACCCCTTGTTCTTCACCCCGTCCACCCCTTGTTCTTCACCCCATCACCCCTTGCTCTTCACCCGTCCACCCCTTGTTCTTCACCCCGTCACCCCTTGTTCTTCACCCCGTCCACCCCTTGCTCTTCACCCGTCACCCCTTGTTCTTCACCCCATCCACCCCTTGCTCTTCACCCTGTCACCTCTTGCTCTTCACCCTGTCACCCCTTGTTCTTCACCCCGTCCACCCCTTGTTCTTCACCCGTCCACCCCTTGTTCTTCACCCGTCCACCCCTTGTTCTTCACCCGTCCACCCCTTGCTCTTCACCCGTCCACCCCTTGTTCTTCACCCGTCCACCCCTTGCTCTTCACCCGTCCACCCCTTGTTCTTCACCCGTCCACCCCTTTTTCTTCACCCCATCACCCCTTGTTCTTCACCCGTCCACCCCTTGTTCTTCACCCCGTCCACCCCTTGTCTTTACCCGTCACCCCTTGTTCTTCACCCCGTCCACCCCTTGTTCTTCACCCGTCACCCCTTGTTCTTCACCCCGTCACCTCTTGCTCTTCACCCCGTCACCCCTTGTTCTTCACCCCGTCACCTCTTGCTCTTCACCCCGTCACCCCTTGTTCTTCACCCCGTCACCCCTTGTTCTTCACCCCATCACCCCTTGTTCTTCACCCCGTCACCTCTTGCTCTTCACCCGTCACCCCTTGTTCTTCACCCCGTCACCCCTTGTTCTTCACCCGTCCACCCCTTATTCTTCACCCCGTCCACCCCTTGTTCTTCACCCATCCACCCCTTGTTCTTCACCCCGTCCACCCCTTGCTCTTCACCCGTCACCCCTTGTTCTTCACCCCGTCCACCCCTTGTTCTTCACCCGTCCACCCCTTGTTCTTCACCCGTCCACCCCTTGTTCTTCACCCGTCCACCCCTTGTTCTTCACCCGTCCACCCCTTGTTCTTCACCCCGTCCACCCCTTGCTCTTCACCCGTCACCCCTTGTTCTTCACCCCGTCCACCCCTTGTTCTTCACCCGTCACCCCTTGTTCTTCACCCGTCACCCCTTGTTCTTCACCCTGTCACCTCTTGCTCTTCACCCGTCCACCCCTTGTTCTTCACCCCGTCCACCCCTTGTTCTTCACCTCGTCCACCCCTTGCTCTTCACCCCATCACCCCTTGTTCTTCACCCCGTCCACCCCTTGCTCTTCACCCGTCCACCCCTTGTTCTTCACCCCATCACCCCTTGTTCTTCACCCCGTCCACCCCTTGCTCTTCACCTGTCACCCCTTGTTCTTCACCCCGTCCACCCCTTGCTCTTCACCCGTCCACCCCTTGTTCTTCACCCGTCCACCCCTTGTTCTTCACCCCATCACCCCTTGCTCTTCACCCGTCCACCCCTTGTTCTTCACCCCATCACCCCTTGTTCTTCACCGGTCACCCCTTGTTCTTCACCCCATCACCTCTTGTTCTTCACCCCGTCACCCCTTGTTCTTCACCCCATCAGCTCTTGCTCTTCACCCCATCAAGTGGAAACAGTTTATCCACATTTGCCCTATCAAAACCCTTCATAATTTTAAAGACCTCTATCAGGTCACATCATCTCTTTTCCATAAAATATAGCCCCAGCCTGTTCAATCTTTCTGCATAGTTACATCCTCTCAATTCTGGTAACATAACATCTTTGCAAATCTTTCCTGCACTATCTCCGGTACTCCAAGTGTGGTCTAACCAAGGGTTTTTTTTAATTTACCTCCCTGCTTTTATATTCTAGCCTTCTAGAAATGAACCCCAGTAATTTATTTGCACTCTTTATGGCCTTATCAACTTGTGTTTCTACTTTTAGTAATTTATGTATCTGTATTTCTCTCTCTTTGCTCCTTTACCCCATTATGTTTCTTCCCTTTCAAGGAATAAGTGGCTTCCTTATTCCTCCTACCAAAATGAACTACCTCACACCTTGCTGTATAGAATTTAATTTGCCATTCATCTGCCCACTCTGCAAGCTGGTTTATGTCTTCCTGTATTATGATGCAGTCCACCACATTATTTGCTATTTCTTGTTCCTTTCCCCATCTTCATCTCTGCCTACCCTCATTCTTCTTTGTCTCGTCACTCTTTTTCCTTTCACCTTTTCTACTTCCTCCTACACCCTCTCTTCCTCTTCCCCTCACTCTCTCCATCTTTTCTTCCCCCGCTTCCCTCCCCATTTCCCTCTTTCTCTTCGCTGCCCCTCTCAACCCTCACTTTTTCCCTCTTTCTCTCTCCCCCTCTCCTCATAGCTGCCCCTCACAACCCTCACTGTTTCCCTTTTTCTCTCTGCCCCTCCTCTCACTGTTGTGCTGAACCTCTCACCATTCTCCTCTTCCTCCACCCTCCTTTCACCATTTCCCTTTTCCTTGCTCTTTCCCCATTCTGTTCCTATCTCTCTCAGCCTTCCCTCCTCTTTCCCATCCCCTCTCCCCTCCCCGCCGCGCCCCCCCCCCCCCCCCTACATTTACCCTCTGCAGCTGGGAAAACCAAATGTTTACTTTTCAAGTGCTGAACGTGCTTAGAATACAGCTGCTGAGAATTACAGAGTCTACAGCACAGAAACAGGCCATTCGGCCCAACTGGTCTATGTCGGTGTTTAGGCTCCACACGAGCCTCCTCCCACCTCTCTTCATCTCACCCTATCAGCATATCCTTCTATTCCTTTCTCCTTCATGTGTTTATCTAGCTTCCCCTTAAATGCATAAGAACATAAGAAATAGGAGCAGGAGTAGGCCATTCGGCCCTTCGAGCTTGCTCCACCATTCAATGAGATCATGGCTGATCTTCTGCCTGAATTCCATTCACTGGCCCTATCGCCATATCCCTTGATGCCCTTACTAGTCAGAAATCTATTGACTTCTGTTTTGAATATACCCAATGACTGAGCCTCCACAGCCCTCTGGGGTAGAGAATTCCAAAGATTCACCACCCTCTGTGTGAAGAAATTTTTTCTCATCTCAGTCCTGAATGGCCTACCCTTTACCCTGATGCTGTGGTCCCTGGTTCTAGACTCCCCAGCCAAGGGAAACATTCTCCCAGCATCCACCCTATCAAGCCCTGTAATAATTTTGTACGCTTCAATGAGATCCCCTCTCATTCTTCTGAATTCAAGAGAATATAGGCCTAGTTTACTCAATCTCTTCTCATACGACAGTCCCGCTATCCCAGGAATCAATCTCGTGAACCTTCGTTGCACTCCCTCTATGGCAAGTATATCCTTCCTTAGGTAAGGAGACCAAAATTGTACACAGTACTCCAGGTGTGGTCTCACCAAGGCCCTATATAATTGGAGTAAGACTTCTTTACTCCTGTACTCAAATCCTCTTGTAATGAAGGCCAGCATACCATTTGCCTTCCTAATGGCTTGCTGCACCTGCACATTCACTTTTAGTGACTCATGTACAAGGACACTCAGGTCCCTTTGAACATCTGCATTCCCCAATCTTTCACCATTTAGGAAATACTCTGCCTTTCTGTTTTTTCTACCAAAGTGGATAACTTCACACTTATCCACATTATATTCCATCTGCCATGCTCTCGCCCACTCACTGAGCCTGTCGAGATCCCCTTGAAGCCTCTTCACATCACAGAATCACAGAATCCCCACAGTGCAGATAGAGGCCATTTCGGCCCATCGAGCCTGCACCGACACATATCCCACCCTATCCCCGTAACCCCACGTATTTAATCCCCCTAACACTAAGGGTCAATTTATCATAGCCAAATCAACCTAACCCGCACATCTTTGGACTGTGGGAGGAAACCGGAGCACCCGGAGGAAACCCACGCAGACACGGGGAGAATGTGCAAACTCCACACAGACAGTCATCCGAGGCTGGATTTGAACCCGGGTCCCTGGCGCTGTGAGGCAACAGTGCTAACCACTATGCCACCTCTTCGCAACTGACACTGCCACCTAGCTTTGTGTCATCAGCAAATTTGGAAATGTTACATTTAGTCCCCTCATCCAAATCATTGATATAGATTGTGAATAGCTGGGGCCCAAGCACCGATCCTTGCGGTATCCCACTAGTCACAGCCTGCCATCCTGAAAAAGACCCGTTTATCCCTACTCTTTGTTTTCTGTCTGTTAACCAATTCTCAATGCATGCTAGTATATTACCCCCAATTCCATGTGCCCTAATTTTGTTCACCAACCTCTTGTGTGGGACCTTATCGAAGGCCTTCTGAAAATCCAAATACACCACATCTACCGGTTCCCCTTTGTCTACTCCACTAGTTACATCCTCAAAGAACTCCAATAGGTTTGTCAAACAGGATTTCCCTTTCATAAATCCATGTTGACTCTGCCCAATCTTACTATTAGTTTCTAAGTGCCCAGTTATTGCATCCTTTATAATAGATTCCAGCATTTTCCCAACTACTGATGTGAGGCTAACAGGTCTGTAGTTCCCCGTTTTCTCTCTCCCTCCTTTCTTAAATAGCGGGGTTACATTTGCTATCCTCCAATCTGCAGGAACCATTCCAGAATCTATAGAATTTTGGAAGATGACAACCAATGCATCCACTATCCCAATGCCACCTTTTCAAAACCCTAGGATGTAGGTCATCCAGTCCTTGGGATTTATCGACTTTTAGTCCCATTAATTTTGCTAGTACTGTTTTTTTAATAATAATAATGGGCCGGATATTCTGATCCCTACGGGTGGGTACGTGCTGTGTACCCACCCGTAGGGACATTGGAAATGCCGGTTTTAGGCATGCACAGCGCATGCGCTGGAAACCGGCATTTCCGATCTGTCAAGAATGCTCTTGACAGATCCTCTGGCTGCCCGAGAGAAGGGCCTCTGTGGGCAGATAGTTCCGCTTTTTGGAGACCCTCCACCCGCAGAAAACCCTTACAATTCTTGCGCCTGGTAAAAGCAGGCGTATGGCCTGCTTTTACCAGGATAAGAGTTAGAAAAAAAAGTTTTTAAAAAAAAATTTTTTTTCACTTATTTATTATTTAAAAATACTTTAAAAAAAGTTAAGTTTATTTTTAGCCCCGTAAAAAACTTTAATTCATTTTTTCAAAAATTTAAATTTTTGTTTAAAATAGTTAATTTATTGTAATTTCAAGTCATTTTAAAAATGTGATTTAAAAAAAAAAATTATTTAAAGTTTTACTATGTTTTGGGGTGATCTCCATTCATATATTTGACATGTCTTCCTGTCAAATGTATGAAGGAAGATTCCCTTCTATGATTGGCTCCCCATGGCCCACGTGATCCCAGGGACGCTGCGAACTACCTGCGCCTCTGGGATACGTGGGCCCTGCGCACCGGCAGTTTGGAGAGGCCCAGCATCAGAACTGTGCGCATCCCAGGAGCCCTCAGGTAAGGGCGCAGATTTTTCCAGATCGCAGGCCTCCGCGATCGGAATATCTGGGCCAATTTCTTTAAGTTCCTCATTCTCGCCACACCCTTGATTTTCTCGTATTTCTGGGAGGTTTTTTGTGTCTTCCTCCGTGAAGACAGAAACAAAGTATTTTTAAAATTTCTCAGCCATTTCCTCATTCCCCATTATAAATTCTCCTGTCTCTGACTGTAAGGACCTACATTTACCTTTGCCAGTCTTTTCCTTTTCACATGCCTATAGAAGCTTTTACAATCCATTTTTGCTAGTTTGTGCATTCCATTTTCCCTTTCTTTATCAATTTCTTGGTCCCCCTTTGCTGATTTCTAAAAAGATCCCAATCCTCAGGCTGACCGCTTTTTCTGGCAACTTTATAAGCTTCCTCCTTTGACTTAATACTAGCTTTAATTTCTTTTGTTAGCCCTGGTTGGATCACTTTTCCTTTTGGGTTTTTATGCCCTAGAGGAATATATGTTTGTTGCAAATTATGCATTATTTCCTTGAATGTTAGCCATTGTATGTCCACCTTCATACATTTTAGTGTAGTCTCCCAATCTACCATGGCCAACTTGTCCCTCATACCCTTGTAGTTTCCTCTGTTTAGATTGAAGACCTTAGTTTCAGATTGGACTACATCATTCTCAAACTTAATGTAAAATTCAATCATATTATGGTCACTTGTCCCTAAAGGCACCTTTACCACAAGATTATTGATTAGCCCTTTCTCATTACACAGTACCAGATCCAGAATAGCCTGTTCCCTGGTTGGATCTATACTATTCACCTCAACTACTCCCTGTGGTAGTGAGTTCCACATTCTAAGCACTCTCTGGGTAAAGAAGTTTCTCCTGAAGTCCCTATTGGATTAAATAGTGACTATATCTTATATTTATGGTCCCCAGTTTGGACTCCCCCACAAGTGGAAACATCTTCTCTATGTCTACCCTATCAAGCCCCTTCATGATTTTAAAAACCTCTATTAGATCACCCCTCAGCCTTCTCTTTTCTAGAGAAAAGAGCCCCAGCCTGTTCTTTTTTCCTGATTGTTACAACCTCTCAGTTCTGGTATCATACTTGTACATCTTTATTGACCTTCGCCAATGCATCCATATCCTTTTTGTAATATGGAGACCAGAACTGTGCACAATACTCCAAGTGTGGTCTAACCAAGGTTCGATACAAGTTTAACATAACTTCTCTGCTTTTCAATTGTATTCCTCTAGAAACAAACCTCAGTGCTTTGTTTGCATTTTAATAGCCTTGAGTCATTGAGGTTAAATCCACGAATAGCAGGGACAGAATAACCTCCCAACTCTAAACCCCAGGAATTCATACAGGTAGATTGAGTAAAGTTTTTTTTTTTAAAAGATGGTTGTAGCCAGCAGTGTAGGACTGGAGCACAAATTCACATTTTTTATTTAAAAATTTGCCAAATAATACAGATTTGTGAGCGGATTCTCAACCCTGGAATATCTTAGTGAATCTACGATGCATCTGTTCTATTGTGTTAATCGCCAAAAATACGTCACCTAAAACTATATAATACTGCAACCATGGCCAATTAAACTTTTGTACAAGTTCTATATTGGGCCGAAAATTGATCCCGGGACGCGAGAGTACGCACTGCATACTCTCGCGTATTCCCACTCCAATTGCCGGTTTTCTGCATGCCCTGCGCATGCGCTGAAAACCGGCAATTGCTCTTCCGAAAAGGGGGCGGGGCCGGAGTGCATCGCGTGCGCGCTACAGGCTGCGCGCACGCTGTGCACTTCATGCTGTGGACGCGCAGGTAAGTACTGAAGATTTTGGAAATGTAAAAAGGAGGAGTAAGACCCGCTTTTAAGAAGGTAAGTAGTGAATTAAGTATTTTTTTGAATTTTTTTTACAGGTATATCTTTTTTATAGACTTTAAAGACAGGTAAGTTTATTTTTATAACTTTTAAAAGATTTTAAATTTTTTCAAAAATTTAATTTTTTATTTAAAATGGTTAATTTAATTAACTATACTTATTTTATTAATGTGATGGGTTTTTTTTTAAATTTAATTGAGGTTTAGCTGTTATTTTGGGGGGGTGTAAGATTCATAAGTCTCTCAGCTGTGCTGTGAGACTTATGAATGGAAGATGGTGTGCTGCCATTGGCTCTAACTGAGTCACGTGATCCCACAGCTCGCACGAATTAACTACGCCGCTGGGATACGCAAGCCCAGCACAGCTGATGTCTGGAACATCAATTTCGTGCGAGCTGGATCAGAAAAAGCATAAGCGAGGTGAGACATCGCGGGAAAGGCTTACCCCCGCGGGAACAGAGCGAGATCAATTTCTGGGCCATTAGCTCTTTGTCTTTGTAGCGTATGCCTCTAGATTTTAAAAAGGGCTCCTGTTGCCTTTTTATGACCTAATCTACTTGCATTGCCACCTTTAATGATCTATGTATCTGCACACCAAAGTCCCCATTTCTATATTTCACTTAACATCTTACCATTTGGTATCAGCCGTGGCTCAGTTGGTAACACTCTTGCCCTTGAGTGAGAAGGTTGTGGGTTCAAGTCCCACTCCAGAGACTCGAGTATAAAATCTAGGCTGACACTTCAGTGCAGTACTGAGGGAGTGCGGAGATGCTGTCTTTCAGATGAGATGTTAAAATGACGTGTTGTCTGCCCTTTCAAGTGGACATAAAAGATCCTATGGCACTATTTGGAAGAAGAGCAGTGGGGTTGTCCCTGGTGTCCTGGCCAATATTTATCCCTCGACCAACATCACAAAAACACATTCTCTGGACATAGGAACAGTAGGCCATTCAGCCCCTCGAGCCTGTTCCACCATTCAATGAGATTATGGCTGATCTACGACCTAATTCCATATACCCACCTTTGGCCCATATCCCTTAATACCTTTGGTTAACAAAAAGCTATCAATCTCAGATGAGAGGTCATCTCACTCCAAAATGGATGACCTCATATTTGAATACATTTGCCACAGTTTTGCCCATTCACTTAATCTATCAATATCCCTTTGGTCATTATCCCATGGCTGTTTGTGGGACTTTTTTTATATGCAAATTGGCTGCCGTGTTTCCTACATTACAAAAAGTACTTCATTGGCTGTAAAGCGCTTTGGAACATCATGAGGTCATGAAAGGCGCTATATAAATGCAATTCTTTTTTTCCTTTCTGTCTTTCTTTCATTTAAGGTGAATTTCCTTTCCCTATTCTTACTTCCAAATTCACTTTTTTCTACACTGAACTCTATCTGCCACTTATCTGCCCAATGCAGTTGAGCCCATCTCTGTCCTCCTGCAGTCTTTTACAATTATTGGCATAATTTGGTATGTTCCCACCCCCAGTTATCAGTAAATTTTGATATTGTTTCCTCAACTCCCAAGTCCAGATCAGTTCTCTATATAGCAAGTAGGAGCAGCCCCAGCATGCACCCCTGTAGAGCATCACTCACACTATTCCAAGAAACTTCCTTTTCCCCTACCCTTTGCTTTCTGCCTTCCAACCATCTCTATATACATGTGATCACATTCCCCTTAATTCCACATGCCATTATTTTGGTATCTTATCAAATGCTTCTTGAAAATCCATATAAACATAGGAACAGGAGTAGGCCATTCAGCGCCCCAAGTCTGTTCTGCCATTCAATTAGATCATGGCTGATCTATATCTTAACTCCATCTACCCGCCCTGGTTCTGTAACCTTTAATACCCTTGCGTAACAAAAGTCTATCAATCTCAGTTTTGAAATTGACCCCAGCCTTATTAGCTTTTGGAGGAGAGAGTTCCAGATTTCCACTACCCTTTGTGTGAAGAAGTGTTTCCTGACATCACCCCTGAACGGCCTAGCTCTAATTTTAAGGTTATGCCCCCTTGTTCTGGACTCCCCACCAGAGGAAATAGTTTCTATCTATCTATCTATCCTATCAACTCCTTTAATCATCTTAAACACCTCAATTAGATCACCTCTTAATCTTCTATATTTAAGGGAATACAAGCCTAGTCTATGCAACCTGTTCTCATAATTTATCCCTTTTAGTCCTGGTATCATTCTGGTGAATCTGTGCTGCACCCTCTCCAAGCCCAATATATCCTTCCTGAGGTGCAGTGCCCAGAACTGAACACAGTGCTCCAGAGGGGGTCTCACCAGAGCTCTGTACAGTGTAACATAACATCCACCCCTTTGTATTTCAGCCCTCTTGCAATGAAGGCCAACATTCCATTAGCATTTTTAATTATATTTTTCTGCCTGTCCACTAGCTTTTAGTGATTTCTGTACTTGGACCCCTAAATCTCTCTGCTTATCCAGCTCCTAGCTTCCAGCCATTTAGAATATACTCTAGTCTACTTTTTATTGGGTCCAAACTGGATGACCTCACACTTTCCAACATTGAACTCCATCTGCCACAGTTTTGCCCACTCACTTAATCTAAATAATAACTTCAATTAATTGTTCCACACCCTCAACTGTTGCCTCCACTATTTCAATGAAAACTGAGGCAAAGTTTGCCTACATTGACTATCGACCCACTACAAAGATGTCTACAGAAAGCCCTTTTTATTAATCTCTCCAATACTCTCTCTTAGTTTTTCTAATCTTCTTTCTGGTAGCTGTCCTATGCCAGCTCAGCTCATATTCATAGAAACAAAAGTATGATTATGTTATAAATTAGATCATATTATATATATTATATCAGGGATAAAGGAACTTCAGTTATGTGGAGTGACTGGAGAAGCTGAGATTGTTCTCCTTAGAGCAGAGAAGGTTAAGGGGAGATTTGATAGAGGTGGTCTAAATTATGAGAAGTTCTGGATAGAGTACATAGGGAGAAATTGTTTACAGTGGCAGGAGGGTTGGGAACCAGAGGACACAGATTTAAGGTAATTCTCAAACAGCCAGAGGGGAGGTGAGGAGAATATTTTTTATGATTTGGAATGCACTGCCTGAAAGGGCGGTGGAAGCAGATTCAATAGTAACTTTCTAAAAGAGAATTGGATATATACTTGAAAAAAAAAAAGTGCATGGCTATGGGAAAAGAACAGGGGTGTGAGACTAATTGGATAGCTCTTTCAAACAGCCGACACAGACATGACGGGCCGAATGGCCTCCCTATGTGCTGTATCATTCTACAAGTAGGGAACCAAAAAAAACTTACATAGGATTACATGGGATAGACAGCACAGAAACAGGCCATTCGGCCCAACCAGTCCATGCCAGAGTTTATGCTCCACTCGAGCCTCCTCCTGTCTTTCCTCATCTAACTCTATCAGCATAACCCTCTATTCCCTTCTCCCTCATATGCTTGTCCAGCCTCCCTTAAATGCATCTATACTATTTGCTTCAACCACTCCCTGTGGTAGCAAGTTCCACATTCTCACCACTCTTTGGGTAAAGAAGTTTCTTCTGAATTTCCGATTGGATTTCTTGGTGACTATCTTATATTGATGGCCTCTAGTTTTGCTCTTCCCCACAAGTAGAAACAATCTCTGTATTTACTTGAGCATGACTTCCTCCAATTTCTACTCTAGGATTGCCAACTCTAGTTGGATGTATTCCTGGAGGTTTCTGCACATGACCTCCTGCCTCCAACTGCCCCCCACTCTCCTGCCATTGGTCGCCCAATATGTCCATCTTGATGGCACACACCGCCTTCCCCACACCAATTGGATGCCGAAAAGACTCTTTGTTACCCGATTGGATGATTCTTGACTGTCAGTCAAACAGCCTTTTTTCCCCCATCTCCAATATTTTTATAACTAGTGAACAGAAGTGGTCAAAGAAAATGCTGGTATCAGTGTCCTGATGGCAATTCCTGGAGACGCCAGACAAATCCTGGAAAGTTGCCAAAAAAAAACATTAACCTTTGGGGGTATAGATTTCACGATTTGGGTTCCGGGAGAGAGGCGAGAGGGTGCATTTTGCCCCCGCCCGTGTCATTCGAACTTCCAATGGATCGGGGCAGATTGGTTTCAATATAAAAAAAATCTTTTGCTGAAATGTTCCTTTTTGTACCTCTCCTTGCCTGAAATTGACGCCCTCGCCGCGTGCGCTGGCTAATTACAAATGTAACATTTCGCTGCAATGTATCGAATCAAACAGCAGATGCCGCCGGCCGGCTCCCACACTTAAAGCAAGCACCTTCTGCCTCTCTCTCCTCCCCTGTGTGTCTGTGGGTAGCGATTCGCCTTTCCCGGAAGTATTATTGCAACAATCTGGTAAAATGGAAACGACGTTGCGACATTGGGAATAGGCAGAATGGAAGCGATGGGCAGACACTGATATAGGGAGAAATGTATCAATATTGCGGCTCAGTGTTACTGTGAAGAGAAGCTCTGTTCTGGTTAGCTTTGCATTGAGGGTGTGTTTGTGTCTGACCAGCTTCCTCCTGCTGCTGCTGGTGGGAGGAGGGGGATATTCTGCTTTGGCAGATACTGACCGGCTCTTTTACACTGTGTGTGTGTGTTTTTTATTTATTTAAAAAAAGGGGGAAGTCTGCGAGCCAGCAAATCAGTGCCACCCCAGAGTCGATGGGCGGTTGTCTGTGGGGGGGAGGGGGGTTTCCTTGGCATTGCCCGCTTGTAAATGGGAAATTCGCAGTTTTGGAGCGTCAGGGAGCCAGCGACTGTGGAGGAATGTGACTCGACCTGGCAAAGCGATTCGGAGCCGGAAGACCAGCAAGAGGAGCAGGAGCAGGAGCAGCAGCCGCAACAGCAGCAGCAGCAGCCCGCCCAGGAAGCGACTGCCTCAGCCGGGGAAGGGGAAGCAAGTGGGAGTGCAGAGGAAGCCGAGGCCGGCGGCGGTGGCCAGGATCAGGTACAGTAAAAGCAGCAAGTCCGCGGGCAATGGGGGCCAGACACAGCCCCGGGGAGGCGGGCACGCTTCACAAGTCACCGGGACTGCTGCAGCTGGGGAGCGCGCTATTATAAAGTGGGACTTCCCCGTTTTGTTCTGTAATATCTTAAGTCAAGGCTATGGGTGTCACGTGGGATGGCGAGGACCATAGGAACAGGAGTAGTCCACTCAGCCCCTGGAGCCTGTTCAGTGCCTTGGCTCCATATTCCTTGAATGCACTCGACTAGCAAATCTATTCTCGGATATAAAATTATGAATTGAGCTAGCATCCACTGCTTTCTGTGGGAGAGAGATCCACACTTCTACCATGCTTTGCGTGAAGAAGTGTCTCCTAACTTCTCAAATAAAAACAAAATGCTGGAAATACTCAGCAGGTCAGGTAGCTTCTGTAGAGAGAGAAACAGTTAACGTTTCAGGTCGATGACCCTTTCCTAACTTCTGGCCTGGCTCTGATTTTAAGGTTATGCCCCTTGTCCTAGATTTCCCCCACCAGCAGAACAAAGTTTCTTTCTCTCAATTCCTTTCAAAATACAAAAAAACCACAACCAAATCACCCCTTAACCTTCTATATTCCAGGGAATAATAACCCTTGGAGCCCTGGTAACATTCTGGTGAATCCGTGCTGCACTCCTTCCAAGGCCAATATATCCTTTCTAAGGTGCAGTGCCCAGAACTATACATGGTACTCCAGATGTGGTCTAACCAGGGCTTTGTATAGCTGCAGCAAAACTTCCTCCCCTTTATATTCTAGAACTCTAGTTATAAAGGCTAACATTTCATCATCCTTTTTCATTTTTTTGTATCTGACTACTACATTTTAGTGATCTGTGTACATGGACCCCTAAATCTCTTTGGACCGCCACTGTTCCTAGCTTTTCACCATTTGAATAATATGGATCCATCTTTTTTTGGTCTGAAATGGATGATCTCTCACTTAACCTGCGTTGAAATCCATCAGCCCCAGTTGTGCCCACTCTTCTAATCTATCAATGTCTCTTTGTCATTTTATGCTGCTGTCTACTTACTATCAATGTTCCCTCTTTTTTGGCATCGCGTGGGCCATTCAAAATACTCCGCATGTGCAGTTTTTACATTGAAAAGCCGCCAAGCCAGTTGCGCGGGATCCCTGGAGTGCTGCAGAGCTTACAGGGAGCGTTGCTTACTATGCCACCAATCTTTGTCAGCAGCAAACTTGGCTATATGGCTCTACTGTGTTAACTAAGTCATTAATAAACACTGTATAGTGAACAGTTGAGGCCCCAGCACAGATCCTTGTGTGACACCACTGGTCACTTCCTTCCAATTCGAGTACATACCTGTTATTCTTTCTCTCTGTCTTCTAACCAGGTCAATAATTTGCCTTCAATACCATGAGCTTTAATTTTAGCTAACAGTCTCTTATGTGGAACCTAATCAAATACCTTCTGGAAGTTCATATAAACTATATCCATAGACATTTCCCTGTCTGCTACTTTAGTTACTTCCTCAAAAAATTCACTTAGGTTTGTTAGACATGACCTACCCTTTACAAATCCATGTTGGCTCTCTCTAATCAGCTCAAATTTCTCTAAGTGCTCAGTCACTCTGTCCTTAATTATAAATTCCAATAACGTCGGCACAACAGATGTTAGACTAACAGGTCTATAATTTCCTGTATTTTTCTCTTCCCACCTTTCTTAAACAATGGAGTTACATTTGCAATTTTCCAATCTAAAGGGGCAATTCCTGAAACGAGAGAGCTTTCGAAGATTATTGCTAAAGCATCTGAAATTTCTACACATACTACTTCTAAAACCCTGGCATGAAAACCATCAGGTCCTGGGGATTTTTCAGCATCTTGTGCCATTATTTTTTCTTATACTGTTTTCTTGCTTAACTTTAGTGAGTTCTGGTCCTTGATTCATTATTAATTTCCCTGGAATGTCAGGTATATTATCCTCTTCCTCTACTGTGAAGACTAACACAAAGTAATTATTCAACATGTCAGCCATTTCCTTATTCTCATTTGCAGTATTACCTGCAACGTTTTTAAGGGGCCTACATTACCCTTGACTACCTTTTTTCTTTCAATATAATTGTAAAAACTTTTTGTGTTTAATCTTGATATCCCTCGCAAATTTCTTTTTTGTATTACCTTTTGGAGCTCTTACTATTTTTTTGTCTTAAAACATAGAAACATAGAATCTAGGAGCAGGAGTAGGCCATTCGGCCCGTCGAGCCTGCACCACCATTCAATACGATCATGGCTGATCATTCAAATCCAGTACCCTGTCCCTGCTTTAATCCCCACAGTACACATATCCCACCCGACCCCCGTAACCCCACGTATTTAATTCCCCCTAACATATCCCACCCTATCCCCGTAACCCCACATATTTAATCCCCCCCTAACACTAAGGGTCAATTTATCATAGCCAAATCAACCTAACCCGCACATTTTTGGACAGTGGGAGGAAACCGGAGCACCCGGAGGAAACCCACGCAGACACGGGGAGAATGTGCAAACTCCACACAGACAGTCACCCGAGGTCAGATTCGAACCCGGGTCTCTGGCGCTGTGAGGCACCAGTGCTAGCCACTATGCCACCGTGTCTTCCTTTGCTGTTCTTTATATCTCTCCCAGTCCCTTGGATCTACAATAGTCTTTGCACTTTTGTATGCTCTTACCTTTAGTTTTGTTATATCTCGCCTCTTTTGTCAACCATGGCTGTTTTATTTGGTAAGTAGAGCTCTTGTCCCTTAGGAGTGTATACTGGTCCTATATTGAGCTAAATTCTCTTTTGAACACCTCCCACTTTTCATCTGTCATTTTACCCAATAACAGTTTTGACCAGTTTCCTGTTGTCAATCTCTGTCTCATCCCGTTAAAGTTAGCTGTACCAAAATCTAGAATGTTAATAACTGTGGTACTTTTCTCCTTTTCAAACCTAACATTGAGTCGATCATATTATGATCACTGTTAGTTAAATGTTCCCTTATTGCTAGATTATTATATAAGTCTGGCTCTCTACTAAATCTAGTATGGCCTGCCCTCTTGTTAGTTTTCTGGAGCAATATGTTCTTGAACCATCTTGAATGCACTCAAGAAATTCACCACTTTTCTGACTGGAGCTACTGTGCTCTTCCCAATCGATATGAAAGTTAAAGTCTCCCATTAAAATAACTGCTTTTGCTACAATCCTCTCTAATCTCTGAATGAATACCTTCTGTCACTTCATTTCTGCTATCAGGAGGCCCATAGACAACTCCCATTACAGTTTGAAATCCTCTTATTCCTTATTTCTAACCATAGAGTCTCCACTGATTGCTTTCTCTTACCTATACCCTGTCTTACTAATGTTGTAATAGTATCTTTAATCAATAAGACTACCCCTCCTCCTCTTCCAGTTTCCCTATCCTATCTAAACACCTTATACCATGGAATATTTAACTCCCAACCTTGACCAGCTTGCAGCCATGTCTCAGTAATGGCCGCCATGTCATACCTTCTAAGTTGTATAGGAGCCTCTAATTCACTTAATTTATTTTTTATACTCCATGCATTAGTATGTAAAACTCTTAGATATTTTAGTATTCCCTTCACCTGGAGTATCTATATCATTGTTTGTGACCTGAACTCCACTCTTAGCCCATTTTATTTATCTTTAAAACTATCGTTTTTACTATTGTTTCTGACTGACCCCACCCTCCAATTATTAGTTTAAAGTCTCTTTTACCACTGTATTTATCCTTTCTGCTAGGACCCTGGTCCCAGCCCGGTTCAGGTGCAGCCCATCCCAGCGGTACAGCTCCCTGCTGTCCCAGTACTGGTGCCAGTGTCCCATGACATGGAAGCCCTCCTTCCCACACCACTCCTTTAGTTACGTGTTCACTTTCCTGATCTGTTTGTCCCTATGCCAATTAGCATGAGGCTTGGGTAATAATCCTGAGATTACCACCCTTGAGGTCCAGCTTTTTAATTTAGTTCCTAACTCCTGATACTCCCTCAGCAGGACCTCCTCCATTTTCTTCCCTAAGTCATTGGTCCCGATATGGAGCATGACAACTGGATCTTGACCCTTTCCAAATTCCTTTCCAGCTGCATCAAGATATCCCTTACCCTGGCACCAGGTAGGCAACACAACCTTTGAGACTATTGATCATGGCTACATCCTCTGTAACTACTACATTTCTATTCGGCTCCTCTCCCCTCCCACCCCGCCCCCCCGCCCCCCCCCCCCAAATTTTGGACAGCCCTCTGCGTCGGTGCCTAAGTCAGCATTGTGGCTGTCCTCCCCACAGTCTTTCTCCATATCCTCACAGGTATCGAGTATATGGTACATGTTGGACAGGACCAGTGCCTGCGGGACCTCCTCTATCTCCCCTTGGTTCCCTGCTAACTGACTGTTACACTTGCCCCTTCCTGCACCTGTGCTTTCCTCTGAGGTGTGACTGCACTCTGGAGAAAACGATCCAGAAATTCCTCCCTCTCCCTTGTGTTGGAGTGTCTCTAACTCGCACTCCAGCTCAAGGACTCTGAGCTGGAGTGTCTCAAGGCAGAGACGTTTCCTGCCCATGTGGCAGAGAGCCGCACTGAAAGGCAGATCTGATCCCAGCACATTTCTGGCAAGCCCTCCATAGCTGCAGATTCATAACATTATTAGACAGCTGATGTTGTTTAAAATAAGTCTGCTTATTGCCAACTTTTGCTGCTGCCCTCCTAAGCAATTCTTTTCTGTGATCACATATTACAAGAATCCCCCCTACATGCCTCATGTTTATGCACCTTCCATTACTATTGGAGCAGTATGTCGTGGACAACATTTTGCTTTTAAGTTATTAACTCTGTCTCCTGTCCATAGAGAAAGATGGGAGGGTAGCATTGTGTGCCAGTCTCTGACTCTGCACAACAACAGAGCAAGGTTACTCACCCACATTCTGTCAAGGGCAGATTCACAACCACTGTCTTGCTCTCAGTCAGCTGCCAAGTGGAAGTCAAGCACTTCACTGTTCTATTTTAATATGGTCATTCCAGTTGTTTTATTGAAACTGGGGTAACACTGCCTCATAATGGGCCTCCCTTTGTGTTCTTTTGCTGGAGAGCAGATAGAACAGCACTGAATCCCAGTTTGGTCAGTAGGTATTTGCTCTTGAGAGTCTCCTTTGGAAAAGGAGTTGCATCAGAGAACGGACCTTCTCTATTCAAAGACCGAGCTGGACAACAGAATTAAATATAAGAATATTGAGATGAGATTTGCGGTCAGAGCATGCATGGTCCATGATTGAGTCTCAGGCTGGAATGCAGAGGGAGATGGACACAGAATTAAATTCTCACATACATTGAAGGGCATTGGTTTGCTCAAAAACTTTACTGAGTTATGGAAATAACTAGGTACAAACCTACTTCATTATCAGACCGGACGGGTGCCAATGACTGACTTTGTGTGTTCTAAGTAGCAAATTTTGAGATGTGAAAAACTATTATTTTGATTTGCAAAAATGAGTCCCATTTGTAATCATCACATCATCCGAAAACACAACATCAGGTTCCACATGTCGTTGATGACACCTAGATCTGCCTCCCCACCACTTCTCTCGACCCCTGCGCTGCCTCTGTTTTCAGACTGCTTGTCCAACATTCAGTACTGGGTGAGCAAAAACGTCCTCCGATTAAACATTGGGAAGACTGAAGCCATTGTCTTTGGCTCCTGCCACAAACTCCGTTCCCTAGCCACCGACTCCATCCCTCTCCCCGGCCAGTGTCTCGGGCTGAACCAGACTGTTCGCAACCATGGCATCCTATTTGACCCCGAGCTGAGCTTCCGACACCATGTCCTCTACGACCACCTACTTCCACCTCCATAACATCGCCTGACTCCGCCCCTGCATCAGCCCATCTGCTGCTGAAACCCTCATCCATGCCTTTGTTACCTCTAGACTTGACTATTCCAACACACTCCTGGCTGGCCTCCCATCTTCCACTCACCATAAACTTGAACTCATCCAAAACTCTGCTGCCCGTATCCAAATTCTCTCAAAATCCCATTCACCCATCACCCCTGTGCTCGCTGACCTACATTGCCTCCCGGTCTGCACTGCCTCAATTTTAAAATTCTTATGCTTGTGTTCAAATCCCTACAAGGCCTCGCCCCTCCCTATCTCTGGAATCTCCTCCAGCCCCACAGTCCTGAGAGTCTCCTGCGTTCCTCCAGTTCTGGCCTCTTGCGCATCTCTGACTTCCTTTGCCCCATCCCACCTCTCTAGCCATCTCACCTCCTTTAAGATGCTCCTTAAAACCTTTCTCTAGGGGAACAGCTCTTTACATCCCTTCATCCAAAAATATATCCATTAACCCCATTCTCTGTTTTCTCAGCTCTGGAATTCCCTCCGTAAATCTCTCCGCCTCTCTACTTCTTTCTCCTCCTTTAAGACGCTCCTTAAAACCTACTTCTTTGACCAATCTTTTGGTCACCTGCCCTAATATCTACTTATGTGGCTCGTGTCAAATTTTGTTTGTTAATCGCTCCTGTGAAGTGCCTTGGGATATTTTACTACATTAAAGACATATAAATGCAAGTTGTTGTAGAAATTGAGCTGAGTTAGGGAAAAGGAGACCGTTTGCACCTTTTCTCCTGATTTCAAACTCCTCACAAATTGTAAACCTTTCAGGAAGTATATTACTTAATGAAAATAAAATAATTCATATTTGGATATGTATTTTAAAAATGTTAATGAAAGTATTGAGACGGTGTACATTTTTATTTTAAATTTATAAAAAAGACTTGCATTTACATAGCGCCTTTCACAACCTCAGGATGTTCCAAATTGCTTTACATCCAATGAAGTATTTTTTGAAGTGTAGTCACTGTTGTAATGTAGGAAAATAAGCACATTGGATCAGCTCAGGTCCCTGACTGGCTTCGTCCTACACGGTCCCTAATTCCCACATCTTGTAAATGGGAGTGAGACTCGGTATTTCTGTCTTTTAAATTTAATCACACTGAGTACACGCAGCAAGTTGAGCAAACTCTCTGCCATGCTGTGCCGTATCCCACAGACTGGATCATAATCCAGTTGAGCGCTACCTCTCCCTTTCTCCTAGCGCGTTTCTAGTAAGTAGCTTTTTTCCCACAGCTATAATCTCTGGTGCACTCTGAGAATATTGCTGTGGAATCTCCAATGATGTCCTTTTAGATGCTTCTATTTAAACATTAAATAAAAAACACATTGAAAGGCAGTAATTCATAAGCCATTCTGGTATTTCTTATAACTCCAAATATATCCACTATTCACAAAAGTCCACCACCAAAGGTATAATTAAATGTGTTTTTATTTTAATTTTGCCTGCTCTATTCATTTTGATTTATGGATTCAGAATGACAATTTTCAGTGTAATTATCCAAAGTCTAAATTTGTGATGCTGCTTCTATGAAGTTTCCATGGTGATGTGTTGATGCGGTGATACTTGGCGAGTTAAGTTGAGAACTCATTGTACAAACCTACCAGTTATGTAATGTAATCAACCTGTGCCTGCAGATAAATTAATCTGTACATAACTACATTACTGTAGCATGAAAATGTATCAGTGCCACACACTGAAATAGAATGGCAAAAGAATCAGGGTGGAGATGAAAGTGTTTTATACCCAGCGAGTTGTTATGCACTGCCTGAAAGGATGGTGGAAACAGATTCAATAGCAGCTTTTAAAAGGTAATTGGATATATACTTGAGAAGGAAGCATTTGCAGGACTATGGCTAAAGAGCTGGAGAGTGGGACTAATTGGATAGCTCTTTCAAAGAGCTGGCACAGGCATGATGGGCCGAATGGCGGCCTCCTGTGCTGTAAGATTCTGTGTGTGACAGAATGGTGAGACACAGGTTCCAGGTTGAGTTGTCAATCTCAGTCATGCTGCTGTGAGGTGACACCTAAAGTTGGGGAAATAAGACCTCTCCTAGACCTAGCAGTACAGGAACTGTCATATCCTATAATGACTTATCGCCTTAGTCTGTAGCTATCTATATACACAGTGTCTATTAACACCGCTGTGTCAGCCAATGAGCTGGAGGCAGGGTGGGATGTAGGGCAGGACTCGCAGCAAACCGTATATCTTTAAGCAAACAAAGCCTATTTACTCAGCAAACAAAGTCTATTTAAACAGTAATGAGAAGTCGCACAACACCAGGTTATAGTCCAACAGATTTATTTAATTTTACAAGCTTTCGGAGCAGTTCGCTCCTTCGTCAGGTAAGTTAGCTTACCTGACGAAGGAGCGAACTGCTCTGAAAGCTTGTAAAATTAAATAAATCTGTTGGACTATAACCTGGTGTTGTGCGACTTCTCATTTTTGTCCACCCCAGTCCAACGCCGGCATCTCCACATCATGACCTCTATTTAAACAGTGCAATACAGCAAACAGTCTACAGAGTCTATTTAAACAGAATCTCTACGAACTACAGCAAACAAGTTATGACAAATTACAGCAACGTCTCTTGATTAAAAGCAGGATTATTTCTCCAGCGAAATACAGTGAGTGGAGGATAGTTACCTAATAAAAATGATTTGCGTAAAATCAATCCCAGTCAGTCTTATAGCAGTGTGTTTTCCAGGCGTGATTGATGGGGGGAATTACCCAATCACCTCCATTCTGGCTGGGAATAGTGGTGTCACTAGATGCAGCCGGGAATAATGGTGTCACTATAAGGAGCCGTCTATATAACCTCCCAACCAGTTGTTCATCCGTCTGTTGGGGGTTAATTGGCTGGGTGTGTTCCACATATGCATCCCGTTGGGGGGAGGGGTAATGATTCCAGTCTCACTTGACCTTTGTTCATTTTCAACTGGTATTTTTAGTTTATGGTAGTTTTAATAATGAAACCAACTGTGGGAAGTGAGATAAAAACAGAAAATGCTGGAAAATACTTAGCAGATCAGGCAGCATCTGTGGAGAGAGAAACAGAGTTAAGGTTTCAGGTCAATGACCTTTCATCAGAACTGTTTTTATTTCAGATTTCCAGCATCCGCAGTATTATGCTTCTATAGGAAGTGAGCTGTCGTAAATCTTACCAGTGCCCTTTTTTTGTGGCGGGGGGGCAGGGTGGAGAGCAATTTCAAAATATGAAATACCTTTAATATGCAATTCTTGAGTTAGAATGTGGAGACGAAGGCAATTTTCTACCACTGATCTCCCAATCCAACCTGCTTACCCTTGAGGTTTACTCATCCAAAAACAATGGAGTCATGTCCTCTGAATAGAAAGCAATCTGCCTGTGTAGATCGTACCAGCCATACCAGATGGTCAGTTCTGGCGACCCCCGTTTTTGGCTTTGTTTGTACATGGAGGGCTTTGTGCACAAGCTGCCTCAGTTGCACCTGTGCTCAGAACCACGTATGTCTAAATAAACACCCTTACTATGTTCCAGCATTCTGAGAAAGTGACATGTTACATAAGGACATAAGAACATAAGAAATAGGAGCTGGAGTAGGCCATTTGGCCCTTCGAGCCTGCTCCAAGATCATGGCTGATCTTCTACCTCATCTCCACCTTACCGCACTATCCCCATATCCCTTAATTCCCTTAGTCCCCAAAAATTTATCAATCTCTGTCTTTAATATACTCAACAACTGGGGAGAGAGAGAGAGAGAGACGGGGGGGAGCGAGAGAGAGAGACTGGGGGGGAGCGAGAGAGAGACACTGGGGGGGGGGGGAAGAGAGAGAGAGA